>CALZFC010000072.1:1102500-1250000 GCA_945643635.1 Allodiplogaster sudhausi
CTCTCTCTCTTCTCTCCCTATTCTCTCCGGCGCTCATTGACCCTTCTCCTGTTCTGCATGCTCCCCCTCTACTTTGCCTGCGGCACCATTGCTAACTTGTCTCGCAGCTTTCCTAATTATATAACGCTAGTTTACTGTGTGGCTGGTTTGGAAAGATGGAAAGAAAAAGAGAGAGAGAGAGAGAGAGAGAGAGAGAGAGAGAGAGACAGAGGGCGTGAGAGAGAGTGGAGAGAGAATAGAGTGAGAGAAAGAGAGAGAGCGAGAGAGAGAGATAACACGAGAGAGAGAGAGGGAGAGGAAAAAAGAAAGTGATATAGCAACGCAAATCGCGCAAATCGACTGGCACTGTTTCAGCGATTTCTTCGCCAACTCCAATGGCAGGCGAAATTGAGGAGAAAAGATTGAGAGAGAAAGAGAATGAGGAATGTAAGGCAGAATAGTGGGAGAGAAGAGAAGGAGAGAGCTCTAAGGACAGAGAGAGAGAGAGAGAAAGAGAGAGAGAGAGAGAGAAAGAGAGAGAAGAGAGAGAGAGAGAGAGAGAGAGAGAGAGAGGTAAAGAGTGATAGAGTGAGAGAGAGATAAAGAGTGATAGAGTGAGAGAGAGAGTGAGAGAGAGAGAGCGAGGAAAGAGAGAGGGAGAGATAGGAGTGAAAGATAGAGAAGGAGGTAAGAGGGAGAAAAGAAAGAGAGAAAAACAGATAATGAGAGCCCTCGGGAAACCCGTTTTATGCCCGAGGCAACGCAGCCGCGGACCGTGAGCTTCTCGTCCTCTTTCTCTCTCTCTCTATCTCTCTCGTTCTCTCTCTCTTTTCTCCATCCTTCTATCTCGTTTCTCTCTCTCTCTCTTTCCTCCCCGCTCATATATTTTGTGGTGGCTGTTCTTTGAACTTCTTTATACGGCTAAAGATTGTGTATGAAAATATCCCAAATAAATGAATGTCTTGTACTGTACACGTTCTTCGTAGTAAGCATACAAATATTTATTTACATGGAAAACATAGTATACAGTACTTGTATGTATGTACATACTTAAGTATTTTCAAACGACAAACTCTCAGGACGAAAGCGTTTCCTGGATACGGTATAGACTTGACGTGCGAGACCAATTTCTTTGAATATTATTAAGTTTCCGATTATCTGCTTTTCTTGCTATAACCAAATCTTATTTGTCGTCGTCCTTGCGAAAGATTAAAAGATTAAAACGTCGACAACTAATCAGTCTTCAGAAACTGTGCATACAGCTGAAAAGGAAAAATAAATGTAATACTTGCATGATGCTCAAACGAGACAATATAAATATGAAGTGTTATGATTTCCTATTGATTTTTCTCGGTTTTGTTTTTGTTCCATTTCGCACTCACTCTTTCGAGCACCCTTCTTGTACTTCTCTTCCCTTTTTTTTTGTCCTTTTCTCGCTCTCTTCCAGTTTTCCTCTCTCTCTCTATCACTCTCTTTTTTAGGGGCCAACTGAAAGTTGACGTCACGTTCAAGCGCTCTCTTCCGCAGCTATAAACATCAAAAACGTTTACCAGCTCGTTGAGAGCTTTCGAATGATGTCTAATATGTTGTGGTTTGCCACACCCCGCCGAAAGACTTCCCTTGTTAGTTATGCACATGATGGAAAGGAAGATAGGAAAGGAAGAGTGCGGAATGAGACATTCCGTTACAGATTAACGGTCAACGATTAGTGATCTGGGTGAGAGAAAAAATGTAGCATTCTCTCACTGTATATAAACTATTGGACCATTTAAAATATTTTGCTCCTTCTTAGAACAATAGTTAAAGGCGAGGATGGATTTGGTTCCCTCCGATACCCCGATAATTTCTTGGAACCAAGATCCTGGGAGGGACTGTATGTACTACATACAGTTTAAAAAATTCTTATTATTCCACTTTTTAGTCATAAGTGGCTGATCAAGACTTAATTTAACATCAAATCCTTAACTAAATTTGCGGCACCTAGTAGCAGACTAACATATGTAAGTGGTTAGTGAGCCTTATAAACTTTTATTTTGTAAACAGCTAGTAAAAACATGAACTACTTAATATAGTTGATTATATTGCGTTGCTAACTAAAATATACTTCTGCTAATAAATTATATATTTATTTAATTTTTTTCACAAGTAAAATACTACAGCAAATAAATTGCAGGAGTCACCCCCACCCGTCAAGGATGGATTGGATTCTCTGCTGCTACTCACATTCTTTATTCTTCTTAATTTTTTGCGCACCATGTAAATATATATGCAAATTAAGTTACTTTGATACTAATTGTAAGGGTTGAAGTCAAAAATATTGATCTGAAATTTGGTACACTGACTAGATGAAAAATACCCCAAGACCAAAGAAATAAATTACTCTGTCGAGAGCGAGTAAATATAGCAACCCAAAAACTTTCATAAATTGTCCTCTTCTTGAAAAACTATGACTTTTTATACTAGATTATTATTTCAAAAATCTTCTTTTTCCGCCTTAAATCTTAGAAAGTTACATGAAATTTTGCTTACTACACATATGTACCTACGATTGGCCATCTGGAGAGTAGCGAGATGGAAGGAAAGTGAAAATGCCAAGAAGGCTGTCATGAGAACAATTGTGCCTTTGCGGCCCACTTCCCAAATGCAAACATCCTTCAGCTGAAGACGCGTATGGAGAGTCTTTCCGAAGGAATTGTGCATCAATAAAAGCGGTAAAAAAGCGCCTCTTACGGATATCTCTTGCAATTTTTTGTTTGTTTTACTTTTTTTCTTTAATGATCAACATAACATGACGAATCTAACAAGACGATTTAGTGCCCTTCGTCACGTTTCTCGTGTAAACTATGCATATTCGTGTCGGTTTCACACGTAGCATACCAGAGTCGAATGGAAAATGCGAGCACTTTCCCCAAGTCGAGCCTTCCATCAATTGTCCAGTGCCGGGATGGTGCAATGAGGAAAGTCTAATTTTTCCAAAATTATTTCATTGTTTCATTGGCATTCATTTTCAATGTTCCAAGAAAAGACATATATCTTACAAACACTACGGCAAAGTTTCGTTCATCAGCCAAAGAGAGTTGCTTCTTTAGTTAGTCGGCTTTATGGCAAAGGCGGCAAACCTGACGCTCGTGCCGAGTGTCGTGGACACTGGCAACGAGTTCGTCTTCGATTGGGGCACTCTGCAACCGGTACTCTTTTACATAATGTTATGTTACTATTCCATATTGTTCAAAATTATATTATATAATGATTACAATTAGCAAGTTGTGCATTTCGAATCGGCGTTTTTTTTTTTGAACGGCTCGTGGACGGGCGCTCTTTCGGCAGTGGCGGCGGGCACGATTGACGCCGTCTGCCTCTTCTATCAGCATCAGGAAGATCGAGAGCGCCACTTTTTATACTCGACCCAGCTGCACATGGTACATACGTGAGAAAGCGTGCAAAGTATGTACCAATCCTTTATTATTTATCAGCCTGATTCAAATTATCATTTTAAAAAATTCAAAGGAGGCTTGAATGCCGAAAAGTCCTAACACGATTTGCCCCGACACCTCCTCCGATGCATCCTAATTCCATCTAGCGAAATAATCGTATCTCTAATACAGAGGTGTCAACGGGCCCAACATTTTTGGGCCGGCCCGGCCCGACGGGCAAAAGGTCTGGCGAGCGATTTCCGGGCCCTAGAATTTTGGGCCCGGCCCGTGGGCCCGTTTGAGCCCGATTTTCAAAAATTCTGGAGGAAAAAAAGTCCGACGAGCTAAAAAATATTTTGAAATTCAAAATTTTTCATGTTCATGCTATGTATATTCATTTTAATGTATAGTAGAAAACGTTTTAGGAGAAAAATGAACAAATGAAGAAAGTTTTGCACTTAAAAGTGCTACCAGTCGTCTTGACTGGACGACATCGTGTGCTAATCGGGCGCAAACGGGCCGTGCGGGCCGGCCCAACTTTTTTGGGCCCGGCCCGGCCCGGCCCGGGGCCCTGGGAAGTTGGGCCGGCCCGGCCCGCGGGCCGGGCCGGGCCGGGCCGTTGACACCTCTGCTCTAATATCAGGAATCTGCTTGAGCCTAGTGAAAATACTAGGCTAAAGGCTAAAACTGGATCAGCAATTCCTTTATGTCAGGAATTTGTATACAAATTCTAATTTCTCGCACATTCGAAAAGCTTTTGACGTTCATGGTTCGGTATTATTTTAGTTTACGGTGACCACATTCATCAGCTAAACATGGAAAAAACATTAGTTTGCCTCATATTTAATCTGGCCTTCATCTGAGGGATTCTCCGGGATTATTCCTTTCAGTTACAGAGATTATCCAATGAAATTATTAGAGCACAAAATGTAATAAGACAAAAATATGTGTTTTACATTATTTGTCTTCCTGATGAAAAAAATTGTTTTAGTCAAAGTTTATGCTCATGGCTCGCTACAAGCATGACGTGAGGAAGCAGACGCTCAAAGCAGTCCTGAGGGTAAGAGGGAGGGAATGAGATGGCGAAAGACGGGAAGTAACGAGAGAGGCAGACTGTGTGGGTGTGTGAAATCGAGCGATAACCATGATGGAATAATTCTGACATGAAATGATTAAGTGTGCAGTATTGAGTTGTTTCTAATATGACATTAAAATTAAACTTAATATTCTAGGTATTTTCGCTAGATGTTTGGCTATCCATCGTCTGTATTCTGTTGGCGCACACTCTCTCACTAACGCTCGTTCATTACCGACGAGTTGAAGCGCCACTCACAACAACGGTATTTATTGAGCAATTATCTTTATTCATATTTACATATGAATATAGATCATTCCCAAGTAACCCTGTTGACAGCTGGCGCGGGGTGCGTGGGCGACACTCAGGCAGCAGTTGGGCAAGGCCGACTACCACGAGTCTTTCGTCGATCCCGGAAATATAGGTGAAATTGGAGGCAAAAGTAAAGTCTCATATATCAATAAGCACACACACACCCACACACAAAGAAGCCCACATTCTCGGTCGACCTGTGGACATTACAGGAAGCCTTTTGAACGTGTTGTTCTCGCTGTTGTGCGCTGTCATTCTCGCGAGTCTAATTGCCGGCCACACGGTCGCCTCGCTCGTCGCCGCGCAGTCTTGGCAACCCTTCAACACTCTCGACGAGGCAGTCGCACTCATAGACTCTGGCCATTACACATTCGTTACATCTACGTTTGATCTGTCAGTTAAGGGAGGGCGGCGGTCACCAAAAAATGACGGTTTGAATTACCGCCTTCGCCAGAAGGAACTCTCATTCGCCATGCTATTTCAGTGGTCGCATAAAACGGTTGCTTGATAATAGCGTGCGAGTATGAAAGTGCGAAGGACCGCACAAATTGTGATTTTAGCTTTTTTATAACATTCACAATTTACAGCAATTAATAGGGCCTAGCCAAAAGTCTCCATTCCGTTTCCAAAAAAAAAAAAATTACCTTGAATACCAAGACAGGCGACGTGACTTATACGTACGACATATGTATGCACATGTACATACATATGTACATATGTAGTAAGCCAGCGTTCAATGCCTTTGAAGCTCATCTTTCCAGGCTTTCAAGATACATGAAGACATCGTCGGATCCACACCTTGTTCAACTTAATCGAGCGCTCAAAGAGCATCCGCCCGTGCGTACCGTGACATTCTGTAACCTGACCCATCATTGTCTAGTCTGACTAGACATTTCCCAGCACCGGCTACTGTGCAATCACCACCAGTTGCTTTAAGCGCGCCGAACGGACAATCGAAGTTAAGCTCGATCTTCTCGAGACCGGCGGCTACATCTGCGGAACACAACTGGATACAATCGGCTATTTCACCGCGTTCGACAGATGCAACCTTTTCATGCTAGACGCAGGTTTTTTTTGTTTTTGATTTCCTACTGTTATTCTATACATAACCAAGAAAGAAATTAACGTAAAGAAGAGAGAATCAGAGAGTGCTGTAGGATTTTTTTCAAATCCGAACGCTCACATTTGTTAAAGGGGCTTCCTTTAGTTGATATGTTTTTTTTTATACGTCTGATTTGTCACCTCATTCAATGTATGTACAGTCGCGCTCATAAAAACTGGGAATTCATGTTTTTTGGAGATAACTTTTTTAAGGATAGGACTATTTAAATGAAATTTTCAGGGTTGCTTTATTATACTACCAGGTATTAATTAGCAGTTTATCGGTTCCATTGATCTACTAATGTTATGAATTGAAACGTATTGAGGTCTTCCATCCCTGTCGGCTCATCTGCTCTTCTCGAAAGGCTCTCGGGAAGTCTTTGAGCGTTTCGACGCGCAGCTCCGACTTCACGACGACTTTCTGAGATATCTCTTTGAGAAGTACACGCGTGCTCGGCCTTACGGACGTGCCTATTTCAAGAATTGTACCGAACAACAACGAAACGGCTCCACACAACGCGCCGTTGGTATGCACACTTTTATGTAACCATAAGCTACTTTCCATTATCCATATCAGCATTACACTGCCGATTGCTTAATAAGGTAGTATGCATGTGTCTTGTGTCCTTCCGAGAGAGGAACAGATAATAGAATGTGGAAGACGAGGCGAAGCGGAAAAAAACGTTTATTAGAGAAAAGGAGAAGACCACCGCATACGAAGAGAGAGAAGGGATGAAGATGATGTTTGCACGCCCGGCAGAGACTTATATATGTACATGGCGAGAGAGTCAAGTATGTATGCAAACGTAGTACATGCTAAATTCTAACAATGGCACGTGGCGCATGATAGCCAATGGGGGGGGCACAACACTTTTCTATAACGACAAACTACAAACACATAGAGTCAATATCAAGCAAATGCACATATGCATGTATGTAGCACAATTACGTGCAGAAATTAACTAATGTGCTTCGTTGGTCTTTTCCATCAGCTACGTAGCGACATATATATATATATATATATATATATATATATACATATATGTACATAATTATAACCATAAATGTTTTACAATTGTGAGCACAATACATTTTATACAATTCATGTTCTTACAATTATAGATATTGTCTCCATCTCTGGCCTCTTCATTCCACTGGCGGTCGGCCTCTTCAGTGGTCTTCTCACTCTGGCAGTGGAATTCATTTACGCGAGACGCGTTCGCATCAAGCGAAACTAGGGCAGTTTGAATGGCTCATTTCGACTGCAAATGAAAAAGGGATTTTTTTTTAATTAGAAGTATCTTCAGTATGTTGCCAAAACAACGTTTCATTGAGAAGGCTCTACGACCAAGTTTTGTGTATTATATCTAACTTAGGAGTTTTTTTTAAAGATTATAGTATGTAGGTAAATGTATATATCACCTTTATATTTCGTGAACCATCTCGTTTATCTAACGGAAATATAAAAAATTGGAATGCACATGCATGTACCTTTGTGCATACATACATACATACGTACATTCATACTACATACATACATATGTCCATGCATTCGAAGGTAGGGGATGGGAGCAAATGGGGGGGGGGGGAATCCTCGAAACATATATGTAGTTCCAACTCTTTGCTACGCTCCACAGATCTCGAGACAAATCAGACATCTCAAATTTACCTCCTTTTTTCGATTCAGTTCCTCATGGTTAATTTTAGTGCTCACGTAGCTTACACTTTCCTTGCTCTCGCGGGTGATTCTCGTCGGTTACGTTAAAGAACCAATTTATCGTAACCAATTTTTTTCCCTTTACTCTACATATGGACAAAATGAAGATAGAAGAGACGGGGACAAAGGCGATCTGTGGTTCCTTACCCCCCCCCCCCTTTTTTTTGTCATCCTAACGTCATCAAACACTTCAGCGCCCCTTGAGCTCGAATAGGAATATGACCAAAATTGGCGGCAGATTCATTACACTAAGGCTCACTAAGGCTCACAGCTCTTTCTTTCCTTTTTTTCCTTTTTTTTCTTCTCTTTCTAGTATATCAGTGAGAGAAAAAAACAGAGTTTTATTTTTGTTTTATTTTTTATTTTTTCATGAAAAAGCCGTCCGTAATAAGCTATTGCATTGATGCGAAATGAATTTATTTGTCAACCTCTTATCCTGCAACATGCAACCTTTTCTAGTGAGAATCCTGAGATCCAGAGAAAAGTTTTGCTCGAATTTTGATTTCTCTAGTGTTATTCGACCTCGAGACGGAAGCCAATTATAGACAGCATTTATATTCGCGATGGAGAACGGATCTCTTCTGATACTAAAGAAAGCAGAGAGGTAACAAGATTTCTCGCTTGGTTCTCCTCGTCGGCTGCTAGCTCAAAGAAAGGACGGGAGCTTCATCACAACTTATCGACAGGTTGTCGTAAGAAAATATGCAGCAAAAAGAGAAGAACTTAAGAACTATAGCAATTCCCAACTTTCTTGAATTCCACAACAACATATCAAAATTAAATTGCAAGAGTATATGAAACTTAAATTAATGATGTTTTAAACGAGAAAAAATCAATATCAATATATATATATATATATATATATATATATATATATATTAGGATCTATGTTTAAACTTTTTGATTCTTTTCAAGTATCGGCGTCCCAAGGAAAGATTTTAAACCACTTGCTAAAAAGAGCGAACTAAATAAATATGTATGTTTGTTACTTCAAATAAATGGACAATTCTTTTAGGAGACGAGAAAACAGGATCAAATTGAGATCGTATGCTGACATATGTATATATGTACGTCGAATGGACCCTAGAGCCATGGGATGCTCTACACAATGAACTGATTGCAAATTCAATCATAATATGTGGTAAAACGGATATTCCAGTGATGATTACACCGAATTCGAACTATGATTCTTCCTTTTAGAGAATAAAATGTTGTTACCAAACTTTGAATTGAAAAATAGTACCCTCCCTCTAATAGAACCTCCCCTGCATCCCCCCCTCTAAAAGTGCCCCTCCCCTCGCAAGGGTATTGAAAAATAGTCCCCCGGGGGTACTAATAGAGAAAATACGGTAAATTATGTAAATTTCCAAGAATATATAGAATACATTCAACAACAACCTTATATAATTAATTGACCGATAAAAACCTTCCTCTTGAATGTAATCATCATGGCTCGATCGATGCGCGAAGAATCCATGAGACGGAGAAGAGGACGTAACCGCTGTGAACACAAAAAAAAACGGAAGAAAGGCTTAAAAGTTATCTTGCAAGCTCGAATTGTCGATTAGAGTCCACTAAATATGCACTTAAAGGAGACCATAAGGGAAAAACTCCTACCACAAAGTCCCTACAAAGTCCCTGACAGAATGGTAGAAAGTACGGTGTGAAGAATCCACAGAAATGGTGCAACTGCCCCTTGCCTCTCTCCACAGAAACAAGTGGCTTGAACAACTGGCACGTGTTAAGCAAAATCCGGCCAATGTTCGTATCAACTTCAATTGCTGCTGATGCTATAACAACATTGTTTGTTTGTTTGCCTTTCGGCTACTTTATTCAGAGTCCCAGTGACAAGGAAGAATTAATGCTGAGTTGTCAAAGAGTGGGGGTGCCTCACACCAGATTGCTATTAAGAGATAGGGGAAGGAAGCGAATTAGGGAAAGAAAGACGGGCGAGTAGGAATAATTTGGCCGTCTTTCTGCTATTCTCATGGCTTCTCTGGTGTCCCGGGCAGTTCACAGACGCCGAAGTAAAGGTTGAGTGACTGCGCCGGAACCCAAAGTCCGTCGCTTTTGCGGAGAACAAAGTCGTTGTCTTCATAGCATCCCAGCGCTGGAGTCAATAAAATTGCTAACTGATTTACACAAAATGAATTTCTGGCAGATCATAGTATACTCTAGCAGATTGTTTAGCAGCAAGAATAAACTCACAGGTCTTCGAGTAGTCTACTGGAGTGCCGTCGATCCAATAGAACGTTCTTGACGTCACGTTACACTGCAGTCCAATTGTGACGTAAGGATGCTTCATTGGCTGGCGGAGCGCTTCATTCTCCTATATAAAAAGAAGGATACGTTTCAGTTTAACCCAACAAAAACAATTAATAAATTGAAAGGAAGACGCATATTTTCGGAAATCGAAAAAAATTATGTAAAAAGCCAATCTTGCCTCAAATGAGTGAATCGAAGCGAGATTTCCGCCATCTTCCTGGCAATTCCTTTGCAGCAGAAATCCCAGGGATGAAAAGGGCGTGTCGCGCGTGCATTTACCGTTAATCAGTGGTTCGTACGTACCCGGACAGCCGCCGTACACTGATATTCGTAGAGTTGACAAATTATTATTTGATTGAAAATAAATAAAATTTATAAATTAATCACAAGGAAGGTTTTTCAAATGAAATGAACTGGAAATGATAAATACTAAATGTAAAACATTATATCGAGTATTTTTTATAACAAATTACTTAATCTTTTTTATTTATTTTTCCTACCGATGGAAATAAGAATAGCGGAGAGAACGATTTTGAAGAATGCCATTTCGCGTCTCTTTTCGAGATTGGCACTCATCGGTCGAATCTGCTTTTATACATCTATCGAAGACTGAAAATTTTGACATTTCAATTATTTCTAAGGACGCTAACAATTGGGTAGACAAACACGAAAGATGCACAGAGATGGAGGATTCTTATCTTTGCATGCGAATACAAGAAGAAGGAGGCATCTTTCCATTGTACACTCAAATGTCAGCGCCGCGCGAGATGGAGATAAGCATCTTTTGACTAGACTGACATTTACATACATATTTATGTTTATTTAGAGTCTGTCATTTTTAATGCTTCTTACATGATAGGGTCATGTGAACTTTCCTTAACATACTCCTAAAAGAGGAAGGAGGAGAAAATGGTGGGACTGAGAAATAGCATGCTTGCGCGAGAGAGACAGAGGGAAAGATGGACTCTGAGCGAACATACTCCGCTCTGGAGGAGATGGCAGTTTATCCCAAGAAAACATTAATTAATCGAAAGTAAAAGGGTTCTTTTCGAAAATCGAAAAATTTGTGTATGTACATACATTGTTAGTTTTGTGAGTATGCAAGATCCAAATTCACGCTTATCGTTATAGTTTGCCAAGATGTCAGAAAATAATGGAAATGTCAGAAGATATTTTGCTAGCGACAGAAATGAGTATGTATAAAATTCTGAAAGAGAAGACCATATATATAAATTTTAAATGCGGATTCGAATGGCCCCATGCCAGAGTGTTGCTCTAGCAAAATATTTTGAAAATGGCGGGAAAATAAAATATTCCCTAATTCAAAGTAGAGAATACTGTTAATTTTATCAGGGCAGAGGTGTTTTTGTGACTTCGGGACACTTGCAATCGAAGTTTCAAGCACAACCAGACCAAATAATGCGAAAAAAAAACAATACACTATTTATTCCCCTCGGACCTCCTTTAAGTGGCACAAGTTCTTTTTTTTGTTACTGATACCGTTTACCTTTCGCACTCTCATACGTTCACAACATCGATGGTGAAACTGAAAGGCGACCAAGCGGGATGCTGCACACAGCACATTGGATTAGTGGAAATACATTCACTTTTGCTTACTATGGAAAAAAATTTTCAAACCTCGCGCCTCTTTTTTCAAATTTCGAATATTTTGCCGTATATTTATAGTAACCCTCCCCCAACCTGGAACTGCAGAGTTCGCTTTCCTGTCACGGTTACGACGCAAAGTCGAGAAACTTGCGTCCACGAAAGAATTCTGATGGACGAGGGAAGAAGATCGACGAACCAGCAAAGCTTCCAATAACATTTGATGCTGGAAAAGTTTATTTATTTATTTTGACATTCCAGACAAATAGCAGAGGTTTGAGCACACTTTACTTATTTAAGAATTTCATAGCATATGTTTCAGCCGACAGCGATAGAAATTAATATAATATAAGCATCTAGTCTTCATAAAGAGTGATTTGCAACGATGGAAGTTCAGAACGGACCATTTGATAGCGAAATGTGGCACAGCGATATCCTGGACATTCCATCTTCTAGAAGCACGCAGGATTTTACCAATTATAGATGATTCGGAAAAAATTTTCTTTTGTAGATTTGTAAAAATTTCCATTGTAATGGTGTTGAGGACGTGAAATATCATTTAGATTTCTGTCGCTTGTCGGTTGTCAAGAAATATGTATGTACACGAATCGGGAAAGCAAACTCTCAGTGAGCAAGGAACAGTGAAGTGCAATTATGGCCATATTTATTAGTAGTACCACTTCGGATTTAGCATCCTATTTTGTATTGCGACCGGCATGCAAGAGAAGAGGAAAAATGGCGCATCTTTCTATGATAATTTCAAAAGAACGTACTAAAAGTACATATATATGAAATGTCAGGAGGTAGAGGCGTCTCGGAAGATTTCCGCCACCTTCTCACCTGGAATTGAAAAAAAAATCATATTGTCGATGTCTGTGCACGACAGCTCTCGGAAGCTCTCTGAGAACTCTGAGTAAATGAATCTCTCCCTCTCTCTCTCCCTCTCTCTCTCTGTCTCTCTCCCTCTCTCTCTTTCTCTCTCTCACTCTCTCTCTTTCTCTCTCTCTGTCTCTCTCTCTTTCTCTTTCTCTCTCTCTGTCTCTCTCTCTCTCTGTCTCTCCCTCGCCCTCTCCCTTTCTCACATTATCAACCAACTCACACTTTCCACAAGCTTGCGGGCATTGTTCATAGCCAGCTTCGGAAGTGCACAAGTCTTTATTGTCAGCCATGCGCAATGGACACCTGGAAAGTTTAAGCTTGATTAATTTTTACTTCTTTATTTTTATTTGACACTGTCCAGAAGTAGAGTGACAATGAGAACTGTCTAACTCTTAACTGTCTTATTGACCGTTCTTAAAGCCACTTGTTCTTTTCGAAAATGAAATAGTTGTACGGGGGGGGGACTAGGTTCGCTTTACTGTATTATCACGAAACAGTCCACTTACTGGCTATGGTCGACGCACCTCTTTGTTGGCCATTTATAGTCCCCTAAACTGAGAGAAATTGAATTGTTTAATTCAAAGGTTTTCAGGAAGTTGAATTGTTAAGTTCAACGGTTTTCAGGAGGTTGAATTGTATAGCTCAAAGATTTTCAAGAAGTTGAATTGTTTAGTCAACGGGTTTTCAGGAAGTTGAATTGTTTAGTTCAACGGGTTTTCAAGAAGTTGAATTGTTTAGTTCAACGGGTTTTCAAGAAGTTGAATTGTTTAGTTCAACGGGTTTTCAGGAAGTTGAATTGTTTAGTTCAAAGGTTTTCATTCTATAGTTACTTGAAGCAACAATGAGAAGCAACAAAAAAAAGCAGCTTACACTTACATCCGCTACTACAGAATGCGCATGTATACGGGCATCTCATCTTCCAGTTGGCAATGCTTGACCATCTAGAGACACAGGCAGCATTCGCGTTCGCAACCCTGCATCTGAAAAAGTGAGGGAAGCATCATTCATATGAGATTGAAGAAGAGTGTTGTTGATATCCAAGTTTTACATCAACCAACTTCTTGCTGGGGGGGAGGAGGAAAGCGTATTTATGACATTTGGGTCTATTAATTTTCCCATTTATTTTCCCGGGTCATCTTTCCTAATAAAAGCGGACGAAAGATGGAGAGATGCGATAGCAACATTAAATAGATTATATTTATAATTGAAAAATAATTTTTAAAAAAAACTAGCTCTTCTTCGGTAGCAGTATCCTTGCAGTTCTGATTGCTGCCTGAAAAAAAAATTGAACGAAGTTTGATTTATCAAATATTGAGCATTGGTAAACGTGTCATACCTCCTGCCATTGGAGGCATATATGGAGGCATATAGGGGTTGTAGTTGGAGAGGTAGGCGGTAGTTGGGTGGGTTGTGGGTGCGGAGGCGGTAGTAGTATCTGGCTGGGTTGTGGTGTCGGGGGTAGTAGTAGTTTCTGGCTGGGTCGTGGAGTCGGGGGTAGTAGCAGTTTCAGGCTGGGTCGTGGTGTCGGAGGCGGTGGTAGTTGTTGGCTGGGTCGTGGTGTCGGAGGCGGTAGCAGTTTCTGGCTGGGTCGTGGTGTCGGAGGCGGTAGTAGTATCTGGCTGGGTTGTGGTGTCGGGGGTAGTAGTAGTTTCTGGCTGGGTCGTGGAGTCGGGGGTAGTAGCAGTTTCAGGCTGGGTCGTGGTGTCGGAGGCGGTGGTAGTTGTTGGCTGGGTCGTGGTGTCGGAGGCGGTAGCAGTTTCTGGCTGGGTCGTGGTGTCGGAGGCGATAGTAGTTTCTGGCTGGGTCGTGGTGGCGGTGGCGGTAGTAGTCGTTGGCGCCTTTGACGAAGCGGCAGTGCAAGAAGCTTCCTGTGAAATCCATACTACAAAAGCTGGCTGCTGCTCAATTTATCTTGATGATAAATTTCTAAGGAAAATAAAAAAATAAAAGCCAGAAAAAAAAGAGTGAATAAAGAAGAATTCACTTCTGCCGGGTCACAGCAGCAACTCTCCGAATTGCAGACAGCGTTTTCCAGGAACGCACGGCAACCGCTCTCATTGCCAGATGTGCAAGACATCTATTTAAGAAATAAGAGCGAATGATTATCATTATATTAAAAAAAAAAATCATTTCGAAATAACAATGATAAAAAACGAACACATTGTGCTCCTCCTCGAGCAGGCAACGAAGTAAAGAAGACGTAAAGTAGAAGCAGCCTCATCTCTTCGATTGAACCAAGTGCCGAATGGGCAGAACGCGTCTCTCCGTCGAAGAGAAATGTGAACCCCAATTCTTGCAACCGTGACCGTTCGAGATGAACATCAGAGTACAGAGAGAGATATTCCAGTTTTTCTCCCATCATTCTTATCTGCCACTCTCTGATGCACTCAATCTCACACAAGCACTCACACTGTTTGAAATGTCGCACATGTCGCGACAATTTTAAAAGTGTGACTGATAATGTTTAGATGTTCGAACGGAGAATAGATGGCAGTGACATCCAACTACATTTTTCTCTAAACACTAATCTCTTGCGGCTATGTATGTACCTTTCTTGTAGGTTCTACCACGGATGTATCTACATACCTGCTATTTCTACCACGAGACAAGCGATTGGAATCAACGACACTGGTCATATGCTACTGGTTGATAACAGATAGATGTGAATGAAATGAAACATTTGATGAGCACCAATTTTCAATTGCCGGATTCTTGGGCTTCTAACAGAGTAGAACAAATGTTTAGGAAGCATGTTTGAAATTGAAGCTAAGATTTTATCGGAAGACTTTTCATGTAAAGCTGTCACATGTATGACCCATTCCCTGTCCTCGAGGACTCTTTTCCATTCTCATACCATTAGTCCCCAATGTCATTCTTTTCTGAGGCCACTCTTATTAGTGCCGACACAAGTGTCATGACTACGGTCATATTCCTCATATAATTTACGGCTAATATATTTACATATAGTCTTACGCGTTCTTGAGTAAGGCTACGTGCCCATGTTGGCTTTGCTTTAGCCATTATATTCAGTCTTTTGTTTCGAGCTCCAAGTGAGCGGTCTCTCCGGTTTGTGTTGCGCTTTGGCCAGGCTTTGGTGCAAAGAAAGCTGGTCGTTTGAACCCTTTCCCTCGTCGTCGACATCTCAAGCTGTAGAAGAAGAGTAGCAGAGGCTACTACAAAGCAAGTTGGAGAGCCCTTTCGTTGTCAATCTACCTTGCTTAAACGGTTTCGATGAAGTTACACTAACAAAAAAAAAGGAAGAGGGATGGAGAAAGAGGGAGAGAGAGCGAGAGGGAGGGAGAGAGAGCGAGAGAGGGAGAGAGAGAGAGGGAGAGAGAGAGGGAGAGAGAGAGGGAGAGAGAGAGAGGGAGAGAGAGAGAGAGGGAGAGAGAGAGAGAGGGAGGGAGAGAGAGCGAGAGAGAGAGAGAGAGAGAGCGGGAGGGAGAGAGGGAGAGAGAGAGAGAGGGAGAGAGAGAGAGAACACGATGGAGATAAAGTGAAAAGTGAATTGGGATGGAGAGTGCCGTTGAGTGGTGGGCTGTGAAAACTGCCCACTTCATATTCATGCTTCTCCATTCAGTCCCTCTTTCCTTATATCGCTTTCTCTCCCTCCCTCTAATTCTTGTGTATATTTTCGATCTGGCTCAAGATCAATCAATAACATATGAATTGTGATACATATGTATATACATATTCCCCATTTTTTTAGGCAATAAGATTGGAAAAAGATTTAATTGTCTTTTTCGCTCCCAAATCTAGGAAGAAATAAAAGCAACAAATGAAGATTACAGTTCAAGTTCGTCAGAAATAATATATGTATATGTAATACTTATTGTTAGTATCTCTTCAGATTTGCTGACGATTTTAGACTATCCGTGTAGCCCCCCCCCCTCTTTTCCTCGTCAACTTTCTATTTATAATACACTCGTTCGCCGCATTACACTTCCATGTATTTCTGAGTCGTTGAAGTCATATTTTATGCATATTTGATAAATATAGTTTGCTCTGCGTCAATTTCTCACTCTGTCCACCATCTTTCCTACTATTGTCTTTCTTTCCATCTCTCACTCTGTCTCTCTCTCTCTCTCTTTCTCTATCTCTCTCTTTCTCTCTCTCTCTCTCCCTTTCTCTCTCTCTCTCTTTCTCTCTCTCTTCCTCTCTCTCTCTATCTATCTCTCTCTCTCTCTCACGTCACACAGATACACGTCCGTCGGCAGAGTAGATGAAGAGCGGCGGGCGCGGCGTCGCAGAGGCCCGCCGCTCGCCACGCGCTGCACGTCGCGGACGACGCAGAGTCGCGTTGAAGTAGACACGCAGTAGAAGCGCCGACTGACAAAAGCGCGAATCGATGAAGGATAAAAATTTTAAATTTTTCCGCAAAAAAAAAAAATTCGAAGTCATATGTATGTACTATAACAAAAGCGTATAAAAACAATTAAAAAAACACGTATGAATCATTGTAAAAATAAATTAATAATGATAATAATAATAATAACAGTAATAATAATAAACCCGGATAAGACGGCAACGAACGCGATTCGAGTTCGGCTTCCTTTAAAAAAATAGCATTTTATATTTGCTTCAATAAATCTACTCGACGCCCTTTGGTAGTAGGCTGATCGTGATTTAAGGATTTAAAAAAAGAAAGAACGTGCCAAAATAAAAGATTCTTGTGAAGCATTAGAAATGTAAATGTAATTGTTTTTGTTTTCAAACACCGACTGGCACAATTCGATGCTGTATGTCATCGTAGAGCGAAGCCGTCTCGTCCCGTGTCGGGCACCGAAAGAGGCATCGACGCGGCTCTGTCGCTGCTGAGAGAGAGACGACAGAGAGAGAAAGAAAGAGAGAGAGAGAGAACGAGAGAACGAGAGAGAACAGAGAGAGAGAGGAAGAGAAAGAAAGAGAGAAAGTGAGAGAAAGATAGAGAGGAAGAGCGAGACGGTCTGACAAGAGAGCTGGAAGTCCTCTCTCTGTCTCTCTCTCTCTCTCTCTTTGTTCTCTCTCGTTCTCTCTCTCTCTCTCGCGCTCTCTCTCTGTTTCTCTCTCGTTCTCTTTTCTCTCTCTCTCTCTCACCTCCATTCCCGTCGGTCAGCTGCGCCGTGAGCAGCTGAATGAGCAGTCCGAGCTGCCGCTCGAGTCCCGGCTGCATCGTGGTTGTTGTTGTCGTCGTTGTGGCTGTTGCTGTGATGATTGACGAGGAGCCAGAGGCAGAAGAAGCTGGCACGCCGCCAAGATTGGGCATGGCTAAAAGGTTATAAAGCTCTCTCGAAATATATTCACACAGCGCAGACAGTATAGTTCGGTCAGGGCGAACAATCTCAAACCGAACTATCCGCAGCGTGATTATAGTTCAGAACTATCTGCGCCGCTGTGTGTACATATCCGCCGATCGATTTCTAACTAGCATAAAAATAAATAAATAAAGGAACAAATATGTATATAGTACATCTTCTCTTTTGAAAATTGTAGCAAAATATAGAAAAAAGATTTGTTGCAAAAATATATATATATATTCAATGTTGAAAACGGTGCCCTTGCCTTGTTGTAGCAGGCTCATCAGCTCGAAAGGCAGCGATGCCGCCGCTGCTTCGTCTCTTAAGAGAAGTTGAGGTGGTGGTGATGGCGGCGGCGTAGCCACTGCTGATATTGACGATGGCGGCGCATCGGGCAAGAGAGGAGCTGCTAGATTTTTTAAAAGTATTTTAAGTTCATAGAAAAAAGTGACATAGAATTTATAGGTTAAAAAAAGAAACATCAAGGGTCAGAAAAAAATTAATAGGACTTTTTTCAAAAATATTTTCTCGAATATAAACATAGTTACTAGTCTTTGTTTAGTAGTAAATAAGTTAGGAAGAGAAAAAAGTGTGCGCCTTGCTTGTAATCGCCGAAACGAAAGGGGCAGCTGAAGTGTCTTCGGCGGCGCTCTCTTTCCCATTCCGCTGCTGCTGCTGCAGTGCAACGAGCACGACGAGCGCGAGGAGGGTGG
This sequence comes from Allodiplogaster sudhausi, assembly GCA_945643635.1. Taxonomy (NCBI): domain Eukaryota; kingdom Metazoa; phylum Nematoda; class Chromadorea; order Rhabditida; family Diplogasteridae; genus Allodiplogaster; species Allodiplogaster sudhausi. The sequence continues at coordinate 1,120,836 of CALZFC010000072.1, forward strand.
CCGTGTTCGCGACCGCGACGCATGAGATGCACGAGACGCGGCAGTTCATGAGACGAGCGTGAACGCCAGCCGGCGCACGCCTACTATGCCTTGAAAAGGACGATTTAAAAAACCACGTTTGAACTCGCGCCTTTTTGCCTGACTGAAGGGCCAGAGATAGCATTAGATTTAGAGAGACGACGACTACAATACCATTTCCAAGAGATTACGTTTGTTTCATGAACGGTAAAAAAAATTCTTCTTCCTTAGGATTACGAATATTTTCACAAACATGTAATTATATGTACTTACATACAAAGCTACTGTGTAATGAAGTCTTAAGATACATGCCTCGATCTATGTACATAGTAGATTGATGCGATTCCTATAGAGTAACGAGAAACAATGTGCTTAGTTAGTGATACATATGTATGTACATACATATGTAATAAAATGTGCCATCTATCAAGTTCTTATATTGAGAAGCCTTTAGAAAAGCCTATTGGTATGAAAAAAAGTTTAATTGAAAATAATTATATCCCTTTTCATCTTGCTTTCACCCACCGAGCCCAGTTCCTGATTGTCGAATAAACTTTGTGCTTTTGTTGTTTAAGAAACAGGAGAATAAAACATAAAAATGTTAGAAAAAAAAACCAACATGAATATACTGCGGCGGCTGCATTGTCGATTGGAATTGCGGACGGCTTGTATTAGGAGCAGAAATCAGACGGAAGAAAAAAAGAATGAAGAAAAGTTAAGCGATATTGAATGCTAATTACAACTATCGCGTTAATCTAGCAATGCTACGTGATTTTCGAAAGGTAAGAGATTAGAAAGACGCGTCACGTAGAGGATACTACATCAGCAAGCTATAATGTGTGATGTGTAATATGTAGCTTAAGAGTATCTCCACAACAGAAAGGGAGAGAATGACAGAAAAAAAATTTAAAGCAAAATTTTTAATAAGTTTTTTTGAAATCCTTGCTAAAATCGACCGTAACGTTTGCATCATAATCGAAATGTTGTTTTATTAATAATGCCGACGGCCTTGCTTCATGCTAAAGTCGCTAATGTCATGAAACCGGCTTGGCTGCTTGCTTAGAAAAAGAAGAGGCACTAGTGAATAGGCAGAGATGATGATGATAGTTTTTCTTTCCTCGCGCTTCTCCTTCATAATGTTTTTTTCGCGTCGCTTTCTCACTCTTCTCTTTCTTCCTATACGTCTCTCTCTCTCTCTCTCTCCCTCTCTCTCTCTCTCTCTCTGTCTCGTTCACTCACTGTCTCTTTTTCCCTTTCTCTCTCTCTCTCTCTCTCTCGTTCACTCTCTCTCTCTTTCTCTGTCTCTTTCTCTCTCTGTCTCTGTATCTCTCTCTTTCTCTCTCTCTCTCACTCCTTCTCCACGTTTCTCTCATCGAGATTGAAAGGGAGAGATGGTGAAAGAGCGTTGTTTTTGCAATGCGCGATTCATGCAATGAAACGTCATAGAGAAGCTCATTACTAGAGATCAAGAGATCAGAATGAATAAATTCCCTGTGTTGTTTTGTAAAAGTAGAGCTAGAAATAAGTGATAAATAAAGAAAATAAAATAAAATAAAATAAAATAAAGCGATATTTATGTATAGTTCCCAATTCTTCCAAGCTCATGCCTCATCCAAAATCCTAAATATGCAATGTCTACCACAAGCGACATGCAACACTTTCATTCTTCTCAAGTTCCTATTCCCCCCTCTAATTCGTCAGTTAATTTATAGCGCTCTTCTTATCGGTTGTGATAATTTAAGTCGTCATTTTAAGCGTGTGTCAACATGTCAGGGAAAAGATTCAAGCGCAAAAACAATTCCTTTTTGGGTTTTTATTTATTTTATTTTCCAGGTTTATTATCGTGCTGTCTCCTTCTCGCCCCCGCTCTCACTCTCTAAGCCTCTCTGTCTTTCTCACACGCACACCATATCTCCTCCATCTCTACCCGCTCTCTTTTCTGTTAGCCTGGGTTGGATAGGTAACCTCCGTCCTTTGGCACTTGCTAATTGTGAGATGGTGAGAGAAAAAGAGCATCCGGGATGAGCAAAGTCAAGTTAAAGAATAAAGATGGTTAATTATAGGTTGTCATTTCTCTCCCTCTTTTTCTCTCTCTCTCTCTATCTCTCTCTCTTTCTCGCTCTCTTTCTCTCACTCTCTCTCTCTCTGTGTTGCAGATAAGAAGAGAAAACGACAACATTTGAACTCGAGAAAGATACAGAGACAGAGAGAGAGTGCAGAGTTAGAGAGTATTAGTGACAGAGAGGAAAATAATGAGAACTGAAGGACAATGCAGTAATGTGCGCCGAGAAGGGCAGAGGTCATGAGAATTGACATGTAATGTTTTTTTACCATTCTTATACTTCGTCCAGTTCCTGCTCTTTTTCTCTTTTTTTCTGGCCGGATATAAAATGTCATTCAGTTCGTCCCTTTTTAATTCCTAGAAAAAAAAACTTATTTCTTATGCAGACTAAATTCGAAAACTTCTCCAATCAGTCTTTCAGCCCCTGTCTCTCTCTCTGTCTGTCAATCTGTCTCCCTCTCTCTCTCTCGTTCTATCGCTGTCGCTCTGTCTCTTCTCCCTATCTCACTCTCTCTCTCTCTCTCTCTCTCTCTCTCTCTCTTGGAATTTCGAATCATTTCAGGGTGGAAAGGAGAAGCGCCTCCGGTCAGGCCCGTTCTCCTCGCCGAGTCATCATTATTTTCGATAACTCGGAGACAAAACAGACCTAGAAACTGCTCTAACGACAGCAAAAACCCACCCTTTCTTCTTCTTCTTCTTCCTTAGTTCTGCAATACCAATATATGTTCATGGCGCACCACATTCTTCTGCGCCTATCCAAGAATCGCAGCTAGACATCCTACTTTCTACTACTACTACTACTACTAACTATTTACTTCTTCGGCCCGTCAACACCTACCCAAAAGCTACCGTATTCCACCCCACCGTTTCCATGCAGATCTCTAACCTTCTTCTTTTCTGCCTCCTCATCTCTTCACTCGTCTGCGCCCGGAAGAAGCCCAAGACGTATGGAGATCCCAATTCCCCCGAGAAGGCGGCTAATTCCTGGCAACTCGCCAACAATTCTTGGCTGGCTGCCAAGAATGCCCGATTCGCGCCTCTCAACGTGCTCCTCGTTGCGCCGTCGCTCATCAACGTCGCCGACATTCCAAGGGAGATTCAGGTATCGTCGTATTTTCTTTCTTTTTAACTTTCAAGCATCCAATTCTGGAGAACATCTGCTGCACATAGAACTGCAGGTTGTAGCTTTTGTTTTCTGCTTTTTAAAGAGCAATTATTTCGCTCTTAAAATTAACAGAACAGAAAAATTAGAGTATGATAAGCACACTTGCACTCATCGTTCACTTCTCTTTAATGTCAACAGTTTATCTTTTTTTTCGCACACATGCAAGCTTTATCTCCATCGCTTTCTCTTATTCACTCACTCTCTCGGCCTCCTTATTTCTCTCCCTTCTTCTCTCCTTCACTCTCTCTCTCTCTCCCTCTTTCTCTCACACTCTTCTTCCAGAATGCCCTCTACGAGGCTGTCGGAATGCACCAGGCGGCAATCTCTGTATCGCTCGACGTTCCCCCAGTCATCCAGTCAAGGGACGCTGTCAAGTGCATCGAGCAGAAGAGCTCGGCCACGGCGACAGCAACGATGGTTGTGGCAGAGAGAGAGAGAGAGAAAGAGACAGAGAGAGACACAGAGAGTGAGAGAGAGACAGAGAGAGAGATATACGAGGTAGAGACAGAGACGTTTATAGAGAGATAACAGAAAGGGAATGAAGAAAGAAAGAAAAAAAGAATGAAGGAAAAAAGCGTGAGAGATTGAGAGAAGCACTAAATTCGATCGAACTGTTGCCAGGTGGCCAACAACGGTGCGATCGTGCAGCAGCATGAGCTGTCGTTGCTGCAGCCGATACCATTGGGAGCAACAACATTCGTTCTATTCATCGATGTCAGATGGAGAGAGAGAGAGAGATAGGTAAAGATTGAGAGATGGAAAGCGAGTAACAGGGCGACAGAGTGCGAGAAAAGAAAGAGAAAGAGAGAGGAGAGTGAGTGAGAGAGAGAGAGAGAGACAGAGCGATCAAAGAGAGAGAGAGAGAGAGAGATCGAATTTACAGGCCGCCAATGACCGCTGCGATGGCGACTCCTCACTGATGGCGAGTGCCAAGCCATGCTATGTTCGCGGGAATCAAAGGTCATAATGATTTTTTTTTACTTTTATTTTTTTTAAAGCTTATACAGCTGTCTATTAATAGTCTAGTAGATAGAAAAAAATATATAGAAAAAAAAATCAGAATAATGTTTTTTGTAAAAATAAAACAACTTTATTTTATGAACTCAGACCGCCTGCAGCACGCATCACCGTCTGCACAAGTATCAAGAGGTGGAGGGTGAGTTATCTCGCTCTTTCATATTCTCGTTCCTGCGCTCTCTAGGACTTTAACTCTTGCCCTCTCTCTCTCTATCTCTCTTTCTCGATCTCTCTATCATGACGCTCTTTCTCTTTCTCTCTCCGTCTCTCTAGCTCTCTGTCTCTCTTTCTCACTCTAGCTCTCTCGCTGTTACATATGCACTTGCTCTCCATCTCTTCCAGGAGTACCTCGCAGGCCGCGGCGCCGTCGACCTCTTCCGCCATGAGATTCTGCATGGATTGGTACGAATTAGTTTTTCTTATTTTTATTTTTGCAATATTAAACAGTTCAAAACAGATTTTAAAAAAATCTTTTTTTTTTGTTGAGAGCTATTTTACTACATATCTAATTATCGTTTTAGGGATTCGGCACCGTGACAGCTGAGTCCTCTGCTTACCGTAAGACGCGTGCGCCTCCCACAGTAACCGGAGGCAAGTGGCGATTCTGCAGTAACCAGACGCCGACGCAGTCGACGACTCGCCGATTCATGGACTATGCCTACGAAGCTACGGTTGGATTTTAATTAATTAAATTAAATTATTTTTTTCTAAGCGTCTAGCATTTAACTTTTGTTTATATAATTATTGGTTAATTATAAATATATATATATAAAGTAAATAGGTAGAAAGAAAATAGCTATCTATGCAGGAGTACGCTCGGCAACACTTTGGCTGCTCCGCCCTTGAAGGCATCGAAGAGGACGACGAACAAAAGAAGCATATCAACGAGTACATCTTTGGAGTCAGCAAAAGATTGTTTAGTTTAGAAAAAAATTAGAAAAAGAAGTGGAGAAAAAGACAAAGTTTATTATTTTGCTTAAAAAGTGCCAGGAAATTTTCCGAGTCTCAAGCTTATGTCAAACATGACGAGCTCGGTGCCACGGTGGTTTTCGTGCTAGCCATAGTTACATATATGTATATATATATAGTATTTCATTTGTAGAATCGATCAATCACTGACAGCTGTGCCAGATACTGTTATATGTACATATGTAGATAACTTAGTAAATAAATAATGAATAGATTATATAATATAAAAAAGCACGATTGGTAAATAAGTTACCATCTTTTTTTTTACAGAATATTGCCACTGTTGAAAAAAATAATAAACTCGAAAATCACAATTTGGAGTGTCAATTTGATCTAAATTTTTTTATTAAAAAAATAAATAGAAAAAGTTCCTGTTTAAAACTGAATTAAAATGTGCAGCTTAAAATACAAAACTTTTTATTCTTGCTTGAAGATGTTTTCCGGAAGTTTCCGAAACTCTAGCTTATTGTAAAGAAAAAAAAATTATTCAATCACTATCCCGGTGGTTTTCTACCAACCGGTGGTTATATAGGAAAGTGAATTCGCCAATACAAACGATGCAATGACAGACGCTCAAAGAATATTACTCAATATAGAAAATAAATAGAAAAGCAAAAGGACAAAATTATGTAAATTATTTGAGGAGTGTAATCTGATTTTAATACTTTGCATTCTAGCATGTATTTTTTTTTCTACAAAATACTGCTACGATAGAAGAATACAGATAAGAAAAAGGGCTGCTGATTTTCTTCTCATAATCAGAACGAACTGATGACTCCCGTCCTCTCGAGCACTCGTAACTTCTTCTCCGAGGTCAGCGTGCGCATTCTGGAGGCGACCTACTTTGGCGCAAGGTCGCTTCTACCCCTACTATTGTTGTTCTCATAATTTACGGCCCCTCTTAAGATGATATTTATCTGTTGTGTAAGCATTTCGAAAAGAAAAAAAAACGCATATGGATCGATATAATTAAAATAAGAAGCAGTAATCCCTTTAAAAAACTCATAAAATATTATGTAAAAGGGTTTAAAAATGTAAATGACGCTTGTAATTTTTTTTATTTTTAATTATTATATTCAGTCCGTGGTATTCGGTGAATCGCGTCGTGCTTCGCGAAGAAATAGAAGGCTACTGGTACGGCAGAGGATGGGGATGCGCATTCGCACGCGACAGCTGCTATGACTTTATGAGGGAGAGAATTAGGTTAGGAGAGAGAGAGAGAGAGAAAGTGGGAGAGAGAAGGAGAGAGAGGGAGAGAGAGGGAGAGAGAGGGAGAAGCGAGCGAGAGAGAGATGGGAAAGAGAGAGAGAGAGAGAGAGAGAGAGAGAGAGTGAGTAAGGAGAGAGAGAGCGAATGTGGCAGACAATAGGTACATAGAGGACTTATAAAGAGGGATTGAGCGAAATGGAAAGAAGGAAAAGAAGGTAAAGAAAGGGGAGACAGTTTCGAAGAAATAACTATAAATAAATAACCAAAAATCCTCCAATGTTCAGACTTGGCAAGTCAATCTTTCCCTTCTGCAGCGGCGAAGAGTATGCGAGTGCACGAGAGGAGACGACGGTAAGGAGAAAAAGGGAAGGATAGAGATAGAGAGAGCGAGAGAGTGAGCGAGAGAGAGAGAGAGAGAGAAAGAGCGAGTAAGACAGAGAAAGAGAGAGTGAGAAAGAGAGCGAGTAAGACAGAGAAAAAGAGAGAGAGAGAGAGTGAGAGAGAGCGAGTAAGACAAAGACAGAGAAAAAAAAAGAGAGAGAGAGAGAGAGAGAGAGTGAGAGAGAGAGAGAAAGAGCGAGTAAGACAGAGAAAGAGAGAGTGAGAAAGAGAGCGAGTAAGACAGAGAAAAAGAGAGAGAGAGAGAGTGAGAGAGAGCGAGTAAGACAAAGACAGAGAAAAAAAGAGAGAGAGAGAGAGAGAGTGAGAGAGAGTGCGAGTAAGACAGAGAAAGAGAGAGAGGGAGTAAGAGATAGGGAGAGAAGAAATAACCCCAAGTCAGGTGCTCGTCGGGAATGAGCACATGAGCTTCGCGTGTAATCGCTTCAATCTCCAAGCGGATTCGCTCGCCGACAACGGCGTCAAGGTCATCCTAGAATATTTCTGACCATCGCCGTTGTGTCTCTCTAAATTACACACGCCCTCTCGTCCCTTGTGTCTCAGGGAAAAGGCGCGAATTCAAATGCCAATTTTTGGCTCCTTTAGCCAGTCTCGCTCATGCGCGCCCTGCCCGGCCTCGGGCCCTTCTACGGCGACCAAGTCGGCTCGGACGAGCTCTATCGCTTCTGCCCGATTGTCTCGGTCACTCTCGGCGTTTTCTTTCTTTCAATTTATTGTGTTCTCGCAAAATGTTTCATCTTTCTTCTTTATATATTTTTTGAGTTCTATAATTATTTTTTTTCTATTAAATTTCTCGATTACAAATTCAAACAATTGCGCATTATTGTAGATTTTCGAAGAAAAAAAATAACATTTTTTTTCATCTCCAGAACATCTTCTCTCTTCGGCTTCCCGTTGGCGCGGCGCCTAGCGAAGTCCGAATTCCACCGTTGGTTCTGGCTCCGCCGGCGGCGCCAGTTCAATTCTCTCCTCATCCACCGCCGCCGCGTCCTCACTGGGTTGCTCGCTTTCCGATCGAAACACCGTCGCCGGCGTGGAGCGCCGCTAACAACTATGATTACAACAACAATAATAACATTAAGAATGACGTCACCAATAATGACAACACTATTAATCAGGATTATGCTAATATCCCAAATGGCTACATTGCCTTGGCGAGATAGCGAAGTTTGCCCACAAGATTCACTGGCAGATGCACCGGTTATAAGCTATTATGAATATTTCTCGAAGGAACCTGATCAATTCGTTTTCTGAAACCCCCGAAGATCTACTATATCTTTTTACTGTATTTGTGTACAATTTGCATATTGGTGCTTCGGCTTAAATAGAATTACTTGCAAGGCTCCTGAAACACGCCTCGAAATCAATATAAGCTTCTCAAATAAATATATATTTCAGATTTGAAAACATCTTTTTGCCATACAATGGAAAATGAAGACTAGATAAACTGTAGAGGAAGGCATGAAATGATTGAATAAATAGAAGAAAACCCGTTTAATTCCTAATGAAAATGAACACATCACTACCATGATGGTTTTCTGGCTAACCATGATTATATAGAAAAATTATGTCACATGTGTATATAAATAATCCACAACGCCCATTATTTCCCAGTCTCTTTCAAACTTGGCCGTAAACTATGAGAACAAGAATAGGGTTAAAACCGACCTCGCGCCAAAGTAGGTCGCTTCCTGAATGCGAACGCTGACCTCGGAGAAGAAGTTTCAGGTGCAAGAGAGGACGGGAGTGCGTTCTGATTGGGAGAAGAAAATAAGCCAGGCCCATGTTCTCTCCATCGTAGCAACTAAGGATCTAAATTACTAATCTCTCCTGTATTTTTTTAAACATTTCTTTTTATCGTTTGAACATGAACATTCAACATCGCTTCAAGACGTTATCTTAAGAAGACTAACACGTGTACATGTGAGATAACGTTGAGGGCGTTTGGTGATCTCCCAGCACTTTTATTGTGTTAGTCATTTTAAGACGCCAGATGTCAGCCAGAGAGAGAGAGAGAGAGAGAGAGAGAGAGAGAGAGAGAGATAGAGAGAGCGAGAGAGAGAGAGAGAGAAAAAGGGAGAGAGAGAGAGCGAGAGAGAGATAGAGAGCGAGAGAGCGTATGCGAGAAACAGAGAGAGAGAGAGAGAGAGAGATAGCGAGAGAGAGAGAGGGAGAGAGAGAGAAAGAAGTAGAGAGAGAGAAAGAGAAAGAGAGAAAGCTTGAGAGAGCGAGCGCGAGAGAGAGAGGGAAAAAGAAAGAAAGGAGAGAGAGAGAAAGAGAGAGAGAGAGAGAGAGAGAGAGAGAGAGAGAGAGATACACATTGGCAGTCATCACAGTACAGCTGCGTCGAAAAATACTAATTGAAAGAAGAGAAAGCTCCAAGCGAAGTGTCAGCATTTGAAGATAAGCGATTGAACGGGGAAAAGGGGTGAGAGAGATAAGGAAGGAGAGAGAGAATGGTGAAGTCAAAGAGACCGAAATACAAGATGGAGGCAGAGAGAACACATGCAGAGAGAGAGATAGAGGAAAGAGAAGAAGGAAGAAGTATGGATGGCGAAAAAAGGCGTGTATGCGTGCATATTTCGCAATCGTATCAATGGAAACGCTTATATATAACTGGCCAAAAGTCGAGAGAAAGGGACCAGGAAGCAGAGAGGCAGAGAGAGAAAGCGGCAGAAAGAGAGAGGGAGAGAGAGAGCGACAAAGAGAGAGAGAGAGAGCGACAGAAAGAGAGCGACAGAGAGAGAGAGAAAGAGAGAAATGGCATCCACTTGTCTTCTTCTTCTCTTCCTCACCGTCGCGAGCCTTCTCCTCTCGTCTTCGTCTGCTACATTTTCTTGCGGCGCCAATCGTTTCCAGAACTACATCACACAGCTCTTCATCACCCCCGACTGCCATTCGAGTCTCGCGGAATTTGACAGCTGCTGCAGGTAGACATTCTTTTTTTTTATTTTGAAAAAAAAAAAAATTTTTTCCCGCCGTCGTCGCTTCAAATTATTTGTCGACATCATCCGTGCTATTAATCTAGCCAAAACTGTTGCCAGTTTCACAAAAAGTTCATGAACATTTCAGCAAAAGTTGCTTTAGGTTCCGGAGTGAAAGTTGACACAAGTTTTCTCTCATTTTTTAACAAGCGAATTTCATGAACAGTTACTTTCATGTTTTCTTTCGTATGTATCTGCTATAAGTTGAATTGCCATTTTTCATTTTTGAGAACCATGAACAACTTATTGATGCCCATTGGGCATCGACAGCCGAATCTCCCCTATGTTCGTCAGCAGCCGATGCTTTTATTCTCCCCCAATGATAGGCTTCTGCATCTTCGCTTCCGAATGAGACCTGCGCGAGTCTGAAAATTGGTACAAGAGCTTGCCACTGCTCTTAATCACTACAGTCTCGGCGACTGGGCCATCACGCCAACCAACCAGGCATGAGCAAGACATTTTTCTAGGGAATTCGCGAATCTGTTGGACAGAGGGAGAGAGAAAGAGAGCGAGAGAGAACGAGCGGAGAGAAAGTGGGAGAGAGAGAGAGAGAGAGAGAGAGGATAGAGATTGTGTGGACAGCGAGAGAGAGAAAGAGAGAGAGAGAGAGAGAGAGAGAGAGAGAGAGAGAGTGATGAAGATTAACACTCTACAAGGTTCTTCTCATGTTGCGGACACTCTTCACCAACTGTAATAGCCGACTTATTTGGATGCTGCCAGTCCACTGTAGCCAACATTCTCGACCGTACACTAGAAGGAATGCAGACTCTTTGGGATGAACACGTCCGCTTCCCACTCACTAGTCACCGGTATTGTGCTGGCGCAGCATCGGCTTTCGCCAGGCGGTCTCGTTTTGGCAGTAAGTCATTAAAGAACAAGAAATTTGTTCAATTAACAAACATTAGATTAACAATCTAGTAATAACAACCAATGGATAACAAGACAAGCTTTAGGCAAAAGACTATAGTACCCATCGAATAGTTCTACCGTACCACAGGAACCATGATAATGTCAGCAAATGCAAATATTACAGATGTGATCGGGTTGATGGATGGAACTCTCATTCCTATCATGGCCCCTCAGGAAAACCCGTGGCAGTACAGGACTCGAAAAGGCTGGACAGCGATCAATGTACTTCTAGTCTGCGATCCTGTTGGACGGATTATCTACTGCAATGCACGATTCCCTGGATCGTGTCATGACGCATACATCTACAGACAGTCTCTACTTGCTGACGCACAGTCACAAGGCTCCATCCCACCTGGCTACGTAATTTTGTGTGACTCGGGTTTCGCTTGTAATGACTTTGTGGTAACCCCATATAGAACCCCTCAAAAAAGCGTCAGCGGCTCGACGCGTAGCCTAGATCAGCTCACTTTACTGGTGAAAAAACAAGAATTGACTCAATACGCTGTGGGTGGTAGAAGTGCAGTTTTGCTTTTGATGTAACTCAAGATACGGTACATTTGGGCACCTGCCCATCGATTTCTTGCATAAAAGAATGACAAGAAGACAACTATTCTACGAAGATGAATAACACACCTCAAGCATCTCGATTGTCTTCGTGCGCACAGCTCGTTCGGAAGAGGCAGCCTTGTTGGCGAGCGCGGCATCCGTATTCACCAGTTCGACGAACTCTTTATCCTGAAAATTTTGCAACTTTTAGCAAACCTTTTCGACATTATATGCATAATAAAACCTTATTTTTAACCTAATTTTGGCGGGGAATATTTTCGTAAAAGAAAGCAAATGCATGGTGCATACCAGAAAGTTGGGGCGCCGCTCAGGTCGAGGAAACTCCTTGTTTCCTGGGTTGTTTGGTCGGGGCCGATCCTGGTTACACTCCTAAACAAAATAAGGATGTTACCATTAACTTAGGTTTAGCCAATGCGCTAGATACTTGAACAACACTTTTTCCGCCTTAATACCTCAAATATTCCGCCGCCGCCCACCTGGCGCCGCTCGTACGGATTGCATAAGTTGAATCTTCGCCGCGGTTCCGCCCAGCTCGCGTCCCTGTCTCCAGTCACTTCGATATTCTAAATGAAAGTTTTTGTTAAACCGAAAAAGCATTGTGATGTTAATGCGTAAAAAACAATTTCTCAGCCTCAATACCTCAACTCCGGCGTCACCCACCTGGCGCCCTTCGCGCCGCGTGCTTGAAACGCGCCTGGATTCGCTCCTCTTGTCCACTTCAACCACTTTATCCTGAATGAAAGCCTTTTAAAAACCTATAAAGTATTATGATATGAATTCATACCCAAAATACTTCGACACATGATAAATGGAAGCATTTCTAGAATTACATCCAAACAAAACATGTCACTGGCAGCATGGAATTTTAACTTTTAATTGGTAAGAATAATAAAACTAGAAAAAGCATGCACCTTCTTCCTGCTTTTCATAGGATTGGCGGCGTCATCACTGTTGTCCTCTTCAATGGGTAGTCGTTTCCGCGTTTCGTTCTTAAATTCGAACATAAACCACAAGCAAAATAGGCTATGCAGTAGAATGAGATAAAACTACGGAACAATCATCTTTGGAAATTGAAAATTGCAAGATCCCCAACCTGTGAATGGAGTGGGACTGCAGATTCGCCGCGGTCGCTAATCCCGCAGAATGCCGCGGTTCTCCTGTAGCGGCCAAGCATCTCCTTCTCCGCCGGAACGAAATCTTCGTATCTCTCGTTCAGGGAATCTTCCAGTTCCTGATCGATTCCTCCGCCCGTTTCATTCCGATAACTGAACGATGCAACAATCACACGAGTATTTTTAAGAAACAAACAACCAATAATACCGGCTCTCGTCCGAAGAGTACTGCTTCATAGCTGCCAGAGAATCTCGCAGGATTCTCTGGCAGCGCTTCGCCGTTATCTCCTCGTTCTTCAAATGCAGCCAGACGCGCTTGACGACAGTATCCCATGCATTTTCACGGGATGCATTTGCGTTCGCCTTCCGTCCGCTGTTTCCCTCTATCAGGTATTCGCTAAAGTCTGCGATCTCTTTGAGAATCACTTGCTTCTCTCCAGCCGTAAGATGCTTAGGCATCCTGCCCTGTAATCACAAATAACAAGTAAAATGTGTACAATTTACATTGAGACACAGTGAATATCATGAAAATCGAATAGCTGTCGAGGATAAACATTTTCCACTGCCTTAAAACTAAATTTACTAGGCCGAGCTTGCTTTAAATTCCACTGGTTCTTTGTTGATATTCGTGTCACATTTAAAAGTGCATCATCTTTTGTCTCTGCCATGCAATAGTGTGTAAAAGTGAGAGACGAAAACAGTGTAAAAGAAAGTAAGCAGCCTTCTACACACTTCTGCCCTCTCACTTTTGCACACTATCTCGTTCCGCACGTCCAAACTTAAACGAACTTTCAACATTGATACGGTTTGTATCATGAACAAAGTTTGAAGGAAACTTTACGCATCTTTCCCATTTTCCATACTAAAACGCCCAAAAGATGATTGAAGTTCTGATTTATGTTGACTCAGGTTTCAACAAAAGTTTGTTTAACTTTTCTTCCTAGATTAATAGCACGGCATACCTATTATTGCGTATTATTACGTGTTGTACATATGTATATACATATATGTATATATATGACGGTGTCAACAAAAAAAACCGTTCGTTTTTGTTCTTTCGACCCGTGATTTAAATTTGGCCAAAATTAACACGTCATGTTTGACCAATTTTGTAGGTTCGTCCAAAATATATGTATGTATGTACATATGTCTAGAGATATATGTTATAAAGCGTTAACCCGTTAATATAAAGCGTTAATTGACCGATCGATTGCTTGATTGATTGATTGCTTGTTTAATTTTTTTTGATTGATTGATCGATTGATTGAATGACTGATTGATATATGATATAAATGCTCTCCCTGGCAGAGCGCACGACGCGTGCTACGACTACCAGGGCGGCCGCGATCACTGCGACAACAACTTCTGCTTCTGTCTACATGTTTCGACGCCTTCTGCTTTTGCCGCTGGCTCTCTCCTTTGCGAGACGGACTCGAAGGCCTTCTGCGAGGCCGTCCGCCGATTCGGACAGAAAGCGTACGAGAAGGCGGGGAAGAACAGGGAGCTGTAGTTCGTTTTGGTCCTAAACGACTACAAGATATTTATTCAAGCTTACTTAGAAGGAACGTTTATATAGTAACGGAAGAAGTAGTACTTTGCGGAGGATCTACTTGAGGGGAATAGTGTATTTCCTTGTATCCCAAGTCACGTCTTCAACTAATGTATACATATATGTATGTAACCCCACAACACAGGGGATAATCTGAATTATTTCTCTTATATTGAACATGCTCAATTAGTACATCTTGAGAAGATCCTAGGAGTCAGTAATTTTTCTAGTTAAAAATTTTTTTTAAACCTGGTGTTGTCAAACTACTGAATAAAATTTTTACAGTTTTTATTCTTACTATAAAATGTCTGGAAATTTTTGCGCCAGTCTCATCACTATCTGTTAAAATGATTGGATCACCGTCACGGTGGTTTTCTGCCTAAAAATGGTTATGTATAAAAGTGATATGATAAGTCGAAGCGATTTCGTCGGTGAGTCGGATATTCTAACGATAAAAAGAATCAACTCATAGTATGTGCAAACGACATAAAGTAATATACTAAAAATACATGGGAGATGAAATTGTTTTTAATATTGATACTGTAGATAAAAAAGGCTCGAAAAGGATATCGGCGCAATGAAGGCATGGCTTCTTTCAGAACGAGTTGATAATTCCAAGCGAAGTGCGAATTCCGCCGTTGGTTTTGGAGCGGCGCCAGTTCAGTTCTGTCCTCCGCCGCGTCCTCGCTGGATTGCGCGCTTTCGGATTGAAGTGCCGTCGCCGTCGTGGAGCACTACGATTGCAATTACTAGAGGGAGGGGGGTCTAATAGAAAGCGGATGGTGTTCAAAATAAAGGAGTTGTACTAAGAAAAGACAAGGAGGGGGCGCTACGCTAACGAATGGGAGCTGAGCAAATAAAACAGTAAGGAGGCGCAGTATTTTTTCATTACAAATATCTATGAAGAGTAAAATCTACCTCTCACTAACATGATGCACAATTTTTCCATGCATTAAATGAGATGCTCACTTCTTCATGCCAATATCATAGATCATGCAATCATTCATCAACCTGATATTCTTAAGTCGGTGAACTTGGTCATGTTACTGTCATGCGAAATACTTTTATCAGCAACTTTGAGATTTCATAAGCTAATTTGTACAACAAGAAACAAACTAGATAGCAAATTGACGGTGCCAACTTGCAGCACGGTCGCATGTCTGGCTTTCACACTTTCCACTGTTTCTGTCGCCCGCTCTGCTATGGTTTCCGAACAAGAATCTAGTTGCACAAGGTTGGGCAAGTCCATTCTGGTACATTTCCCTTCATTTTGAACCTAGCAAGATTGTCACTTGTTCTGACTACGGTCTAGTTGGAAAGTTACGAGAAACTTTTACTTTCTGGATTTCTTTAAATATTTAACATTTAAAGGAGGGTTCCGATCAGGGTTGCAGTTTTTTGTTTTTTTTTGTTTTTTTGTTTGTTTTTTTTTTTGGTTTTTTGGGTTTTTTTGGGGTTTTAACAAAAAAATTTTTTGTTTGTTTTTTGTTTGGAGTCGGCCCAAAAAACAAAAAAAGTTTTTACACGAAATCTTTCCGATGTCTATTCCTCCAGCAAAATTTTAAGATTAGAGAGTTCTAATTTCTCAATTCGTGATATCACATTTTGGTCTAATTATCATTTCCGAATTTTTTTTTACGATTTTTATTGTGTTATTGCTGTTGTAGATCAAGAATTTAACCAAGTCTCTCTTCTAAAATTACGATTAGAGCAATTTTTTTTTTGGTTTTTTTTTGTTTTTTTTTGTTTTTTGTACAAAAAATTTCTTCTTTTTGTTGTTTTGTATTCAAAAAAAACCTTCTTTTTTTTGGTTTTTTTGGCAAAAAAATTTTTTGGTCAGGGGATTTTTTGTTCTACATCCCTGGTTCCGATATGTATGTCCCCTCCATTCGGAAAGCTTGGTATTGGACCACTATTTGAGTTGGGGGAGGTCTACAAGAGAGAGGGGTATTATTTTCAACTAAAGTTTGAGGTGGGGGAACAATTGCGGGGGTTCTAATAAAGGGGTCCAAGAGCGGTAAGAAAATCCTTGAAGGCAAAATCTGACACTCACTAACAATATGCGTAATTTTCCTTGTACATACATAAAATGAGATGCTCACCTGATCATCACTCATCAAACTCATACTCTTAAGTTATGTGAACATTGTCATGCCGCTGTCATGCGAATTACAGTAATCAGCCACTTCGAATTTCAGGAGTTTTTACTACTAGAAAGAACTAGAGTCATTAGCAACTTGAGAACGTCTTTGTTTCGCGAAAATTTGCGGTACGATCGCAAGTCTTTGGCTTTCACCCTTTCCATTGTTTCTTTCGCCCGCTCTCAGTCGCTGCTATGGTTTCCGAACAAGAGTCTAGTTGCGCCCTGTCGGGCAAGTCCATCCAGGTACATTTGCCTTCATTTTGAACCCAGCAAGATCGTCAATTGTTCTGACTACCCTCTAGTTGGAAAGTTACAAGAAACGAATTGATTTATTTCTTTTCCATATTCTTTTAAAGTTTTTAAAGCTTTTAGTTATTGCGATGAAAAAAGTTATTACGATTACTTTTAGTTATTACGATTACTCCAACAGATGAAAAAAGGAAAGTTTTTAAAATCTTTATCTTTACATAATCTTATATTCAGGATGAAAGCAGCGTTCTTGTCGTTCCTCATTTTCATCTTTCTTGGTAAATTAACGAGATTGATCATTTTGTTCTGTTCTAAAGAAGTTTATCTAGCTTTACCTTGCAAAAGTACTCTCATTTCAGGAAATCTGGATGCGGTTAGTAAGAAGAAACACCGCACCACACCGATTTGCACTGAACAAATTATTTGCACCACAATGCAGATGAAAAAAGGAAAGCTTTTAAAATATTTACTCCTAAATCATATGTAAATGCTTGCAATTCAATTCACTATATGTATGTTTTCAGCGAACGAGTTACCAATGCAATAACGGCAGATGGTTTGATATCCTCGCCGATGAGTCTTATGGCGGATCTGAACCCCGACCCACCGGTAGACCCCCCAGGTATTCTTTAGTCGTTTCGCAAAACGACTCCTGCAATTGTGTCATGACGTGCGCACATGGCATACTCCAATATACGACAATACCGATGGTCAGTCTTATTTGACTTCCTATATACATACATACATACATGTCTCTCTCCTTAGATTGTTTAATTCATTACTATTGCTCTAAAGCTGTTTTTTTTTCAGTTAACAGGCCCTCGTTCTGCTTCTTACCGTGTAGATGCAAACAAAGTCGTCGGAATAACCGGGAATGGAAGCAATGAATTTTGCGCGGGAGAGGATGGGCTTCAGCTTAATATGATAATTTGGTGCGAGAACGCTACGATCTTCTTCTCAAAAGTCAAAGATATATGTATGTCTTTCACCAATCTACCGACTTTGTGGATTACAGCTACAAAAATATTTGCCGTCAACGAAAGTTCAACTGATAGTTGCGTGGCTACGTTCGGCAACACCGTCTGCACAACAATGACTTCCACGACCACCTCGACGACTACTGCATTGACAACCTCTTCGACTTCCACGCCAACGTCAACAACATTGACCTCTTCGATCTCGGCAGCGTCATCTTCATCAGAACTTATGAAGACAACGTAATACAACGAATAGCTTAAAGGAATCATCCATGGAAAAATTATTTTCTCTTGCGTTTCTGCATTGCACAAAATCGCCTGTTCTTAGCAAGAGAGTGTGTGTTTCAAAATATGAGGGTGCTCTTTAAGGGATCTAAAAATAGTTGCGCTTTGATCTTAGACAATTTCAGAAAATTAAATAAATCTTTAGTATTTTTACAAGAAGTTTACGTAACTCATATTGAATATTTTGGAATGAATATTAATGAAAGAATGTTTTTTTTAAGTTCTCTCACCGCAACGCCAACAGCAGCACTCACAGATTCAGCAACTACATCAGCTCATTCTATGATCTCGGCTTCTTCGACACAGTCATCATCAATGTCGGCCACATCGACTTCCACATCAACACTCATCACATCGACTTCAGTGATCTCGGAAACTTCATCTTCGTCAAAACCTACAACGACTACGTAAATACCGAACCGCTTTAGTGATCTCAATAGAAATGTCCTTTGACAATTTCACAGAATTAATCTGCGATGATTGAAAAATCTTTAAAAAAAGTTTACGAAATTGTAAGACATGTTTTTAAGTATGGCGCCACCGGCTTCTAATTCTCTCACCACAACGCCAATAGCAGCACTCACCGAATCAGCTACATCATCATCTCAGTCTGTGTCCTCTGCATCTTCTATTCAGCCTACATCAACAACGTAATTGTATATAAGTATAAGAATATAAAAATATATAATACTTACATATAAGAATCAAGTTCAAAATGTGAGCACCCCGAATAATTCTCCTCTTTCATGGATTAGCCAAGATCTCAAAAGACTATCAATTTAACTTAGCTCATCAACCACGACAACTAAAACAGCTAATGCGGAGGGCCCGTGCGGATCATACAGAATGGCAGCCGGGAATCGCATTGCAAATGTGTCAGTTTGGAGGCATTAGTGAAGGAACCGCAAACTTGTCAATGCAGATGCCAGCGTAAGGATTCGCTTGCCATCTGCAAAGTGCTCGATGCAAGTCATTCATGCATTTGCTCTGCCAACTACACCGGACCAACTTGTGGCAATTGTCAGTAGACCGCTGATTAGAGACGCCAAAGCTTTTCAGTGATATTTTCTTGCTTCCAGCTCTTGCATCTCAAGGGCGTCTCATAAATATTTTTGGAAATGATTCACTCAAGCAAGGGCTTGATGTTAGTTGATCAGGATTAAATATTAAAAAAACGTATGTACTTTGCAATTTCAGATGATTTCAAAAGGGAAGTACTCACCGGCTGTCTTCACATCCTCTCTGCCTGCTCTTCTAAGCTTTATCTCTGATGAAGACCGTATGGGTCTTCGCTGGAAGCTCGAGGACATCATCGCTGATGCTACTTTTCTGGGAGCAACACTCGATTTGGAGTTCAACGAAATTCGACATAAAGTGTACGAATTGAGCAGATTGTTTATAGATCTGCGTTTCAAATGCGTCATGATCCCTTCCTCGGAAACTGCTTCGTCTTCAACCCGGCCGCCCAAAACCGCTCAACAAGTCTTGCGATCGTTGAAGATGACCAAGGTTGAAACTATTGAGAAAAATTATTATTTTAAATCTCGCTAAAAAACCTTAAACTGCCAGCCTTTTATCATGATTTCTTGTAACCGTTGACGCGCAAAGTGCCGAGCAGGCCATCTGATCAGAAACAACTGGAGTCAATGTCTTCATTCAGCCTGGCAAGCTCCTTCTGTTTTCTTTAGATTTTTCTTTGGATGATTAATTAATTAGGTAGCCTTGAAGTACTAAAAAGATAACATTTGTTCCAGCATCTCTTGGAGTCTACGCCGAGAGCAAGGGAATCACACTTCTTCCGGGAACAACTACAACTATTCGATTAAGCGAGGTATCCAAGGTTTTTATGAATATCTTTTAGTGCTTCTGAGAATGTCCAAATTTGCTCATGTTTCTTCACCATGAATATATAAATTCGAACTAAAGACTGTGAAATAATTATGTGTTCAGTTTACTTATACCGCCTACGGTGGAGTAAATGGGAGGTGCGTACGTGACAAATCGGAAGTGGCTTCATTCTACTTTGACTTTGACTACTCCACCGATGTCAGTTTTATCTTGTTTAATGAACAATCTGCATTAAAAAAAACGTCAGTACCTAGTTTCTTGGGCAAGCAATATGCATATGTAAATAGTCACCTGCATCTCGTCCCTCCTCTCCTCCCGCGGCGATCCCTCTGGCTGGCCAGAGTGCGAGTGCCCTCCGGCTTGTCGTTCAAACGTCTTCGAAACTCGCCTCTCCCAAGCACCAAAAACTCAGAAAAAGGTACTTTCTCATAAAAGTTTTTTTTCTATTTTCGTAAAAACATTTCAAAATTTTATTTTGTATTTGAAACATTCAGGTCCGTAATTTCTGTTTCCTCGAAAATAATGGAAACATCTCGCTCAGCTTCGAAGAGAATTGCACAACTAGCATGGTCTTATTTTACTTCTTGAATTTTATTTTTCTTAAGGTTGTATACAAGTGTCATTTCTTCTTAATTATTATATTCTCTTTGATTAGTGACAAATTTTAGAGCACTGTCAACATTCTCTTTGCTTCAATCGACGTACATGCCGAAGTTGAGCATCTCTCGCTGTCGGTCTGTAGCTAATTTTATTTACGAAACGAAAGCATTTCTCGAAAAAAAAGGATTAATGAGATTGATTTTTGAATGAATGAGATTCTTACTTTAATGTTATACTTCATTTAGTTCTCCTCTTTGCTTGGCGCCTTCGGCTGCCAGCTCAGTCTCCTCCTCGGCTGCTCGGTCATCTTCGTCCTCGAGATCGTGCTTCTGCTCGCACGAATCGCTCTTGGCACGCCGCCAACTCCTCGTCGCGAGGATCAATACCCTATCGTCTAGAATTGAACCCTTTCCATTACCTTCAACTCTCCCGCATTCACGATATTTGCATAACTCTATTTCAGTGTTGATTTTGTTCAATTCAGTATACATATACTCTAACTTTATTGTCATGCCGAAATTGTACAATTTTAGACTAGCCGTCTGTTTCGAAATTTTTGAATATACATACATAGCTTAGATTGCGTGATAAAAATTTTTGTTTTACATTCTGCAGTCAAGACGATGGCAACCGTGACCTCGGAAAATAGAATGGAAAAGTTTTTTTTGGAACATTAAGAATGTCAGTATAATGAACTTCTGCATATTCTACGCGTTAAAATTGAATGCCTTAGAATGTGCTCAAAACTTGTGCAGTGGTACTTTCTGATACGGAGAAACGATTGGTTATGGTGTGCTCGATGGAAATACTCCTTCACTTGTACAAGAATGTTGACTATTGTGATGGCTGTAGCTGGGCAGCCCCAGGGGTGGTGGGTTTTCTTGAACCAAGGCCATGATGTCAAATTCCCACACGGTCTTGAAGCTGGTGGCATGTGGCTGACTTCTGGTAAACATCTAAGAAATGCAGGGACTTCTGAAAATAGCTTTGTGGGTTACAGTTAAGAAAAAGCGGTTTTTATAATGTGATGACATCGAGAGCATCCTTTTTGCTTATATCTTACAATTTTCAACTGTAAGTAGCAAAACTTGTTTGGGGTAGGATCGCTGCATTGGAGGATATGCAGAATTTTAAAATTTCAAAGTCTTCGCTTCGTGGATGCTGCCACTTTCCACTTTCCAGGTGAGCCCACGCGAAATTGCTATGGAGTCTGAAAAACGCTCTAGTTAGCGACTACAGCTTTTGCATTCTTGCCAGGTCCAAGTGAACTTTTGCAATGGCTCGTCATATGCAATGACAGCCCTTAGTTGCTTAGAAACCACAGCCGGAGATGTCCTTCTAGGAATTGCTTGAATCTTTATTCAGCGCCAACAGGCCCAGGCCATTTATTTGAAAAGTTCACTAGTTTTACGAATTTAAAGGGACTGAGGATCGGAAGTGGGATGCGAATTTAGGCTATTGAGAGCTATGTACATATTAGAAAAGTTGCATGATGACTGCAAAGGAAATAACAACTGAACGATAGGGAACTGAAATAACCAATAGGGAATCGAAAGGGCGTAAGGGCATAATTAATAATTTCGTTGAAGAAAGAACTCTACACAATCTGCAGACGTTTAAAAAGTAATTGAAACTTCGCCTTGCAAACTGCGATCCTCACAATCAGTCCCTTAAATTCGCAAAACAAGTTCACTTTTCAATGTATGTAAGTGTGCTGAGACTGTTGGCACTGAATAAAGATTCCTATAAGAACATCTCCGGCTGTGGTTTCTAAGCAACTAACACGAAGGTTGTCATTGCATATTGCGACTTTTTAAAAAAAAAATTCACATGGTCTGCAAAACCTGAAGCAAAACAAGAGACGGGCAGAGATAGAATGAGAATGAAGGAGGGAGTGAGACGGAGAGAAAAAGAGGAGGAGAGAATGAAAGGGAGAGAGAGGGATAAAGAGCCGCCGTTGAGTGAATACCCAATCTGCCTTCTCGACCAGTCGCCTCTCGCCATACACGCGAGTTCTGTATTTTGCTGAATTACAAACTTCGAAATGCCGCTTCAACTGTTTACCCAGCTACCATGGTAAGCATTTTTAATATATTATATAAATAAATATATTTTTTTTTATGTATTTTAAATACTTGTTTGCCAACCATAAATAAAGTCAGAAAGTTCACTTTTAACTTCTACCGCTGCCGACCGTGCCAACATCAGTAGATGCCTACTTTTTACTGTGGCCTATTCTGCCAAGAAACGACGGAAAGATCAAGTTTCACGACGATTGGAAAATCGATTATGAACGCTCTTCCTTTAAACGCCGCAATGCAGGTCCTGAGACTCTTGTAATGTAAACCTCAATTGTTTTTAAATAACAATTATTTTTTTTCAAAAAAAAAAGAGAAAGCTCATGCAAAAATAAATATTTATGTATGCATCGTCGAACTAAATATTTGACAAGAAATTAAAAAATTGATGAATAATTGGATATTGAATATCCTTAAAAGTATCCTAGTAAAGTAAATATCCTTAATTAAATATCAAAGTATTTTTTGAATATCCTTAAAAGTAAATTGGAGTTATTCTTCTTCTGTTTTTTTCTAAGCCGGCAAGAAGTCGTGCACCGACATGCTTCCGACGTCAGATGATAATACCGAAATGTTTTAGCCACCTGGAATGAAGCAGATGTCCATCGACTATCTCGGATATTCTGCCGAGGACACTCCTGCATTAAGAAGAGCGACTGCAAACTGAAGTTGACCAAAGAGCTAAACTCCACTCTTTTCGCCGAGTGGCGCTCTTCGAGTAACTAGATTTGCTCAATTGGCGCTATTAACGTTCTGTCTTGCACATCGGAGATTGTGGGGTCGCCGCAAAAGGGAAGCGACGGGAATTGTGCGAGGGGAAATCCGCGTTATCGATGAATGCAGAAAGTCAAATCTTCGTTCTGTCGCATCAAAAAATTAATTTCAAGTACGATAAATAAATTAATAAAGATTGTAATCAGCACGCAGTCATCAAACTACGCAGAATATGATCTCAATAATAATTCGTCTCAAATCACTCGACACCACGAACGTCGAGTTATGAGTAATTATGAGTTTGGCGCCAGAACGCTAATTCTATAACAGCTCACTCTCTCACGCTGTCTATTTCTCGTTTCTATCTCTATTTCTCACTCACTCACCCTCTCTCTCATTCTCTCTATTTCTCTCCCTCTTACTAGCACTCACTCCTTCTCTATCTCACTATAACAAGGGAACAATATTACAAAGTGAGACAATGAGGCTTAATATTATCTTGCGATTTTAAGATTAGATTGCATATTTCTTGACCCCACTTGAAGTTGTCATGGATTCTGAAAAAAACGCGTCTAGCTGACGACTTCAGGTTTTGTAGCCCACGTGAATCTTACCGAAAAGGTTTTCGCAATCCCTGCCATCCCTTAGTTGCTTGGAAACCACGCCGATATTCCTAAAGGAATTGCTTGAATCTTTTTTTCGGCGCCATCTGTTCAGCCCACATATGTATGTATCTGAACAGTAAACTTGTTTAGCGAATGGGGATCGGAATTGGAATATGAAGTTTCATCAAATACTTCAGGCTGTTTATGAAATTGAGAAGCTACATGTTTGAAGAAGTGTCGTTATGTTTATAAAGGAAATAATAACTGAACGATAGACTAATAGGGAATCGTAATGTTATAAGAGAATAGTTAATTACTTGGATGATGAAAAAATGCTCTAAAAAAATATAGATGTTTCTAACCCGTCTACCAAAGGTAATTAATTAGCATGTAAGTGTGACCTCTGGTCTTTCGTCAAATTTGCACGGATCTGAATAAGGTTGTGACGTCTCCTGCCCTTCCCTCTAGTCAAATAATTAGTGAAATGGTACTTTCTGTCATTTCCGACAGGGCACTTTCTGCTACTTCACAACACTCTAGTTAGTACAAATGGGAAGTGTTTTTCAACGAGAAGAATATTGCCTATTATGATGACAGTGGTTGCTAAGATGGAAGGCAGCCCCTGGGATGGTAGGTTTTCTTGAACGAAAGCCACTACGTCAACTGCCGACACCTTTTTGAAAACATGAGCGCTCCATTAGTTCGATAAGTTGACACATCCTTTAGTTAGGTGTCGTTGCGTTGTCAGAGAATATTCTATGGGAAGCCGAATTAAGTCACAATGAGACCCCAAATTACGTTCATAACGATAATCTTTATCATTATAAACAGGAGAAAATGTCTAATTTAGAGATCTGCTCACCTTCTCACTCTTCTCACTCTCCTCTCTTCAATATCTCTCTCTCTCTCTCTCTCTCGTCATTGTAATTTACGCGTTTTTGCAATTATCATGTTCATGGTTAGATTTGCGCTAGTTTTAACATGCAAACTGATTGAAATAAACATACCTTTATATTATAGCGTAACTCGACCGCCTGCGTATACCAGGCCCTTACTCTCTCATGTCACATACACTGATGTCGAGAAGCGCCTTCTCGAGAAGACGCATCACAGTCTCTTTAAGTAAGAAGGAAACTCTTCACAGGGCCGTAAATTCTCAAGGCTGTAAAATTCGAAGGCCCTAACAATAAGTAGTAGTAATTAAGAGCTTTGATATTCAAATTGTTATGCTTTGTGGTCACTCGATATACCTCCCGTTACTGATTATCTGACACTTACAGAACAATAGTGCAACTAATCTAGAAAGTAAAAAGAGGTCAAATTTAAGCTCAAAAAGACTGTTTCTCCTCTTCCTGTGGAAACCTCAGATAAATCAGATAATCTTCTTGGCAAGGAAAATGCATTGCTTGATCTTTTGAATACGAAAACAAGCGAGCTAACAACTTCGTAGCAAGAAATGCAACCAGCTAGTCGTCACTTCTTCAGCCTGAGTTAAATTATATTCCTGCTTTTGTCCCGTCTTGCTGTTTTGGCAATTAGATGAGCAAAAAAATTTGAAAAAGGACAGAAAGAAAAAGAAAGATAGAGATTAAGACAGAAGGAATTAAAAGAGAGTGAGAGGGTAAAAGAGAAAAAAAAATTATCTTCTTATCTTCTACCAATTATGTTTGTCATCATATATTCGATCAAGCATATTTATCTATTCTAAATCTCTATCCAAATCAATTTCTCACTATCCCATGTCAGTGAGAAGTAAACATAAAGAGACGAAGAGATAATAAGAGCAAAAAGAAGGACGCCAGATCCAGCCAGCTCTTTCGGAGAGGCCTCACTGCTCCTTACATATTTATACATCCTAACCGAATATGCTTTCAGGTACATTCGCCATACATGCGATTACAACTGGATTCCTGTTTCCATATACGTGACAACTACTACTATTTATTACAAGATGAATTGTAACTTTGTCGTCACAAGTTCGACAATCTGTAACGGTCGAGCAGCCAGGTAGGTTGTCTCTTTAAGAGAGCCAATCTGATAGGCTCGACCACGAGCGTGCAGGGAATAAAATTATTTTTTGATTTTAATTTTATTTGAAGGGCTACTGTAGCACCCTATGGGGATTCCAAAAACATTTTTTTCAAAATTTTTTTTTCGTTTTTCAACACAGTATACCTCGAAATGCCGAAATGGGTTAAATAGCCATAACTTTTTGTAAACTTAACGAAATTGAATTTAGAAAAGTATTGCGTTCAGCAATCCCAGGGGCATGAAAAAGTCATACAAATTTTTTTGAAAAAAATTCATTTAAGGGGTCATATTGACTCCCAAATGTATCGGGGGTGCGGTTTGGGCACGAAAACGTTTCGAGCGCGCGAATACGACACCACCACGTGAAAGAGGAGCATTTATAACCCCTAGTAGAATGGTTGACAAACGGATTGGAGCACGTAATGGTAGCCTAATTTTCGCCTGAACATTCACATTTGTTCAAACTGGCGAGCAGGTAAATTGGCATAAGTCGCTTCAAACCCAACAATGGGCAACATTAGAGTGATAATTCGATTTGTCTTCTTAAGGCTAACAAAACAGTTCTAAAACACACATGATTTTTCTTTTAATTTCACTTTTCAACCCTTTTTTTGTGTCTAAATTCGCCTCCTTTTGGCCAGTTTCTTATATTTGTTGAGCAGAACGCGCCATAGTTTTGCCTTCGTGAGAATGAGCATTTAATTTTACATAGTTTACATAGATTTGCAACCGAATTGGACCACGTAATTGTTGCGATTTTGCGGCCTGAATCTCCCCAACTCTGCAAAACATCAAAATTCTAAATTACCTCATCCTTCCCAGTTTTTTTGTACTTGGGCCAGAAACAAGATGGGATTGTTCTCCAGTTGATTTTATACAGATATGGTATATTTGTATGACATTACAAAAATATTATGAGTAAATTGTTTTTTCGTATCTCAAATAATTCCCCTATAACTACGGAAATATACGTTTATGACTTATTTTAAAGGAATTTCTGAATTTGTCTTCCACCTCTGGAAAGCACGGGGTTTTTGTTACTTGTACAACTGCCCATCATCTCAATATAGCCAAAATATTTTCGGTAATCTAGAATTAAAGACAGAAATCCATTGACTTTTTCAAAAAAAAAATATACATTATAGGTTGGTAAAGGTGAAAGTCAAAATTTATTCTTTATAATAATACATTTTACTACGTTTTCGATATACAGCTCAGAATAACAGGACGACCTGGAAAGTGTATGCAGGCCATCAATGATACTTGCAATTCTCATTATTCAGGGAGGTTTTTTGTAGTGTGACTTCTGTGACTTTTTATAAAGAGATTTTCTGTCTGTTGTTGAGAGGTTTTTCATTTCGTATTCTCAAGGTTGGTTCTGCATATCTAATGAACTATGTATAATCACTCTTCTGTCATCATCAGTGTCGGCGACTATTGCCCGTTGAATTCCTCTCTTCACAGAAATGTTGGAACTATCCCGACTCTTGAAAATGACTAATCATGAAAACGATACTTTCAATTCTCAAATGCTGGTTGTTTTTTGTTCGACCCTGCGTGACAATCGTCTTCTACTCTTCGCAGCTGCATTGGAAGGGCCTCAGCAATACAATGTCTTCACAGTTGTGGATGAGGCCATCGAAACGCTTGGAGACGACAACACAAACAGCAATATTGCAAAGCAAGGATGGGCATTGAAGGAGAAGAAGAAGAACGAGAGGCTCCCAGAAAGAGCCGCCAAGCAATGGGCGATCGATCAGTTCGACCAGGGTACGAAGACTGGCGTCAAAGTTGATCCTAATGAGGCCCACAAGAGGATGCAAAATCAGAGATTACCGAAAATATTTTGGCTATATTGAGATGATGGGCAGTTGTACAAGTAACAAAAACCCCGTGCTTTCCAGAGGTGGAAGACAAATTGATTTTTTCATGCCCCTGGGATTGCTGAACGCAATAAACTTTTCAAAATTCAATTTCGTTAAGTTTACAAAAAGTTATGGCTATTTAACCCATTTCGGCATTTCGAGGTATACTGTGTTGAAAAACGAAAAAAAAATTTTTGAAAAAAATGTTTTTGGAATCCCCATAGGGTGCTACAGTAGCCCTTCAAATAAAATTAAAATCAAAAAATAATTTTATTCCCTGCACTACCTTAATAGGCCCGTGGTCGAATCTCTCAGACAGGCTCTCTTAATTATTATAACATTTCCTATAACTGACATGGTTCAAGTATAATTTACTTATGACGCGACTTGCGAAAGAATCTAATCGAATCAAACTGCCCATAGACCCCTTCAAAATCGATCCTGGGGTTACTGCGCCGCACTTTGTAGAGATATAGATATGACCATTTATACCTTATTAAGCAAAATATTATTATACAACAAAAGAAGCGAAAATGTCCAACATACAATTTCTTATTGACTTTGTTTGAGGGAGTACTCCAAACGATCTTCAACGCAGGGTACTCTTCCAACGCAGCGAAGGCAAGGCTCGAATAATCTTCCAATGATTCTTCTCGCCGAACGTCGACGTTGCCAACTCAATGGCCATCAACTACTTTCGCTTCTTCGCTTCTCTCACACAGCCGATGGGAGCTATCCAAGTCAGCAAGCATTTGTTGTTTCGTCGTTGAAAAGAGCTGAAATTGTTTCATTTCCTCCAACTTGGAAATCGGACTTTCTTGTTTTATATTCAGGCTTAAGATGTGCTACGAACTCGGAAAGTAGGCATCACTAAATTATACCTCCAACGATTTTGTCGCCCGTTTATTTACCAAAAGAAGAAAAAATGTTTTAGATTGGATCATTATCAAAAAGACAGGAGGTCTTTCTAGGCGAGGGGCGCTAATACAGAGAATAAACTGTAACACTGTGATAGGGAGACTGAATTGTGGGGACTCAAGAAATATTCACCTTAATTCTTAATGCACGAGTGCATCAGCATAGAGTGCTAGGGATAAAAGGATGGCTGAGAGAGAGGAACATGCATGACAAGCTGTTCTTCCTTTAGATTCGTCGATGGATCTCACATATCTCGAGGAGTCAACTCGGTCGATCGTAGCACTTATTCGTCATCATTCTGTTTGATGTACACGTACCGTTCAAAGCCCTTCTCATTCTGCACACGGCCACATTCTTGCTTCTGATCGCCGCAACATGTACACTTCAAGACATTCCTGAGCAACGAGCTTTTGTGTCGCTGTCTTTTGTGTTTCCGTTTTTTTCTTTCATTTTGTGTGTGTTTGATTCCAATAACTGAGAAAAAGATGCATGATTTTTCATGTTCTCGCTGTCGCACTCTCTCATTTTTCTCTATATTTTGTTTAATTATTGCGTTTTATGTTAACATAACGGATAAATATAGTCTTTTTTAGAACTGAATTATATGAACAAGAATATAGTTAAAAGCGACCTTCCGCCAAAGAAGATCGTTTCCAGAATGTGCATGCAGACCTCGGAGAAGGCGTTGCGGGTGTTGAGAGAGCGATGAGTCATCACTTCGTTCTGATTGTGAGATGAAAATAAGGCATGACGTCATCGAGTAAATGTGCTTGAACTTTTAATTTCTAAAAAAAACGGAATGTAAACTATTAATATACTCAAAAAAAATTAAGATTCTTTTTATGCTCCATTAATTCTCTTATCCACATCGATTAATACGACGGCAACGCAAACGACAGATCGTCAAACTATGTGAAATCACTTTCCTATATAACCATGGGTACGCAGAAACCCACCGGGACATTGATCAATTCATTTTGACATATGCAAGAGACTCGCAAAATTTTCCTGACATTTATTCGGTTATAATAATTTAATTTTCTGTTTCTTTATTCAATAGTTTTACAATTGAAATTTATGAGAAAAAATTGCTTACTTCTTAGACTCATTGATAGCTTCTTCTGCTCGTCGGCCTTTTCAAGGGAGGAGCAGACAAAGTCTTGTCCTAAATGTATAATTTTTTAAATTCATTTTTAAACGTTAGCAAACGAATCTATTATTAAGCAATAATTATATAACTAAATATTGGAAGTTATGAAATGAGCGAAAGAGAAAGCGAGAAAAAGAAAGAGCGAGAGAGCACGAGAGAAAGGGAGAAAGAGAGAGAGAGAGAGTGAGTGAGAAAGAGAGAGGGAGAGAGAGAATGGTGGGCGAAGTAAAAAAAAACATCCCAATACTCACGAGAAATCATCTTGACGCTCTCGTTCTCTATTTCTCTCAATCTCAATATCTCATTCTCTCTCTAAACATATTCTTGTTGCTACATGCACTCGTATTGTCTGCACGACGAAAGAGTTATTGAAGAAGGACAGATGTACATAGATTGAAATGAAAAGTGGGCTTCCTTCCTTTCCTCTTTTTTTCCTTCTTTCTCGTTTTCCTTCTGTCGCGGAATGAATGACTGTACATTTGCTGCTTGTTTTGCACTTTAATTCTAAGAGCCAGAAGCTACTTCCGGACAATGTTTACATTGAGTTTTATTGCATTTTGCTTCCCATAAGTGTGTCTGATTGTCTAGCATTCCTCTAGAAGGGAAGAAATAGCGTTACAGAGACGAAAAAGCACATTTCAATGCTAAAAGAATAGCATGTGAAGGCAGGATAGGCAGTTTGACGTCCTCCCTTCCAGATCGTTTATAAGGGAGAAGATTCACTAAGTTGTCTCTCGATTCTCTGGATTACCTTCTGTCCATTTTACACTCTATTCGCGTTGCTATCAGATCCTGCAACTTCTCGGCCCGTAAGGCCGGTGCGCGGCCCAAACATGGTGGGCCGGCCACCGCAATGATTGTGAAACTTTGACGAAAAGTCTTCTGTCTCAGTCCGCTGCATCGAATGAATATACTATATTATATGTATATCAATATTCGTGTGACTATTTAATATTCAAATATGTCGAGTTCTTACATAGTTATTCATACATAGAGATGTATGGTTTATTTTTTTTCCTTTAATTCAGAAGAATCGATGCCTCAGCGGTCTCCGTTCTCAGCAATCCCCATATGCACCGAAGGTCTGCACGAGAAGCTTCTTCGGGCGATCTGGAATCACTCCAAAATAACCACCACTCCTGCCGCAGTAGCAAAGTGTCAGGCAAGTTGAGATTCTCGGTATTAAATACACTCTCGCTGTCTCTGTTCTCCGGCGAGGGTGGGAGGAGATCATTCTGTCGGTTAAAAGGCGAGGACGACCCAGCCAGCTCTCTCCGGAGACGCGCTAGAGACAGACAAATAGCAAGTGTTTCTTTTCAAGCGAATCAGACACTTGCCGGAGAGGGAAGCCCCGCGAGTTCTCCCTCCAAAAATGCGACAACTTACTACGGCGGCTGAGAGAGCTGCTCTGGTAACTATCATTATTCTTATTAGCGTTATGAATCTTTCTTTTCTTAAGCTATGCAACATATCATATTTATGTGCATTCATATGTATAATTCGAATATGATTCATATGTACAGGGTGGAATAATTTAACTATAATTCGAATAACTTTCTTTCGTTTGAATAGGTTTGCGCGCCCGAAGACACTGCCATCACCCACTCTCAACTCCACAACCAATCGCAGTCCATCCACGCCTTTCTCATGGTTTGCCATCCATGCGTCCGAATTTTTCTTTTGTGATAAAAAAACTTATTTCTCTGAAAGGATCTCAATGGGCGCCTGTCAAGGAGGGAAATGTTTGATTTTGATAACCAAAATGTAACGCTCTATGATAGAAAAAGGGAGAGGCTCTATTAATTGGTGCGTTGCTTTCCAGTCGCGTGGTTTTGACCGTGGAGACATATCAGCAATTGTTCTTCACAATTGCATCGAGTGAGATTTTGTATTTTTCTGCTAATGGTAAGGATTTATTTATTTTTGTTTTCAGTCACACTTCATTTTGAAATCAGGCTATTTTTCTGCTCTCTCACAACCAAATGACGTATAACAATTTTATTCCGTTTTTATTATATTCTAATTGCAAGTCATCATTAACGAGACTATTTAAATGTGTTGAGATGGCCAGTCTTTTGTCTCGGCTCGTGGGCAGCCGGAGGAGTGATTTCTGGAGCAAGCGCACTCTTCACAGAGTGTCTGTCTCTCTTCTTCTCTCTCTCACTCTCTTTCTCAATCCCTCCTCTTTCTCTCTCTCCTTTTTCTCTCTCCTCTCTCTTTCCTCTTTCTCCTCTCTCCCTATCGTTCTCCCCTCTCTCCCTCTCCCATCTCTCTCTCCCACTACGGAAAGCACAAATCACCTAGTAGATCTTTACTTTCCAGATGAACTCGAGCGCCAATTCGTGGACTCCGAATGTTCAGTCGTGCTCACGGATGACGCGCATCTGCAGAAAGTTCTGCTCGCGTCGGAGAAATGCAAGAAAATCCATGTTTGTTCATGTGTCATTTTATTTCAACGGCAAATGAAAAGTAAATGGAAACCGGATCATAACGTCACGAACAATTTAATTCTTCTGTTGCGAACGCTTGATTGATGTCAAATTTGACAGTCTGCTAGATTTGAGTGCCTTCCTTCACAGACAATCATCTGCATCGGCAAGGGAGCCCCTGTGAACTCTTCAAAGATCGTTCTGTGGGAGGACGCAATCGCGTTCCAGCCCATTGTATCATCCACGAAAGGTAGTGGGAAATCTGTGGATGGCAGGCATCTCTGCCTCTTTCTCTAGCCGTGATCTCTCTCTATCACTTTCTCACCTTTTCTCTCTGCCTCTTTATTACTCTCTCTCTCTCTATCTCTCTCTCTCTTTCTCTTTACTCTAATCTTCTTTCGCTCTCTCTCTCCCCTTCTCTCTTTCTCTTTATTACTCTCGCTAACTTACTAACGAACTTTGGAATTATAGAATCTCGATACTTTGTCGGAGAA
The DNA here is from genome assembly GCA_945643635.1 of Allodiplogaster sudhausi. NCBI lineage: Eukaryota > Metazoa > Nematoda > Chromadorea > Rhabditida > Diplogasteridae > Allodiplogaster > Allodiplogaster sudhausi. Next base: position 1,153,182 of record CALZFC010000072.1, read on the forward strand.
TGAAAGGAAATATGTATGTATGCATTGTGATTCGCAATCATCTTCCGTTTGTCTAAATTTTAATGAATCCGGATTCGCTTGCTCTGCTACCGTACTCCTCTGGCACGACTGGCACACCGAAAGGCGTAATGCTCAGCCATCGCAGCTTCGCCACCATGATCGACATGTTACAGACGTAAGGAGAATACATACAAATATCATGGAAGAACGTAAATAATTTAGAACTCCCGAAAAATTCGGTTGTCTTAAAGATTACTGGTCATATTGTCTAAATCATTGAAGCTCTCTATTACTACTGAAACTTCATCAATTCAGGCATTTTGAGAGAAAAGTTTTTGCCCGAGAGGACAATGGAAAAGTCTTCGACTGGACAAAGGTAGAAATGGAATTATTTTTTAAAGTCTCTTTTTTTGTCAAGTTGACGACTTCCATACAGCGAAAAAGATCATAAAAGGCTTTTATTGTTGTTGTTGTTAGGAGCACATTTTGCTGAATCTTCCCTTCTATCACATCTTCGGCTTTGGCCTACTGAACGTTGCACTCGCGAGTGGTGCAACGGGCGTCATTATGAAGTCATTCGATCTGCAAACTTATTGTCATGCAATTGATACTTTCAAGGTACATAATCCATTCAAGCACAATTTTCCTCCCATCAATATCTCTTTCTATTTTTATTTAATTGTTTTTTACACATTTAAGTGTCATTCCAGCTCCATAAATTAATCATAATTAGAGGCATATAAATATTTAAAATACATTCTAAATAGTTGAATCCTTTCAGGTTCGATTGCTCTTCCTGGTGCCACCAATTCTAATCTCCCTCACGAAGAAACCCATGGTCGCCAACTTTAGCCTCAAGTCGCTAGAAGTAAGTGTCTCTCATGTTAGCACAGTTCACTTCTTGATATAAAAATATGCCTGAATACTCTAGTACTTTTTTTTCTTATATCCGATGTAGCAAAAAGTGCAATTCTTTTTCTAGCAGCTCTTTTTCATTGCAGTACGTTATCTCTGCCGCCGCTCCGGCAGGACGTGACATTTGTGAAGAATTTCTATCAATCCACGTGTCAAGATGCTCAGTCAAGGTTAGTCTACCTGAAAGTTAAACTAATAGTTCATATCGATTCCGAGCAAAGAAATTGTGACATTGTGACCAGTGTGGATAAGAACGACCAAGACCCTTGGAATTCTTGAGCCTCTCCTCTGCCGAATAAGTCCTTCAAGGTTGATCCATTCGTTGGAGTCGGCTCCCCCGGCTCAATGTTTGAGCAAAAGGTGCTTCTCGAAAACAAAGTTATTTCGTTCTAAACAGGAAAAAAAACAATACTACTTGCAGATTATCGATGTTTCAACAAAGAAAGAAGTTGCCGACGGAGAGCGTGGTGAGGTATGCGAATTCCTAAACAATATTTTAATTTTAATAGTTAAAATTAATTAAAATGACATTTTCTCTAAATTCATGATTTATTTTCTGGCCAGGTTTGCGTGAGGTCTCCATGCATAATGATGGGATACTTGAATCGGCCAGATGCCACGGCAGAAGCAATCGATAAGGAAGGATGGCTACACACGGGTATTCATTTATTTATTTATTCATACATCATTTCAAGATGCGAAAATATATTCAAATAATTTAATACCACGATATTACTGCAATTTGAAAAGAATTGACCAATCAGCTCCTTTAAAGATCATCCACAATTCATATTCAAATGAATATTGTTATTCGATTGAATGATGGAATACCTATTAATAACTCTGCCAATGTCTTCAGGAGACATTGGCTTTATCGATTCCGAAGGCCGAACTCACATTGTCGATCGGCTGAAAGAGCTCATCAAAGTGAAGGGATTTCAAGTTAGTCAAGGCAGTTATCAACTATATTCTCCTTTGTTGTCGATGAGTAAAAAGATACAACTTCCTTTCTATCTTCAATTTACAATTAGGTTCCTCCCGCGGAACTTGAAGATCTTCTTCTCTCTCATCCACTGATTTGTGATGCAGCCATCATCGGACTCCCTGATACGAAGGTTGGCTAGCGTAATATTTGCATTTGCATCTCTCAAATTCATGACTTCGACTTCAGCAAGGCGAGCTGGTCCGTGCTTACGTTGTAAGAGCGAATGAGACGCTCAAGGAGGATGACGTCATCAGTTTTGTTGCTGGTTAGTTAGTAAGAATAGCGGTCACTCCTTGGTTCCCACTCCTACACGCCCCTTGCAGCGCGGGTCAGCACAGGCACGGTTAGGAAGAAGATGCATTACTAGACAACAGGAAAAGGGATAAGGGCGAAGGAGATAGACGACATCTCAGGAAAGTGCAGCGGACTCCGGGAATGTGCCTCCGGAACTCTAGGCAAACCTCCCCCCCCCCTCAAGCATAGCTCCCAGAGATTAAGTAGGCGAGAGGTGCAATGCTCGCCCAACTAGAAACTACAATGAGAAGGGAGTAGAAGAAAGAGAAAGATACGTACATACCATAGGATCTCTTGCAAATTGAACTCATGAACCGTAGTAATGTTAGACAACCTCGAATGTTTGTCTTATAAGTAATAATAATTCCAACTCTCTTGCTGTGCTTGCAGAGAGGGTGTCGCCGTACAAGCAGCTCACTGGCGGCGTCGTCTTTGTCGAAGAGATTCCCAAGTCGGCCGCAGGCAAGATTCTCCGAAGAGAACTCAGAGAGCGCGCGGCTGCCGAGGCCAAGGAAAAGTTGTAGAAAGCGATTGGCTATGACTTGTCTCTACGATTTATGCATCTTGTAATAATACTAATAATTTCCCTTGCAATTGTGTTCAGTGTTCATTTCGTTAGACTGAATGAAGATTGTAATATATATATATATATATTTTTAAGATTTTAGAAGAATATAAATCCATAATTTTCCTGCTGATGTTTTATTTCGAATTATTACTTTGAAGCAATGACGACCTTTTGTTGGGTTTCGTTTTAACTTTTGGTGTGTAAAAAGAGTGTCCAATTCGAGTCGACTTTCTCTTCTGCACATCATGGTTGATCTTTTTGCTCCAGGATTGAAAGCGGGAAAGATAAAGAGAAAGAGAAAGAGAGAGAGAGAGAGAGAGAGAGAGAGAGAGTGAAAGAGAAAGAGAGAAAAAAAAAACTGGATTTCAATTTTTGATTTTGTAATATGTATACATTTATTGCATTAAATGCATAGAATGTTGTTGCATTTGAACTTCTCACTGTCCGATCAAAGAACTTCATGAAGAACGAAAGAATTGCAAATGACTGAACGAGGCCTAACGCAACAATTACAAAAGATATTGCACAATGGATATTTTCATCAAATTCAAAATATTTTTTTTAATGCATATTAATTACTAGTTTTATTCTATAATTTATTTTCTAATAACTTGAAAATTGCTGCTTTCTTCTCATTGTCACATCAAAATAATTCATGAGCAACAAAATAAAGACAAGTGACGTTAAATGAGCACAGGCGCTTTTGTGCCGAGTCACTGTTATAAATGAATTCTTCGATCTGTCGGAGCGTTAATTCGTACTTGTCTATCTGAATTGTGAATAAATATTTAACAACTATTTCTAATGAATTGGCCAATAAAATGAAGCAGCTCGCACAATAAATATTTTCCATGATGAATACCACCTTGCTACCACTGTTGTGTTCCGTTGCAGGTCCGCGCGGCCCTCGCGGAGTATTCCTGGAGGGCAAAGTGTGAGGAAGAAGAGTAGGAGAGAACGAGAATGATAGAGAGAAAGAGGGCGAGAAAAGGCGACAGTGGAAAGAGAGAGAGAGGGAAATAGAGAGAGGGGGAGTGAGAGAAAAGAGAGAGAGTGTAAGAAGCCAGGCCGCCTAAAGCCTGACTCCTCATCTAGATCTAATAATGTGTAATGACCGACCTGTTAATATGCCTCCTGGCTTGCGGTCGGTGCTCGAACCAGCCGTCCTGCAGTCGTGCAGAGCCCCTCTCTGGCGCGCCCTCTTCCGAGGGGGCGGAGCGTGCTTGCCGATCACTTCTTCCATGAAGGCGCGTTCGACGGAGGTAGCGCGCTGGTCCTTGAGTGGGACGGCGATGGCGAACCTGGTCAGCGCGTCACGCATGGAGAGGATGTATCGGTTGCCGTCGATTGTCTGGGGCAGGGGACCCAGAATGTCGACGTGGAGACGCTCGAAGGGGAGACTGGGCTCCGGGAAGGTGCCAAGAGGTTCCTTCGTCTCTTCGTGGGAGAACGTCTTTCTCTTCCTGCACTTCAGGCAGAGAGTGACTGCTTTTTCCACGTCCTTCTTCATTTCCGGCCAGTTGTATCTGCGCCGGATGCACGCGAGGGTGCGGTCGATGCCAGCGTGAGATGCTAGCATCGGGGATGAGTGGAAGTGTTCGACGATTTGCTTGACAATGGTCTCGTCGCGTGGAAGCATGACGATGTGAGGACTCAGTGAGTTCTTCGGCTTGCGGCAGAGCATTCCGTCGTGGAGCTCGTACCGTGCCTTGGTCTTCGAGCTGTTTGCTGACAGTGTTTTATTCTTGAGATCCTCGACAGCTTCCCTCATCCAGCTGGTCTTGCTCTGCAGTTCCAAGATTGTGTCCTTGGCGAGCATGTTGACGGGGACGTCAATCTCGTTGGCAGAGAGTGGCAGAGTTCTCTTGGTTGTCGTCTTGATGGTCTTCGGCTCCTTGGTTTCGTCCGGGGTGTACCGCGATAGTGCGTCTGCGATGTTATTCTCCCTCCCCGGCCGATATTTGATGGTCATATTATATTCCATCAGACACATCTGGTATCGCGCCAGGGGACCTTCGAGATCCTTCCTCTTGTGAAGGGCTTCGAGAGGCCTATGATCGACGATTGCTTGGCAGGGCACTCCAAGAATGTACGTTCTAAATTTCTTTGTTGCGAAGACGAGCGCGAGAGCTTCTGCCTCGATGGGAGGGTAGTTTCTCTCGGCTCCGATTAGCTTCCTGCTGGCGTTCGCGATTGGTCTTGGCGGATCTGTGTCCCTGGCGCTCTGAAGTAGAGCTGCTCCGATGGCAATAGACGAAGCGTCGCTCTCGATGATGAACGGGCGACCAGGAAGTGGAGCTGCCATCACGGGTGATGTTGAGATGGAGTTCTTGAGTTGCTTGAACGAGCGTTCGTGTTCCTCAGTCCAACAGAAGTCTTCATCCTTCTTAGTCAGCTCGTGAAGTGGGGCGGCGATCTGTGCGAAGTTCTTGATGAATCGGCGCAGGTAGCTGCACATGCCGATGAATGAGCGGATGGCAGTGATGGTAGTGGGCCTGGGGAAGTCGTTGATGGCCTGCACTTTCTGCTTGTCCGTCTTGATCGCGCCATTGGAGATGGTGATTCCCAAGAAGGTGACTTCTTGCTTGGCGAATTCGCACTTTGAGAGCTTGGCCTTGAAACCGAAGTTATGAAGTGCTTGCAGGAGTTCTGCCAGATCTTGGAAATGTTGTTCCATGCTGTCGCTTACGACAAGCAGGTCGTCGAGGTAAACAAACAGTCGAGCCTTCACTCGCTGTTTGATGTGCTGGACTGCTCGTTGGAAGGACGATGGTGCTCCGCAGAGACCCATGGGCATTCGTCTGAATTGGTAAATGCCAGAGTCCGTCGCGAAGGCGGTGAGATGTCTGTCCTTCTTTCTGAGAAGGAGTTGGAAGAATCCAGCTTGGAGATCCATCTTGGTGAAGTAGACTGCGTTGGCAACCAGGTCGACGACATCTTGGATGTTTGGAATGAGATAGAATTCCTTCAATGTTGCTGAGTTCAGCATTCTGTAGTCGACAGTGAATCTCCAAGTGCTATCTTTCTTCTTGACGAGAACGACTGGGCTCACGAATGCCGAGTCGCTTGGCTCGATAACTCCTTCGTTGAGCAGATCTCTTACTTGCTTCTCTATTTCTTCCTTCTTCGAGAGTGGGATGCGCTGAGTGCGTGGTCGGAGCGGTGGCTTGCTTTTGTCAAGCTCGATCTTGTGCTCGATCGGACCGTTGAAGCAACCCAGCTTATTGTCCCAGCTGTAGAAGGAATTCCGATGTTCAAGGATGATGTCGTGGAGTCTCTTGGCATGTTCACTTGGCAGAGTTGCAGTTGCCTTCTCGACTTGTCGCAGAAATTCTTCTTTCTCGGGAAAGCTTGGTAGGTCAGACTCCCAGTCAGCTTCTGGGCTCGCTTCGTCGTTTCTTTGGCCTTCCTGGGCGATAGCAAAGATGTCTCCGACTAGAGTTTCTTCGTGGACGACCATTGGCACTGCATTGTGGTTGTGCACAGTGACGAAGGTTGTTGTCTGACCGGGAAGTGGATTGAAGATGAAGTTCTCAAAGCTCCACTCCGTCCGTTGGAATGGTGAGATCTAGAATTTCTGATTGTCGTTGTGGTTGTCGAGAGTCATTGCAATCTTCACCTTGCCTTTGCTGTTCGCTTGGATGTGCGATCTCGAGGTGGTCTTGACTTGTCCGATGTGGATCTTCTCTTCGTTGTAGCCATCACGCTTTACCAGTGGGATGATGACGCCTCCAAGGTGAAGTTTTGTCTGGACGAAGGAGAGCTGGTCTTTCGCGTTCATCGAGGGCTCGCATCGTGTCCAGTCCGATCAGGGCTGCAGCTGGGCAGTCCTTGTCAGCGGCCACTTGGAATGTTTGCTTGAGATGTTCGTTGCCAATTCGGAGGTTCAGGTCGACTTCGGCTATCAAGTGAATCGGGGTGCCGTTTGCGGCGAAAGCCCTAGTGCTCGTTGGTCGGAATGAGCCTCCTTTGTCGATCTTTTTGGCGAACGACAATCTGATGATGGAGATAGCGGCACCAGAGTCCCACAACGCCGTGACTCTGCGATCTTCGATTGAGATGGGAACATACGGAAGGTTGGCCGAACCTCCGTTGATGTTCGCGATAAAGCGGAAGATTTGCGCATTTTCCGGCAGAGATTGGTATCTGATGTTGTTGTGGAGACGTGCGCTATCTACTGGTGGCGCTGATGGAGCTGTCCTCATATTGGTGGCGGATTCTGACGTGGTACTGTAGGCTACAGTGGTGCTGTTGATGTTCATCAGAGGAAGTCCGGTTACTGCTGTGGTCATGGAACGGAAGATGTAAAATTTGGCTAGGAATCCGATGATGACGACGAGAATCACTACGCCTAGGCTATTCCAACGATGACGACGACCTTCGTTGTGAAGAAGGATGTGATGCCTGAGATGCCGTCTCTGACTGCAGCAGATGAATTCTCCAGGCCTTCCTTGATGAGTTCAGCGTTAGACTTGGCGGCTGGTGGCCCTCTGCTTGCGTCACGCCCGACGATGTTGAGGAATCGGATTTGCTGGCGTCTTATTGCAGAGAGGCTTGCCCCGTAGCTGACTGCTAGCATCAAAGGGAAACTGCTAGTCTTCACGTTCTGGTAAAAGTCTCCGGCGACCATGTCGAGATGTCGTACTTCTGGTGGGTCAGGAAGACCAGGGCCGGGCAAGGATGTGACGTTCCTTCTGCCGAATGTGTCAACGAATGTTCCGTTTTCATTCAGCCACACCTCTTCCACAGCGTTCCGGCAGTCGATTACAGTATGGACTGTCGTCAGATCTTGAGTGCCAGGAACAATGAAGAGGCTGTCGTTCTTGTTCGTGATGACGGGAACTTGTCCGTAGCACACGCCCTTGATCTCCTTGCTACGGATGATTTCTTTTATCTGCACAGAGTCGCACTTGGTGATCTTGATGATGTTGTGTCCGACGAATTGAGCGGCAACGTCTTCTCGTCCGAGGATGGTTCTGATGCCGACGGTGGCGTCAATGCGAGTGAGAGCGTTCCAGATTGAGATTTGTCGGTTCTTCTTCGGCTCCTCGGGAAGTTCGAGTGCGATTCAGTTGCGCGATGGGCCTCGGCCTTGCTCTTTCGTCGGAAAATGGAGGTGGAGTAGTCGTCGATGTGGTGGGTCTTCGGTATGCCAGATCTTCGAGTTCTCTGTCAGATGGTCTTGCCGTAGTCGTTGGAGAAAACGTGTGCTCAGAGAATCGTGTTCTTGCGATTTCTTGCGACATGTTGTAGATCTGAGAGAAGTGGGGAAAGGTGAGGACGGCGCCTCCAGTTGTCAGATGTGGAGGGGTGGTGAAGCAAGGATAGAGATGGTCAGCAAGCTTCTCGTTAGAGAACGTGAATGCGCTTTGAGTGCTTTCCATTACTACCTGCTTATCACTGACAAGTGCGTTAGCAGTCATTGCCTTCATGAAGGAACAACGACTATGCGCTGGCTCTTGTCTCTCCCAGAGAGAGTGAGAGAGAGAGATAGCGAGTAAGACAGAGAAAGAGAGAGAGAGAGCGAGTTAGACAGAGAAAGAGAGAGAGGGTGAGAGAGAGAAGAAGAAATAACCCTTGGCCAGGTGCTCGTCGGGAATGAGCACATGAGCTTCGCGTGTAATCGCTTCAATCTCCACGCGGATTCGCGCGCCGACAACGGCGTCAAGGTTTTTTTTTCTATAAATTTTTTCATTATAATTTAAAAAAAAACCTTAACAAAGTAATGATTTTATGTCAATTTATTTATTTAATTATATCAACAGTGAATATGAATATAAATAAATATCAACGAGAATAATTCAACCGTATTTTATGTGAATATTTCTGACCATCGTCGTCACGTCTTTATAACCATAAATTACAAGTGGTTTCCCGCCCTAGTGTCTCAGGGAGAAAGGCGCGAATTCAAATGCCAATTTTTCGGCTCCTTTAGCCAGTCTCGCTGATGCGCACCCTGCCCGGCCTCGGGCCCTTCTACGGCGACCAAGTCGGCTCGGACGAGCTCTATCGCTTCTGCCCGATTGTCTCGGTCTCTCTCGGGCGTTTTCTTTTTTTCAATTTATTGTTTTGTCGCAAAATGTTTCGTTTTTCTTCTATATATTTAATACATTTCAGTTCTATAATTATTTTTTTCTATTAAATTTCTCGATTACAAATTCAAACAATTGCGATTATTGTAGATTTTCGAAGAAAAAAAAACATGTTTTTTCCAACTCAAGAACATCTTCTCGCTTCGGCTGTCCGTTGGCGCGGCGCCAAGTGACGTCCGAATTCCGCCGTTGGTTCTGGCGCCGCCGTTTTCTCAATTCTCTCCGCCTCCGCCGCCGCCGCGTCCTCACTGGGTTGCACGCTTTCCGCTAGAAACACCGTCGCCGGCGTGGAGCGCAGCGAACAACTACGATTACTTTAACAATAATGACATTAAGAATGACGTCACTAATAATGACAACAGTATTAATCAAAATTATGCTCCAATCCCAAATGGTTACATTGCCTTGGCGAGATAGCAAAGTTAGCGCACAAGATTCACTAACATATGCACCGGTTATAAGCAATTATATACTATATTTTTCAATGGAACCTGATCAATATTCGTTTTTGCAACCCTCGAAGATCTACTACATCTTTTTACTGTATTTATTTAAAATTTGCATATTGGTGCTTCTGCTTAAATTGACTTATTAGCAAGGCTCCTGAAACGCGCCTCGAATTGAATGTAAACTGTAAAAAAAAATTAATATTTTGGATTTGAAAGCGCCTTTTTGCTATACAAAAAAAAATAGAGACTAGATAAACTGTAGAGGAAGGCATAAAATAATTGAATAAATAGAAGAAAATCCGTTTTACTTGAAAATGAAGACATCACCGCCATGGTGGTTTTCTTCCTAATAATGATTATATAAAAAAAAGTGATGCCTTATAAAAACGATCCGCCTGTGATGTTGCTTATATTAATCAATTTGAAAGTACGAAGAAAGATTTAAATTTTTTTGAAGAGATTAAAACGGGTTTTTTTTACATATCGCTCGTTCTTCGATATCCCCCCCCCCTCCCCCTCTACTCTCCGAACGCACTCACCATCAGCTTTTAAAGAAGTGTTATTTTGTTTGTTTCGTGACTGCTTTCTTACTTTCTTACATTTTTCATTTCAGGAGTTTTTACTGCTACAAAATTAAAAACTAGAGTCGAGTCATTATCAACTTGAGAATGCCATTGTTTCTTGTTTGTGCCAACTTGCGGTACGATCGCAAGTCTTTGGCTTTCACCCTTCCACTGCTTCTGTCCCCCACTTTTAGTTGCTGTTATGGTTTCCGAACAAGACTCTAGTTGCCCTGGTCGGGCAAGTCCCTCCCATCCATGTATGCCTTCAATTTGAGCCTAGCAAGGTTGTCACTTTTTCTGACTACGGTATAGTCGGAAAGTTACGAGAAACGAAGAGATTCGTTTACTTTCTCGATTCCTTAAAAAATGTAAGCTCTTAATATGGATCATCCTCCGCATCGACATTTAAAGGAGGGCTCGCATATGTACATATATATATGAACATATTTCCGTCGTGCATCCTTCAAGTCGTCCCTAATATTTTCAACTAAATTTTGAGGGGACTTTACAATTAGAAGGGGGTTCTAATACAGGGGTACTATTGAATAAAATATGATATGTAAAAAAAATCACATGTTTTTATGGCACCATCATGCTTATTTAACTAATGAAAACAAAAGTAGGAGAAATCAGGCTAACGAATCGGAACTGTGCAAGGAGGAAGGAAAGGAAGCGGCGTATTTTATTCGACCAAGAGCTGTAAGAAAATCCTTGAGTGCAAAATCTGACACTCACTAACAAGATGCACGATTTTCCATGTACAGGAAATGAGATGTTCACCTCTTCATCACTTTGTCATATCGCAGTCATGCGAATTACATTTATCAGCTACTTCGACCTTTCAGGAGATTAGGAGCTTGAAATCGTCATTGTTTCGTGCATGTGCAACTTGCGGAACGATCTGAAAAGTCTTTGGCCTCGCACTTTCCACTGCTGTTTTTGTCACCCATTCTCTCAGTGGCTGCTATGGTTTCAAACAAGACTCTAGTGGCCCCAGGTCGAGCAAGTCCATCCATGAATGCCTACCCAGATTGTCACTTGTTCTAACAACCCTTTATTTGGAAAGGTACCTGAAACGACGAGACCCGTCTCCCTTCCAGATTCTGTAAAAATGTTTCAAAGCTTTAATTAGTAATCTTAAACTGAAGATGTTACCTTCAATTATCTTAAGTTTTAATTATCTTTATCTTTAACCTTAAATTGAGGATGAGAGCCGCGCTCTTGTCGTACGTCATTTTCATCTTTCTTGGTAAATTAACAAGATTGATCATTTTGTTCATTTGTTAGGAAATGAATCTACCTTTACAATGTCAAAGTACTCTCCTTGCAGGAAATCCGGCTGCGGTTAGTAAGAAGAACTACTTCTCCTCACCCGAAATGCACAGAAAACGATTTTTGCTCTAAAATGCAGATAAAAAATTAAACGTACCCGTGGCCTTAAAATATCTTTAACATGAAAAACATACATATGTATGTAAATATTAACTACTCTATGTATACATATGTTTCAGCGAAAGACTTACAATTGCACAAATGGAGCCGTATTCGACATCCTCTTCGATGAGACTCGTAACGGAATAGAACAAGGAGCCAGCACGAGCTATTCTTTAATCGTTTCGAAGGACGACTCCTGCGAATGTGTCATGACGTGCACCGGCGGCCTCCCGCGCCTTGATGTCAGCCTATAGTCGAATATCTCTACATTTTTCCGGTTTTTTTAAAACTACATTCATTATTATTGTTCTCAACTAGTTTTTAGGAAGGTGGATCGCCATATCGTCGTGTAAATGCAAACAAACTCGTCGGAGTTTCCCAAAATGGCTCACCTGTACTTTGCTTAGAAGCGGGTGCGTATGGGATGCTCAAATCACTTTGGTGCGAGAACGGTATGGCTTAATTCTTAAAGAAGGGAGACACCGAAAAATATTCAATACAGGTTCGAATTGCCGCGTCTGCCTTGTGATTCCTCACTCTCATTCTCGCGTGCTATTTCGCAGATCGCACATAAAAGATATTGCCTAGATAGTTGTTCAAATGCAATGAGATAAGCGTGGATTGAATATGTGCAGAAGAGAAAGTGGGTTTATTAGAGTGATGAATATATGAAAAAGTTGATCGATTAGAAGATGACTGCAAAATGAACGGTGAAGGATGATATGATGCATTGCTACTATTTCTCTCTCTCTCTCTCTCTCTCTCTCTCTCTCTGTCTCTGTTTCTTTCTTTCTCTCTGTCTGTCTCTGTCTCTCTCTCTGTCTCTCTCTCTCTCTCTCTCTCTCTCTCTCTCTCTGTAGCACGCGCAAATGAGAGTGCGAAGGGCCGCGGCAATTTGAAATATCCCTTTTTTTGGTGATCCCCCTCCTTTAAAAGTCAAAGTTATTATTGCTTCCACAAGTTAAAAAAAATGTGTGGTTTTCAGTTACAATTATATTTCCCGTCAACGAGAGTTCAACTGATTACTGCGTAGCTAATTGGGGAACAACAGGCTGCACAACGACGACTTCAACGACCTCCTCGATGTCAACAACATCGACAACCTCATCAACTTCCACAGCAACGCCCACCACATCCACGTCTACAACAACGGCAACCGCATCTTCATCACAACTTACGACGACAGCGTAAGACGTCGAAAAGCTTTAGGGATCTTATTAAAAACATAGTAACACTCACACTTTAATCTTAGACAATTTCACAGAATAAAATAAATCTATGGTTTTTTTAACAGTCTGCTTAGTTTATAAAGAACACCTTGGAGTGATGATTATTGAAAGAAATTTTTTAAGTATGGCGCCGCCGGTATCGAATCCTCTCACCACAACGCCTACAGCAGCACTCACAGATTCAGCAACTGCATCATCTCAGCCTATGCTCTCGGCTTCTTCGACTCAGTTATCATCAACGCCTGCCACATCGACTTCCTCATTAACACTCATCACAGCGACTTCTGTGATCTCGGAAACTTCATCTTCGTCTAAACCTACGACGACTACGTAAACATCGAACCGCTTTTGTGATCTTAACGGAAATATCGTAAAACACACGTTTACATCTTTGTAAAGTTTACAGAATTAATCAGCTATGATTGAAAAAAATTTTCCCCAAAAAATTCCGTAATTAAAAGAAATTTTTTAAGCATTGCGCCACCGGTTTCTAATTCTCTCACCACAACGCCAACAGCAGCACTCACAGATTCAGAAACATCATCGTCTCACTCTGCGGTCACTGCTTCTTCTGTTCAGTCAACAGCAACAACGTAATTGTATATTCACTTATGTAAATTTAAGAATGATATTTTGAAGTTCAAATTTTCTTTCATAGATTAGCCAAGTTCTCAAAAGAATATCAGTTTCACTTAGCTCAACAACCACGACAACTAAGACATCTATCACGGCGGGCCCGTGCGGACCATACAGAATGGCAAGCGGGAGTCTTATTGCGAATGTGTCAGTTTGGAATTGAGAGTGAGAATGACCATAAGATTCAAATAATCTCCTTGCATTAGTAAAAAAAAGAACATGACAATTCAGTTGCCAGAGTAAGGATTCGCTTGCCATCTGCGAAGTGGTCGATGGAAGACAGTCCTGCATTTGCTCTGCGAATTACAGCGGACCAACTTGTGGCAATTGTTCGTGAACGAAGACATCACAGCTTTTCAGTAAAGATTTCTTGCTTCCAGCTCTTGCATCTCTCGGACGTCTCTCGGATATTTTTGGGAATGATTCAATCCAGAATGTGCTCGACGTTAGTTAATCGGTTCTAAGCAAACCCTTTGAACCTTGCATTTTCAGATGATTTCAACGGGGAAGGACTCCCCGGCCGTCTTCACATCCTCACTGCCCGCGCTTTTAAGCTTTTTCTCTGATAAAGACCGTCCGAGTCTTAGCTGGAAACTCGAAGAGATCATCACTGAAGCTACTTTTCTGGGATCAACACTTGATTTGGAGTTCAACGAAATTCGACGTTGAGTGGACGAAAAGAGCAGATTGTTTATAGATCTACCTTTCAAATGCGACACGATCCCTACCTCGGAAACTGCTTCGTGTTTAACCCGGCTGCCCAAAATCATTCAGCAAGTCTTGCGATCGTTGATGATGACCAAGGTTGAAACTATTGATAAACATTATTGTTTTAAATCTCGCCAAAAAGCTTAAATTATCAGCCTTTTAATCAGGATTCCTTGTGTTGTTGTTGTTGACACGCAAAGTGCTGAGCAGGCCATTTGGTCGGAAACAACTGGAGTCAACGTCTTCATTCAGCCTGGAAAGCTCCTCCTTTTTCTTTAAATAATTATCATTAACCTATTAGGAAGCCTTGAAGCACTCAAAATGTTCCAGCATCACTTGGAGTCTACGCCGAGAGCAAGGGAATCACACTTCTTCCGGGAACAACAACAACTATTCGATTAAGCGAGGTGTGCAAAGTTTTTATCTTCATATCTAAGAAGGATCTTAGAAGATCAACATTTGCTCTTGGGTCTTCACCATGAAGATTTAAATTCGAAAAAAACTCTACAAAAGCTGGGAAATAATTACATGTTCAGTTTACTTATACCGCCTACGGTGGTGTAAGTGGGCGATGCGTTCGTGACAAATCGGAAGTGGCTTCATTCTACTTTGACTTTGACTACTCCATCGACGTCAGTTTGTTCTTATTTACTGACCATGAGTAATCAATACAACTTAAAAGGTGGAGTCAAAATTATTTGCTTACTTGTAAACAATAATTGAGGGTTGCTTCCGGTCTTGCTATCAAGATGTCGTCTACAAAGAGTGCGGCTGCATGGATGCTACTTTTGTGAGGAAGCAGGGCGCTCCGCCGTGCGGCTTTGAAAAACGTTAGCAGCCAGTTTCTTATGGCTTTGAAAAACGTTAGCACCCAGTTTCCTGACAATGAGTTTAAAAAACGTCAGTTCCCAGTTTCTTGGGCAAGCAATATGCATATGTAAATATGCTTAAGTTGCCTGTATCTCGTCCCTCGTCTCCTCCCGCGGCGATCCCTCCTTCTGGCCAGAGTGCGAGTGCCCTCCGGCTTGCCGTTCAAACGTCTTCGAAACTCGCGTCTCCCAAGCACCAAAAACTCAGAAAAAGGTAATTCTCATTAAATTTTTTTCTATTTTCGTAAAACACTTCAAAAATAAATTAATTTTGTATTTGAAAATTCAGATCTGTAATTTCTGTTTCCTCGAAAATAATGGAAACGTCTCGCTCAGCGTCGAAGAGAATTGCACAACTAGCATGGTTTTATTTTATTTCTTGAATTTTCTTTTTCCTAAGATTGTAAACAAATGTCATTTATTTCTAAATATGATATACCATTTGAATTATGACTAATTTTAGAGCACGGTCAACATTCTCTTTGCCACAATCGATGTAAACGTCGAAGTTGAGCATCTCTCGCTTTCGGTTTGGAGCTAATTTTATTTACGAAACGATAGCATTTCTCGAAAAAAATGGATTAATGAGATTGATTTTTGCATGAATGAGATTCATATTTAATGTTATACTTCATTTAGTTCTCCTCTTTGCTTGGCGCCTTCGGCTGTCAGATCAGTCTCCTCCTCGGCTGCTCGACCATCTTCGTCCTCGAGATCGTGCTTCTGCTCGCACGAATCGCTCTTGGCACGCCGCCAACTCCCCGTCGCGAGGATCAATACCCAATCGTCTAGAATTGTACCCGTTCCATTGCATTTAACTCTCCCGCATACTAATCACTTTTCACGATATTTGCATAACTTTATTTCAGAGTTCGTTATTTAGTCCAGTATAAACAGTAAACTTGATAGTCATGTCAAAATTTTCCAAGTTTAGACTAGCCATTTCCTCCAAAAATTCCGAATTCCCATAGCTTGGATTGCGTGATAAAATTCTTGTAAACATTTTGAAAGCTAGCCAATGGCAACAGTGATCTCAAATGGCAGAGAACTAAATAATAACGAAGAGATATAACAACATAAGGAACAATTTTTTTTTAAATTTGAAACATTATGAATGCCAGATTTTAGAGAAATTCTGCATATTCTACGCGGCAAAATTGAATACCCAAGAATGTGCTTAAAACTTGTACTGTGATTCTTTCTGATTTGGGGAAACGATTGGCCATGGAGTGCTCGATGGAAAAATATTTCACTTATGCGCGAATATTGACTATTGTGATGACTTTAGGTGGGCAGCCACAAGGGTGGTTGGTTTTCTTGAACCAGGACCATGACGTCAACTCTCCACACAGTTTTGAAGCTGGTGCCATGTGGCTGGCTTCTGGTGAACATCAAAGAAATGCGGGGACTTCTGAAAATAGCTGTGTGCATTACTGTTAAGAGAAAGCGGTTTTTAGAATGTGATGAGATCGAGAGCATCCTTTTTGCTTATATCTTACAATTTTCAACTGTAAGTAGCAAAACTTGTTTGGGGTAGGATCGCTGCATTGGAGGATATGCAGAATTTTAAAATTTCAAAGTCTTCGCTTCGTGGATGCTGCCACTTTCCACTTTCCATGTGACCCCACGCGAGGTTGCCATGGAGTCTGAAAAACACACTAGTTAGCGACTGCTGGTTTTGCAGTCTTGGCAGGTCCAAGTGAACATTTGCAATGGCTCGTCATATGCAATGACAGCCCTTAGTTGCTTAGAAACCACAGCCGGAGATGTCCTTCTAGGAATTGCTTGAATCTTTATTCAGCGCCAACAGTCCCAGGCCATTTATTTGAAAAGTTCACTAGTTTTACGAATTTAAAGGGACTGAAGATCGGAAGTGGGATGCGAATTTAGGCTATCGAGAGCTATGTACATATTAGAAAAGTTGCATGATGACTGCAAAGGAAATAACAACTGAACGATAGGGAACTGAAATAACCAATAGGGAATCGAAAGGGCGTAAGGGCATAATTAATAATTTCGTTGAAGAAAGAACTCTACACAATCTGCAGACGTTTAAAAAGTAATTGAAACTTCGCCTTGCAAACTGCGATCCTCACAATCAGTCCCTTAAATTCGCAAAACAAGTTCACTTTTCAATGTATGTAAGTGGGCTGAGACTGTTGGCACTGAATAAAGATTCCTATAAGAACATCTCCGGCTGTGGTTTCTAAGCAACTAACACGAAGGTTGTCATTGCATATTGCGACTTTTTGAAAAAAAATTCACATGGTCCTGCCAAAACTGCAAAACCTGAAGCAAAACAAGAGACGGGCAGAGATAGAATGAGAATGAAGGAGGGAGTGAGAGAAAAAGGGGAGGAGAGAAGGAAAGGGAGAGAGAGGGATGAAGAGCCGCAGTGGAGTGAATACCCAATCTGCCTTCTCGACCAGTCGCCTCTCGCCATACACGCGAGTTCTGTATTTTGATGAATTCATACAAACTTCGAAATGCCGCTTCAACTGTTTACCCAGCTACCATGGTAAGCATTTTTAATATATTATATAAATAATTATATATTTTGTATGTATTTTAAATACTTGTTTGCCAACCATAAATAAAGTCAGAAAGTTCACTTTTAACTTCTACGGCTGCCGACCGTGCCAACATCAGGAGATGCCTACTTTTTACTGTGGCCTATTCTGCCAAGAAACGACGAAAAGATCAAGTTTCACGACGATTGGAAAATCGATTATGAACGCTCTTCCTTTAAACGCCGCAATGCAGGTCTTGAGACTCTTGTAATGCAAACCTCAATTGTTTTTAAATAACAATTTTTTTTTTCAAAAAAAAAGAGAAAGCTCATGCAAAAATAAATATTTATGTATGCATCGTCGAACTAAATATTTGACAAGCAATTAAAAAATTGATGAATAATTGGATATTGAATATCCTTAAAAGTATCCTAGTAAAGTAAATATCCTTAATTAAATATCAAAGTACTTTTTGAATATGCTTAAAAGTAAATTGGAGTTATTCTTCTTCTGTTTTTTTCTAAGCCGGCAAGAAGTCGTGCACCGACATGCTTCCGACGCCCTTGAACGTTAGCAGGAAGGCTAAAGTGGAATTTTTATTCTAATGAGAGAGAGAGAGCGAGATAGAGAGCGAGAGAGCAGGTAACGAAAAAAATACTGGAGCGGTTCCTCAACTTTACCGTAGCCGACTGTTTTGTACTTGCGAGAAAAAGTACTTTTTGCTTTTGAGCAAAGATTTCGCCGGGGTCTAATGATAAAAGCACCAGATGAAAACGAATTAGTTGATTGGTCAGAGGAATGATGGCGGAGTCAGATGATAATACCGAAATCTTTTAGCCACCTGGAATGAAGCAGATGTCCATCGACTATCTCGGATATTCTGCCGAGGACACTCCTGCATTAAGAAGAGCGACTGCAAACTGAAGTTGACCAAAGAGCTAAACTCCACTCTTTTCGCCGAGTGGCGCTCTTCGAGTAACTAGATTTGCTCAATTGGCGCTATTAACGTTCTGTCTTGCACATCGGAGATTGTGGGGTCGCCGCAAAAGGGAAGCGACGGGAATTGTGTGAGGGGAAATCCGCGTTATCGATGAATGCAGAAAGTCAAATCTTCGTTCTGTCGCATCAAAAAATTAATTTCAAGTACGATAAATAAATTAATAAAGATTGTAATCAGCACGCAGTCATCAAACTACGCAGAATATGATCTCAATAATAATTCGTCTCAAATCACTCGACACCACGAACGTCGAGTTATGAGTAATTATGAGTTTGGCGCCAGAACGCTAATTCTATAACAGCTCACTCTCTCACGCTGTCTATTTCTCGTTTCTATCTCTATTTCTCACTCACTCACCCTCTCTCTCATTCTCTCTATTTCTCTCCCTCTTACTAGCACTCACTCCTTCTCTATCTCACTATAACAAGGGAACAATATTACAAAGTGAGACAATGAGGCTTAATATTATCTTGCGATTTAAAGATTAGATTGCATATTTCTTGACCCCACTCGAAGTTGCCATGGATTCTGAAAAAAAAAACGCGTCTAGCTGACGACTTCAGGTTTTGTAGCCCACGTGAATCTTACCGAAAAGGTTTTCGCAATCCCTGCCATCCCTTAGTTGCTTGGAAACCACGCCGATATTCTTAAAGGAATTGCTTGAATCTTTTTTTCGGCGCCATCTGTTCAGCCCACATATGTATGTATCTGAACAGTAAACTTGTTTAGCGAATGGGGATCGGAATTGGAATATGAAGTTTCATCAAATACTTCAGGCTGTTTATGAAATTGAGAAGCTACATGTTTGAAGAAGTGTCGTTATGTTTATAAAGGAAATAACAACTAAACGATAGACTAATAGGGAATCTTAATGTTATAAGAGAATAGTTAATTACTTGGATGATGAAAAAATGCTCTAAAAAATATATAGATGTTTCTAACCCGTCTACCAAATGTAATTAATTAGCATGTAAGTGTGACCTCTGGTCTTTCGTCAAATTTGCACGGATCTGAATAAGGTTGTGACGTCTCCTGCCCTTCCTTCTAGTCAAAGAATTAGTAAAATGGTACTCTCTGTCATTTCCGACAGGGCACTTTCTGCTACTTCACAACACTCTAGTTAGTACAAATGGGAAGTGTTTTTCAACGAGAAGAATATTGCCTATTATGATGACAGTGGTTGCTAAGATGGAAGGCAGCCCCTGTGATGGTTGGTTTTCTTGAACGAAAGCCACTACGTCAACTGCCGACACCGTTTTGAAAGCATGAGCGCTACTAAAAAGTTGGCAAAGTTGACACAACCTTTTTGTTAGGTGTCGTTGCGTTTTCAGCGAATATTCTATTTTAATCTGAATTAAGTCACGATGAAACCCCAAAACACGTTTATCATAACGATAATCTTCATTATTATGAACAGAAGAAAATGTCTATTAAGAGATCTGCTCACCTTCTCACTCCTCTCACTCTCCGTCTCTCCTATCTTTAATATCTCTCTCTTTCTCTCTCGTCATTGTAATTTACGCGTTTTTGCAATTATCATGTTCATGGTTAGATTTGCGCTAGTTTTAACATGCAAACTGATTGAAATAAACATACCTTTATATTATAGCGTAACTCGACCGCCTGCGTATACCAGGCCCTTACTCTCTCATGTCACATATACTGATGTCGAGAGCGCCTTCTCGAGAAGATTCATCACAGTCTCTTTAAGCAAGAAGGAAACTCTTCACAGGGCCGTAAATTCTCAAGGCTGTAAAATTCGAAGGCCCTAACAATAAGTAATAGTAATAAAGAGCTTTGATATTCAAATTGTTATGCTTTGTGGTCACTCGATATCCCTCCCGTTACTGATTATCTGACACTTACAGAACAATAGTGCAACTAATCTAGAAAGTAAAAAGGGGTCAAATTTGAGCTCAAAAAGACTATTTCTCCTCTTCCTGTGGAAACCTCAGATAAATCAGATAATCTTCTTGGCAAGGAAAATGCATTGCTTGATCTTTTGAATACGAAAACAAGCGAGCTAACAACTTCGTAGCAAGAAATGCAAACCAGCTAGTCGTCACTTCTTCAGCCTGAGTTAAATGAAACCACCTTGTTGAGTACAATCACACCAATCACAAAATGACATGAGCGAGCCTTGGTGTGAAGATTTCAGCCTTACCGTATTTTCTCTATTAGTGCCCCCGGGGGTACTATTTTTCAATGCCTTTGCGGGAAGGGGGCACTATTAGAGGGGGGGGGGTACTATTTTTCAATGTGATTATCTAAAAGTTCGTAAACAACAATTTATTCTTAACAAAAGAGATATGTAGCTCGGTTTCAATGGAATCATCACCGGAATATCCGTTTTACTGAAAATTTTGAATGAATTTGCAATTAGTTAATTGGGAACAGCCTCCTGAATCCATTCAAGGTACATCTCGAGCCGATGTATTAGACTAATAGGGGGGCACTATTGGAGGGGGGGGGGGGTTCTATTAGAGGGAGGGGTACTATTTTTCAATGGCCTTCTCAAGGGGGGGGGGGCACGATTAGAGGGGGGGGGGGGTTCTAATAGAAGGAGGGGCACTAATAGAGAAAATACGGTATATCCAAACGACTGACTTAATTACGGCAATAATTAGATTCATTTGTTCTCTAATCAGTCTAATTAAGTGCCTGGATCAGCAGTGTCTGGACCTGCTGCTCAACTACTTTCTGGATCATTTTTGCATTGACGAGGATGGCAAAATGGGTAAGGACCCAATCATGCCACACTGCATGTTTTTGGAGCTGCGATTACAATGGTTCTTTATCATTTCGTAATTTCTTGGAGACTCTCACATTTACACGTGATTACACATTATAAGAATCATCTTTCCAGGAGCTAGACGCAAGAAACAACACGGAAAATAAGCATATCTCTCCCCGTCGATACAAGAAAGGAGCCAGCATGCTTATTGTTAGTTTTTTTTGCACGGTTATCACTGTTTGCTTGCTGAAAACATGAGTTGTTCAAACTGTTAAAATATCTCATATACTATTTTGCTTTAGCAGCGTGCGAACTCTACTTTATTTGGCCAATTGCTGGGAAATTGCTTCTATGGCCTCTGTGAAGAGAGCAATTTACAACTGAAATTTCGCGGAACCTGGATGCAGTCGTGTAACACCAAGTTTTCCAAGAGAAATCTCTCTTCTTTTGACAATTGCCAAGGTATGTATATATGTAGATAATATCTATGTATAATCTATCGAGTAAAAACGTTGGTTCTGGCATGAATTTTGAAAAACAAAATTCAGATTTTTTCAAGATCAGTGTCACTATCATTTATTTTTATATTGCTTCCTTCCTGTGCAAGTTGAGCAAATAACTTTCCCATATATTGCAAGGCGCACAGGGAAAAATGGGCTGTTTCCCTTTATTTTATCATTTATCATTTCTTACTGTAGTTGAAAACACAAATGCTTATTGAAAGGGGGATTGAAGTTATCCAAATATTGGCAAAACATAAATCAAGAATTAAAGTAAAATATCCACGTTCGAATACTTCGGAATGTAATGTATCAATTTAGGATATCTTTTATCTGAGGATCATGGAAAACGCCCCAAGCGAGCTGCGCGAACCACGCAAGATCCCCATCGAAACAGAAGACACAGCCGGTGTGCATTGTGACTCTCTACAACGGAAGTCTCGCAGGGAATGTTTGCATGGAGCAACCGTCCTATGTATTGAGGACAGGAACAAACATTCTTATGTAAATCCTAATTAAATGCTGAGATGGCATATATTTGATAACTTAATAAATCTATCAATAAAATACGACTCTTCGCATCAATAGGCTTCCTGATTGTGAGCTCTCGGATGATGCACTCGCGGAGTTTCGATGTCGGTCAAGCGGGAATTTGGTCTCTTGGTCTCTCAGCCATCAGCGTGCTCGAGATAGAAACACTTTCGCATGCTGATTCAACAATATTTTGGTATTTACCGAGGTAGCAACACCTAATTTAGCCATATATTCCTACTTATTTTCTCCCATCTATTTATAGCATCTGGTTTTCCGCATCTGCAAATATGAATAGACTGCAAGTCAACAGTCAACTGCTGCTGAATATATGTAGACAAGTCAAATGGCAGAGACTAGTCAAAGCAATCGCTGCTGGCTACAACTGTTGGCAAATGGTTTTCCCTTGGCGCTCTCTCTGAGTTCTCAGCGGAACTTATGACACATTTGTGACGAGTTAGAGAGAGAAAGAGCATCTTTATTTCGTCACAACATGTCAACGAGAAAATTATGATTTACTGGAAGCAATTTAATTTACATACATATGCATGGATGGATTTGTACATTTGCTGGAAATTGTTTTCTCTGCACAACATTCTCAAACAAGTAAACACTGCCCTTTTTCTTCTCAAATAAGAGCGATCTATTGACTCGCCCGTCCTCTCAAGCATCCGCAGCTTCTTCTCCGAGGTCAACGTGCCGTGCTAGAAGGGCAATGTCGTTATTATTCTTTTGGTTGTTCTCATAATTTAATTTAAAAAATAAGATATAAAAAAACGCAAGAATTGATGAAATTATCGAATCCACACAATGAATCGTACAGAATCGAAGACATTTGCAGACAAGTAAACTCTGTAGAATTAGTGCGCTCAAATTTAGCTACATAAATAATCAATGTTAATGCAAATGCTCGATGACTTGCATGGCTCCCGCATACATATATATATATATATATATATATATATGTATTTAAGTTGTGTGGGAGAAGAAGCAAAAATATGCAGTAGATGGCTGAGAGACGCTGCTCGCCTTTGATATCAAAATCATTGGAAGAATTCCGGACTAGACCCAAAAAAGCGTCTGGGCGAAGTCGACGATACCCTCAAGAACAAAAGGAAATGTTCAGCAAAAGAAAATGAGAGCTTTGCCCCACCGTACGCTCCGAGTGAAGCCGGGTCCGTTGTAGTGCGTCGAAAATGTAACGAAAAAAGTTACGATTCATTTGGTAATAAATAGTAGTTGTCACGTGTATGGTGACAGGAATCCAGTTGTAATCGAATGTATGGCGACAGAACCTGAAAGCGCTATCGCATAGGATGTATAAATAAGGAGCAATGAAGCTCCTCCGAAAGATATGACATCACTCTTTTTGCTCTTATTATCTCTTCGTTTCTTTATGTTTACTTCTCACTGAGATAGTGAGAAATTGTTTTGGATAGAGATTTATGCAAAATGAATGCATATGATTGATAGAATATATGATGATAATACTCCATTCTCTCTTTCTTTGGACTTCTTCTGTCTTTCTTTGTCTTAATTTCCTTCTCTCTCTCTCACTCATTCTCTCTTCTCTCTCTCTCTTTCTATCTCTCTATGAATCTCTCTCTCATTGTTTCTGTCTCGACAACTGCATTTGTCTGTCTCTCTGTCTCCTTTTTTCCCTTTTTCTCACAACGAGAGAGAGAGACACATATAGAGAAATCGAGAACAAAATATCGAAGGAGAGAATTAGAAAGGAAACACATGCGATAAAAAGATTGCGAAAACCGAAAATTAGAGATACTGCACGTTCTACATAAATTCTGCTGTGAAGCAATGTTGAAAATTTATAGAGTTCAGAAAAAAATTATCGAAATAAAAGGAAATATAGCGAAGGGATCTGCTCCACTGTCTGCCTTTTCGAACATTGCATTATTGACTGAATTATTGACTAAAAGATGGAAGTGAAGCCGCTACCAGTATGCATTTGAAAAGAAGCCCACGCTCATGGGCTTCTATTTTCGTTGAGGGTGCTGACAATGAATGCGCGATGCCTTCGTTGGCGAAAGGAGAGAAGGTGAAGTGCCCAAAGGGGGAATAAGGCCACAGAGAGAGGGGGAGCGGAAGAGAGAGAGACCAAGCGGTAGAGATGGTATCAGACGAAAATGGAAGTGGAGAGAGGGAGAGAGTTCGAAAGCAGCCATGGCAAGAGGTATCAAATGTCCATTGCTTTCGAACTCTCTCCACTTCCATTTTCGTCTGATACCATCTCTTCCGCCCCCCTCTCTATGGCCTTTTTCCCTCTTTGTGCACTTCACCTTCTCTCCTTTCGCCAACGAAGGCATCGTGCATTCATTAAACCCCCTCAACGTAAATAGAAGCCCATGAGCGTGGGCTTCTTTTCAAATGCATACTGGTAGCGGCGCCACATCCGTCCTTCAGTCAATAATTCAATGTTCGAAAGGCAGAAAGTGTATGAGATCCTATCCATGTTCTCTCTCTCTTATTTCTTATTCTATTTCCGTTCCTTTCAACGATTTATAGATCATATCAATTTCCAATTGCGCTTCAAATTTTTACTTTCTCATAGCACACAATTTCTGCAAAACGTACAATTTCTCTCGCTTCCGATCTCACGTTCTCCATAATTCTCTCCTTCGATGTTTCAATGTTCTTTGCTCTCTCTATCTCTCTCTCTCTCTCTCTCTCTCTCTCTCTCTCTCTTTTTCTCTGTCTTGTTCTCTGTCCCTCAGATTATTTTTTTGATTTTAATTTTATTTGAAGGGCTACTGTAGCACCCTATGGGGATTCCAAAAACATTTTTTTCAAAAATTTTTTTTTCGTTTTTCAACACAGTATACCTCGAAATGCCGAAATGGGTTAAATAGCCATAACTTTTTGTAAACTTAACGAAATTGAATTTTGAAAAGTTTATTGCGTTCAGCAATCCCAGGGGCATGAAAAAATCAATTTGTCTTCCACCTCTGGAAAGCACGGGGTTTTTGTTACTTGTACAACTGCCCATCATCTCAATATAGCCAAAATATTTTCGGTAATCTCTGATTTTGCATCCTCTTGTGGGCCTCATTAGGATCAACTTTGACGCCAGTCTTCGTACCCTGGTCGAACTGATCGATCGCCCATTGCTTGGCGGCTCTTTCTGGGAGCCTCTCGTTCTTCTTCTTCTCCTTCAATGCCCATCCTTGCTTTGCAATATTGCTGTTTGTGTTGTCGTCTCCAAGCGTTTCGATGGCCTCATCCACAACTGTGAAGACATTGTATTGCTGAGGCCCTTCCAATGCAGCTGCGAAGAGTAGAAGACGATTGTCACGCAGGGTCGAACAAAAAACAACCAGCATTTGAGAATTGAAAGTATCGTTTTCATGATTAGTCATTTTCAAGAGTCGGGATAGTTCCAACATTTCTGTGAAGAGAGGAATTCAACGGGCAATAGTCGCCGACACTGATGATGACAGAAGAGTGATTATACATAGTTCATTAGATATGCAGAACCAACCTTGAGAATACGAAATGAAAAACCTCTCAACAACAGACAGAAAATCTCTTTATAAAAAGTCACAGAAGTCACACTACAAAAAACCTCCCTGAATAATGAGAATTGCAAGTATCATTGATGGCCTGCATACACTTTCCAGGTCGTCCTGTTATTCTGAGCTGTATATCGAAAACGTAGTAAAATGTATTATTATAAAGAATAAATTTTGACTTTCACCTTTACCAACCTATAATGTATATTTTTTTTTTGAAAAAGTCAATGGATTTCTGTCTTTAATTCTAGATTACCGAAAATATTTTGGCTATATTGAGATGATGGGCAGTTGTACAAGTAACAAAAACCCCGTGCTTTCCAGAGGTGGAAGACAAATTCAGAAATTCCTTTAAAATAAGTCATAAACGTATCTTTCCGTAGTTATAGGGGAATTATTTGAGATACGAAAAAACAATTTACTCATAATATTTTTGTAATGTCAGACAAATATACCATATCTGTATAAAATCAACTGGAGAACAATCGCATCTTGTTTCTGGCCCAAGTACAAGAAAACTGGGAAGGATGAGGTAATTTAGAATTTTGATGTTTTGCAGAGTTGGGGAGATTCAGGCCGCAAAATCGCAACAATTACGTGGTCCAATTCGGTTGCAAATCTATGTAAACTATGTAAAATTAAATGCTCATTCTCACGAAGGCAAAACTATGGCGCGTTCTGCTCAACAAATATAAGAAACTGGCCAAAAGGAGGCGAATTTAGACACAGAAAAAAAGATTTTTTACCAAAAAAAGGGTTGAAAAGTGAAATTAAAAGAAAAATCATGTGTGTTTTAGAACTGTTTTGTTAGCCTTAAGAAGACAAATCGAATTATCACTCTAATGTTGCCCATTGTTGGGTTTGAAGCGACTTATGCCAATTTACCTGCTCGCCAGTTTGAACAAATGTGAATGTTCAGGCGAAAATTAGGCTACCATTACGTGCTCCAATCCGTTTGTCAACCATTCTACTAGGGGTTATAAATGCTCCTCTTTCACGTGGTAGTGTCGTATTCGCGCGCTCGAAACGTTTTCGTGCCCAAACCGCACCCCCGATACATTTGGGAGTCAATATGACCCCTTAAATGAATTTTTTTCAAAAAAATTTGTATGACTTTTTCATGCCCCTGGGATTGCTGAACGCAATACTTTTCAAAATTCAATTTCGTTAAGTTTACAAAAAGTTATGGCAATTAACCCATTTTGGCATTTCGAGGTATACTGTGTTGAAAAACGAAAAAAAATTTTGAAAAAAATGTTTTTGGAATCCCCATAGGGTGCTACAGTAGCCCTTCAAATAAAATTAAAATCTAAAAATAATTTTATTCCCTGCACTACCTTAATAGGCCCGTGGTCGAATCTCTCAGACAGGCTCTCTTAATTATTATAACATTTCCTATAACTGACATGGTTCAAGTATAATTTACTTATGACGCGACTTGCGAAAGAATCTAATCGAATCAAACTGCCCATAGACCACTTCAAAATCGATCCTGGGGTTACTGCGCCGCACTTTGTAGAGATATAGATATGACCATTTATACCTTATTAAGCAAAATATTAATATACAACAAAAGAAGCGAAAATGTCCAACATACAATTTCTTATTGACTTTGTTTGAGGGAGTACTCCAAACGATCTTCAACGCAGGGTAGTCTTCCAACGCAGCGAAGGCAAGGCTCGAATAATCTTCCAATGATTCTTCTCGCCGAACGTCGACGTTGCCAACTCAATGGCCATCAACTACTTTCGCTTCTTCGCTTCTCTCACACAGCCGATGGGAGCTATCCAAGTCAGCAAGCATTTGTTGTTTCGTCGTTGAAAAGAGCTGAAATTGTTTCATTTCCTCCAACTTGGAAATCGGACTTTCTTGTTTTATATTCAGGCTTAAGATGTGCTACGAACTCGGAATGTAGGCATCTCTAAATTAGACCTCCAACGATTTTGTCGCCCGTTTATTTACCAAAAGAAGAAAAAATGTTTTAGATTGTATCATTATCAAAAAGACAGGAGGTCTTTCTAGGCGAGGGGCGCTAATACAGAGAACAAACTGTAACACTGTGATAGGGAGACTGAATTGTGGGGACTCAAGAAATATTCACCTTAATTCTTAATGCACTTGAGTGCATCAGCATAGAGTGCTAGGGATAAAAGGATGGCTGAGAGAGAGGAACATGCATGACAAGCTGTTCTTCCTTTAGATTCGTCGATGGATCTCACATATCTCGAGGAGTCAACTCGGTCGATCGTAGCACTTATTCGTCATCATTCTGTTTGATGTACACGTACCGTTCAAAGCCCTTCTCATTCTGCACACGGCCACATTCTTGCTTCTGATCGCCGCAACATGTACACTTCAAGACATTCCTGAGCAACGAGCTCTTGTGTCGCTGTTTCTTGCGTGATTTCCGTTTTTTTCTTTCATTTTGTGTGTGTTTGATTCCAATAACTGAGAAAAAGATGCATGATTTTTCATATTCTCGCTGTCGCACTCTCTCATTTTTCTCTATATTTTGTTTAATTATTGCGTTTTATGTTAACATAACGGATAAATATAGTCTTTTTTAGAACTGAATTATATGAACAAGAATATAGTTAAAAGCGACCTTCCGCCAAAGAAGATCGTTTCCAGAATGTGCATGCAGACCTCGGAGAAGGCGTTGCGGGTGTTGAGAGAGCGATGAGTCATCACTTCGTTCTGATTGTGAGATGAAAATAAGGCATGACGTCATCGAGTAAATGTGCTTTTCGTGCTTGAACTTTTAATTTCTAAAAAAAACCGAATGTAAACTATTAATATACTCAAAAAAAATTAAGATTCTTTTTATGCTCCATTAATTCTCTTATCTACATCGATTAATACGACGGCAACGCAAACGACAGATCGTCAAACTATGTGAAATCACTTTCCTATATAACCATGGGTACGCAGAAACCCACCGGGACATTGATCAATTCATTTTGACATATGCAAGAGACTCGCAAAATTTTCCTGACATTTATTCGGTTATAATAATTTAATTTTCTGTTTCTTTATTCAATAGTTTTACAATTGAAATTTATGAGAAAAAATTGCTTACTTCTTAGACTCATTGATAGCTTCTTCTGTTCGTCGGCCTTTTCAAGGGAGGAGCAGACAAAGTCTTGTCCTAAATGTATAATTTTTTAAATTCATTTTTAAACGTTAGCAAACGAATCTATTATTATGCAATAATTATATAACTAAATATTGGAAGTTATGAAATGAGCGAAAGAGAAAGCGAGAAAAAGAAAGAGCGAGAGAGCACGAGAGAAAGGGAGAAAGAGAGAGAGAGAGAGAGAGTGAGAAAGAGAGAGGGAGAGAGAGAATGGTGGGCGAAGTAAAAAAAACATCCCAATACTCACGAGAAATCATCTTGACGCTCTCGTTCTCTATTTCTCTCAATCTCAATCTCTCATTCTCTCTCTAAACATATTCTTGTTGCTACATGTACTCGTATTGTCTGCACAACGAAAGAGTTATTGAAGAAGGACAGATGTACATAGATTGAAATGAAAAGTGGGCTTCTTTCCTTTCCTCTTTTTTTCCTTCTTTCTCGTTTTCCTTCTGTCGCGGAATGAATGACTGTACATTTGCTGCTTGTTTTGCACTTTCATTCTAAGAGCCAGAAGCTACTTCCGGACAATGTTTCCATTGAGTTTTATTGCATTTTGCTTCCCATAAGTGTGTCTGATTGTCTAGCATTCCTCTAGAAGGGAAGAAATAGCGTTACAGAGACGACAAAGCACATTTCAATGCTAAAAGAATAGCATGTGAAGGCAGGATAGGCAGTTTGACGTCCTCCCTTCCAGATCGTTTATAAGGGAGAAGATTCACTAAGTTGTCTCTCGATTCTCTGGATTACCTTCTGTCCATTTTACACTCTATTCGCGTTGCTATCAGAGCCTGCAACTTCTCGGCCCGTAAGGCCGGTGCGCGGCCCAAACATGGTGGGCCGGCCACCGCAATGATTGTGAAACTTTGACGAAAAGTCTTCTGTCTCAGTCCGCTGCATCGAATGAATATACTATATTATATGTATATCAATATTCGTGTGACTATTTAATATTCAAATATGTCGAGTTCTTACATAGTTATTCATACATAGAGATGTATGGTTTATTTTTTTTCCTTTAATTCAGAAGAATCGATGCCTCAGCGGTCTCCGTTCTCAGCAATCCCCATATGCACCGAAGGTCTGCACGAGAAGCTTCTTCGGGCTATCTGGAATCACTCCAAAATAACCACCACTCCTGCCGCAGTAGCAAAGTGTCAGGCAAGTTGAGATTCTCGGTATTAAATACACTCTCGCTGTCTCTGTTCTCCGGCGAGGGTGGGAGGAGATCATTCTGTCGGTTAAAAGGCGAGGACGACCCAGCCAGCTCTCTCCGGAGACGCGCTAGAGACAGACAAATAGCAAGTGTTTTTTTTCAAGCGAATCAGACACTTGCCAGAGAGGGAAGCCCCGCGAGTTCTCCCTCCAAAAATGCGACAACTTACTACGGCGGCTGAGAGAGCTGCTCTGGTAACTATCATTATTCTTATTAGCGTAATGAATCTTTCTTTTCTTAAGCTATGCAACATATGATATTTATGTGCATTCATATGTATAATTCGAATATGATTCATATGTATAGGGTGGAATAATTTAACTATAATTCGAATAACTTTCTTTCGTTTGAATAGGTTTGCGCGCCCGAAGACACTGCCATCACCCACTCTCAACTCCACAACCAATCGCAGTCCATCCACGCCTTTCTCATGGTTTGCCATCCATGCGTCCGAATTTTTCTTTTGTGATAAAAGGCTTATTTCTCTGAAAGGATCTCAATGGGCGCCTGTCAAGGAGGGAAATGTTTGATTTTGATATCCAAAATGTAATGAGTGCTTCAACGGCGCTCTATGATAGAAAAAGGGAGAGGCTCTATTAATTGGTGCGTTGCTTTCCAGTCGCGTGGTTTTGGCCGTGGAGACATATCAGCAATTGTTCTTCACAACTGCATCGAGTGAGATTTTGTATTTTTCTGCTAATGGTAAGGATTAATTTATTTTTGTTTTCAGTCACACTTCATTTTGAAATCAGGCTATTTTTCTGCTCTCTCACAACCAAATGACGTAGAACAATTTTATTCCGTTTTTATTATATTCTAATTGCAAGTCATCATTAACGAGACTATTTAAATGTGTTGAGATGGCCAGTCTTTTGTCTCGGCTCGTGGGCAGCCGGAGGAGTGATTTCTGGAGCAAGCGCACTCTTCACAGAGTGTCTCTCTCTCTCCCATCTCTCTCTCCCACTACGGAAAGCACAAATCACCTAGTAGATCTTTACTTTCTAGATGAACTCGAGCGCCAATTCGTGGACTCCGAATGTTCAGTCGTGCTCACGGATGACGCGCATCTGCAGAAAGTTCTGCTCGCGTCGGAGAAATGCAAGAAAATCCATGTTTGTTCATGTGTCATTTTATTTCAACGGCAAATGAAAAGTAAATGGAAACCGGATCATAACGTCACGATCAATTTAATTCTTCTGTTGCGAACGCTTGATTGATGTCATATTTGACAGTCTGCTAGATTTGAGTGCCTTCCTTCACAGACAATCATCTGCATCGGCAAGGGAGCCCCTGTGAACTCTTCAAAGATCGTTCTGTGGGAGGACGCAATCGTATTCCAGCCCATTGCATCATCCACGAAAGGTAGTGGGAAATCTGTGGATGGCAGGCATCTCTGCCTCTTTCTCTAGCCGTGATCTCTCTCTATCACTTTCTCACCTTTTCTCTCTGCCTCTTTATTACTCTCTCTCTCTCTCTCTATCTCTCTCTCTCTTTCTCTTTACTCTAATGTTCTTTCGCTCTCTCTCTCTTTCTCTTTACTCTAATGTTCTTTCGCTCTCTCTCTCCACTTCTCTCTTTCTCTTTATTACTCTCGCTAACTTACTAACGAACTTTGGAATTATAGAATCTCGATACTTTGTCGGAGAATGAAAGGAAATATGTATGTATGCATTGTGATTCGCAATCATCTTCCGTTTGTCTAAATTTTAGTGAATCCGGATTCGCTTGCTCTGCTACCGTACTCCTCTGGCACGACTGGCACACCGAAAGGCGTAATGCTCAGCCATCGCAGCTTCGCCACCATGATCGACATGTTACAGACGTAAGGAGAATACATACAAATATCATGGAAGAACGTAAATAATTTAGAACTCCCGAAAAATTCGGTTGTCTTAAAGATTACTGGTCATATTGTCTAAATCATTGAAGCTCTCTATTAACTACTGAAACTTCATCAATTCAGGCATTTTGAGAGAAACGTTTTTGCCCGAGAGGACAATGGAAAAGTCTTCGACTGGACAAAGGTACAAATGGAATTATTTTTTTAAGTCTCTTTTTTTGTCAAGTTGACGACTTCCATACAGCGAAAAAGATCATAAAAGGCTTTTATTGTTGTTGTTGTTAGGAGCACATTTTGCTGAATCTTCCCTTCTATCACATCTTCGGCTTTGGCCTACTGAACGTTGCACTCGCGAGTGGTGCAACGGGCGTCATTATGAAGTCATTCGATCTGCAAACTTATTGTCATGCAATTGATACTTTCAAGGTACATAATCCATTCAAGCACAATTTTCCTCCCATCAATATCTCTTTCTATTTTTATTTAATTTTTTTTACACATTTAAGTGTCATTCCAGCTCCATAAATTAATCATAATTAGAGGCATATAAATATTTAAAATACATTCTAAATAGTTGAATCCTTTCAGGTTCGATTGCTCTTCCTGGTGCCACCAATTCTAATCTCCCTCACGAAGAAACCCATGGTCGCCAACTTTAGACTCAAGTCGCTAGAAGTAAGTGTCTCTCATGTTAGCACAGTTCACTTCTTGA
Organism: Allodiplogaster sudhausi; assembly: GCA_945643635.1. Taxonomy (NCBI): domain Eukaryota; kingdom Metazoa; phylum Nematoda; class Chromadorea; order Rhabditida; family Diplogasteridae; genus Allodiplogaster; species Allodiplogaster sudhausi. The sequence continues at coordinate 1,185,627 of CALZFC010000072.1, forward strand.
TATAAAAATATGCCTGAATACTCTAGTACTTTTTTTTCTTATATCCGATGTAGCAAAAAGTGAAATTCTTTTTCTAGCAGCTCTTTTTCATTGTAGTACGTTATCTCTGCCGCCGCTCCGGCAGGACGTGACATTTGTGAAGAATTTCTATCAAAGCATCCACGTGTCAAGATGCTCAGTCAAGGTTAGTCTACCTGAAAGTTAAACTAATAGTTCATATCGATTCCGAGCAAAGAAATTGTGACATTGTGACCAGTGTGGATAAGAACGACCAAGACCCTTGGAATTCTTGAGGATACGGAATGACCGAGTGCGGTTTGGCCTCTCATCTGCCGAATAAGTCCTTCAAGGTTGATCCATTCGTTGGAGTCGGCTCCCCCGGCTCAATGTTTGAGCAAAAGGTGCAAGACACTTCAAATCTTCTCGAAAACAAAGTTATTTCGTTCTAAACAGGAAAAAAAACAATACTACTTGCAGATTATCGATGTTTCAACAAAGAAAGAAGTTGCCGACGGAGAGCGTGGTGAGGTATGCGAATTCCTAAACAATATTTTAATTGTAATAGTTAAAATTAATTAAAATGTCATTTTCTCTAAATTCATGATTTATTTTCTGGCCAGGTTTGCGTGAGGTCTCCATGCATAATGATGGGATACTTGAATCGGCCAGATGCCACGGCAGAAGCAATCGATAAGGAAGGATGGCTACACACGGGTATTCATTTATTTATTTATTCATACATCATTTAAAGATGCGAAAATATATTCAAATAATTTAATACCACGATATTACTGCAATCTGAAAAGAATTGAACAATCAGCTCCTTTAAAGATCATCCACAATTCATATTCAAATGAATATTGTTATTCGATTGAATGATGGAATACCTATTAATAACTCTGCCAATGTCTTCAGGAGACATTGGCTTTATCGATTCCGAAGGCCGAACTCACATTGTAGATCGGCTGAAAGAGCTCATCAAAGTGAAGGGATTTCAAGTTAGTCAAGGCAGTTATCAACTATATTCTCCTTTGTTGTCGATGAGTAAAAAGATACAACTTCCTTTCTATCTTCAATTTACAATTAGGTTCCTCCCGCGGAACTTGAAGATCTTCTTCTCTCTCATCCACTGATTTGTGATGCAGCCATCATCGGACTCCCTGATACGAAGGTTGGCTAGCGTAATATTTGCATTTGCATCTCTCAAATTCATGACTTCGACTTCAGCAAGGCGAGCTGGTCCGTGCTTACGTTGTAAGAGCGAATGAGACGCTCAAGGAGGATGACGTCATCAGTTTTGTTGCTGGTTAGTTAGTAAGAATAGCGGTCACTCCTTGATTCCCACTCCTACACGCCCCTTGCAGCGCGGTCAGCACAGACACGGTTAGGAAGAAGATGCATTACTAGACAACAGGAAAAGGGATAAGGGCGAAGGAGATAGACGACATCTCAGGAAAGTGCAGCGGACTCCGGGAATGTGCCATCCGGAACTAGGCAAACCCCCCCCCCTCAAGCATAGCTCCCAGAGATTAAGTAGGCGAGAGGTGCAATGCTCGCCCAACTAGAAACTACAATGAGAAGGGAGTAGAAGAAAGAGAAAGATACGTACATACCATAGGATCTCTTGCACTCAAATTGAACTCATGAACCGTACTAATCTGTTAGCCAACCTCTCATGTTTGTCTTATAAGTAATAATAATTCCAACTCTCTCTTGCTGTGCTTGCAGAGAGGGTGTCGCCGTACAAGCAGCTCACTGGCGGCGTCGTCTTTGTCGAAGAGATTCCCAAGTCGGCCGCAGGCAAGATTCTCCGAAGAGAACTCAGAGAGCGCGCGGCTGCCGAGGCCAAGGAACAGTTGTAGAAAGCGATTGGCTATGACTTGTCTCTACGATTTATGCATCTTGTAATAATACTAATAATTTCCCTTGCAATTGTGTTCAGTGTTCATTTCGTTAGACTGAATGAAGATTGTTATATATATATATATTTTTAAGATTTTAGAAGAATATAAATCCATAATTTTCCTGCTGATGTTTTATTTCGAATTATTACTTTGAAGCAATGACGGCCTTTTGTTGGGTTTTTTTAACTTTTGGTGTGTAAAAAGAGTGTCCAATTCGAGTCGACTTTCTCTTCTGCACATCATGGTTGATCTTTTTGCTCCAGGATTGAAAGCGGGAAAGATAAAGAGAAAGAGAAAGAGAAAGAGAGAGAGAGAGAAAGTGAAAGAGAAAGAGAGAAAAAAAACTGGATTTCAATTTTTGATTTTGTAATATGTATACATTTATTGCATTAAATGCATAGAATGTTGTTGCATTTGAACTTCTCACTGTCCGATCAAAGAACTTCATGAAGAACGAAAGAATTGCAAATGACTGAACGAGGCCTAACGCAACAATTACAAAAGATATTGCACAATGGATATTTTCATCAAATTCAAAATATTTTTTTAAATGCATATTAATTACTAGTTTTATTCTATAATTTATTTTCTAATAACTTGAAAATTGCTGCTTTCTTCTCATTGTCACATCAAAATAATTCATGAGCAACAAAATAAAGACAAGTGACGTTAAATGAGCACAGGCGCTTTTGTGCCGAGTCACTGTTATAAATGAATTCTTCGATCTGTCGGAGCGTTAATTCGTACTTGTCTATCTGAATTATGAATAAATATTTAACAACTATTTCTAATGAATTGGCCAATAAAATGAAGCAGCTCGCACAATAAATATTTTCCATGATGAATACCACCTTGCTACCACTATTGTGTTCCGTTGCAGGTCCGCGGGGCCCTCGCGGAGTATTCTTGGAGGGCAAAGTGTGAGGAAGAAGAGTAGGAGAGAACGAGAATGATAGAGAGAAAGAGGGCGAGAAAAGGCGACAGTGGAAAGAGAGAGAGAGGGAAATAGAGAGAGTGTGAGAGAAAAGAGAGAGAGATAGGTAGGAAAAAAGACGCAGAGAGAACGAGGAGAGAGAGAGAGAGAGAGAGAAGTGTGAGTGAGAATGGATTGATGAAGAGGTGAGATAAAAACGAGGAAATCATAATTCTCTCTCCACTTTTTTCCCCTTCAGGCATTTAAAAATTGCATATAGTTTCAGGGGCAACAGAGGGTAATTGGGAAAAGTTTTCAACCACCTCAGCTGAGACTCATTGGTCACGTTATCGCTACTGCGCAATGCTAATGAGAAATGGCGAGCAAAAATCATATACGAGAAACAAAAAACACCTTACACTTTATATACTCATTATCACTACGCCAGGCCGGTCCGAGTTTCCGGCATTGCCGCGAGGACCGGGCGGACATGCCAAGGAACACGGTGGTTGCAAGGTGGCAGGTATTCATCACGGAAAACATTTATTGTGCAACTTACTATATTTTAATTATTTTAATTGCCTCTTCATTTGTAATAGTTGTTAGATATTGATTTATAAATCTCCAAGAAATCCAGCGATGTTGCGCAGCGAAAATCGAGGCATACGTTTATCAAAGTGACTCGGCACAAAAGCGCCTGTGCACTTATTCTGAAGCGTTCACAGTTATTTGCCTATATTTTGTTGTTCATGAATTACTTTGATCTCATGCTGAGAAGTGAGCGGATATTTTCTAGTGTTTGCATACTAATTTAATCTTTAAAAATATTTTAAAATAAAATTATGCTATAAAATTAGTAATTAATTTAAATCTTACATATTCATCTGTAATAGACGATAGCTTTGTATGAATAGGTGGACGCATGGATTTTTTAATGTAACGAATGTCTCTACCGGCGGATTTATTTATCATTGTGATTCGGCATAAAAGCGCCAGCGTTCAAATACTGTCCTCGTTCAAAATCATTTGTCATTCCGTTGCTTATCATGAACTTCCTTGCTCGGACAACAAGAAGTACAAGGACAACAGCATTCTATACGAATTTAATTTAAAAATATAAATACATATTATAAATTAAAAGAAAATTTAAATCGTTATTAATTTGTGTAAAAATTCTTCTTTTTCTTCTCTCTCTCTCTGTCTTTTTCTTCTCTATCTCTTCCATCTTTCTCTCTCTGACGCGCTGCTCTCTCTCTTCTCTCTCTCTCTCCTCTTTTCTCTCACTCCCTCTTTGTCTTTCTAGTTCTCTCTCCATCTCTCGCTCACATATAGTCCCTTCTTGTCTCCTTCACAATTGCAAATATGTAGAGAATTTTATGTACATAGAATCTTACGCCTATTTTGGTGTTGGAAAATGTGTTTTCAGTCACACATTCCGCGACAGCACGAAAGAAGGAACGAAAGAAAATGTGAAATCGAAAAAAGATGACACGGCTACAATTGATCACAAATGGCTGTGCCTCTCCCGAGCAAAACAGATTCTATGAAACACCGTTGTGGGCGGGTTTGGGCGAGTTTGCGTTAATGATGGCTCCTCCAGGTGAAGAGAACGATTGAATTGTATGTACATATGTTCTTTTTTTCCTTTCAAAGATTTATCGGAGAACAGTTTCGTTTTTCCGAATATGCCATGTTCAAGCAAATGTAAACCGCCTGGCAAGATCTGCTGAATATTTAATGCGAGGCCTCTGCTATCCACGTTAAAATGCTTTGATTTTCATTGTTTTCAAATTTTCTGATTATAATTCGTAGCCGGGATAGTAACCGGCTATATCGTTGAAGGCGAGAAAGAATTTTTCTATTACCACGCAACTAAATTCTTTTTTGGGAGGTTAATGTTATTTTAAAAAAAAGATCTCGGATATATTATAATAATTGACTGAATTATTAAACAGACAAAAAACAAAAATTTTTATTCCAACATAAAATGTTAGAACATTTTCGCAATCTCAAACTTTTCTCAAAAAGGAATCGGTCACTGCAACGATGTCTTTCAGCTGAACCATGCTAATATTAGTCAGTGATTTCAAGTATGCAAACGATTAATGATGTAGTGCTTAGGAATGATAAAAAACAATTTTGAAAATAAATACAGGTGGGACTAATATTTTAGACAAAGACTATAACATATATATATACATATTTATTTATTTATTTATTTATTTATTTAATATATCGAAAACATACAAGCTCGACACATGGGCGCGATGAGACCATGGCTGAATTTCATCTCACAATTAGAACAACTCTTCTTGTGACAATCCACTTCGCAAATTAGGGTGAGAACGGCGAGAACGCAAGCGGCTCCCGCCATCATGAGATTTAGACGGATCTCGGGCAGAAAAACTGGACGAAAAGTAATCTGGCTTCGACATTCATGGACATTCTTTGGACTATTCGTGAAGCGTCGCCACCAGAACGACTCCATCTGATGGTATTAAACAATATATATATATATATATATATATATATATATATATGACGCGATTTGCGAGAGAATCAAAATGGATTAAAGCGGCCGGAGACATAGCCAAAATCGACAAGCTTGGATTTGGTTGAAAAGTGCCTTATTGGTGCTTTCAGATACTAGGAATCGATTGGAGATGGTCTGGAACTCGAAAAGTGCCTTGTTCGTTAGCTATGACTGCTTAAATTATGGGGCTTACCGCGCTGGGAGGCGAGTTGGATGCACGTTTCAGGTCACTGCGCCGCAGTTTGTTGCGATATAGAAACGAACATTTACACCATAATAGCCAAGATATCGTAGCAAACGAACAAGGCACTTTCCGAATTCAGGATCATTTCCAATTGATTCTTCTTATCAGAAAGCAACCAAAAGGAACTTTTGAGCAAAATCCAAACAGGTCGATTTTGGCTATATATGGATTGTCACAAGAAGAGTTGTTCTAATTGTGAGATGAAATTCAGCCATGGTCTCATCGCGCCCATGTGTCGAGCTTGTATGTTTTCGATATATTAAATAAATAAATAAATAAATAAATAAATATGTATATATATATGTTATAGTCTTTGTCTAAAATATTAGTCCCACCTGTATTTATTTTCAAAATTGTTTTTTATCATTCCTAAGCACTACATCATTAATCGTTTGCATACTTGAAATCACTGACTAATATTAGCATGGTTCAGCTGAAAGACATCGTTGCAGTGACCGATTCCTTTTTGAGAAAAGTTTGAGATTGCGAAAATGTTCTAACATTTTATGTTGGAATAAAAATTTTTGTTTTTTGTCTGTTTAATAATTCAGTCAATTATTATAATATATCCGAGATCTTTTTTTTAAATAACATTAACCTCCCAAAAAAGAATTTAGTTGCGTGGTAATAGAAAAATTCTTTCTCGCCTTCAACGATATAGCCGGTTACTATCCCGGCTACGAATTATAATCAGAAAATTTGAAAACAATGAAAATCAAAGCATTTTAACGTGGATAGCAGAGGCCTCGCATTAAATATTCAGCAGATCTTGCCAGGCGGTTTACATTTGCTTGAACATGGCGTATTCGGAAAAACGAAACTGTTCTCCGATAAATCTTTGAAAGGAAAAAAAGAACATATGTACATACAATTCAATCGTTCTCTTCACCTGGAGGAGCCATCATTAACGCAAACTCGCCCAAACCCGCCCACAACGGTGTTTCATAGAATCTGTTTTGCTCGGGAGAGGCACAGCCATTTGTGATCAATTGTAGCCGTGTCATCTTTTTTCGATTTCACATTTTCTTTCGTTCCTTCTTTCGTGCTGTCGCGGAATGTGTGACTGAAAACACATTTTCCAACACCAAAATAGGCGTAAGATTCTATGTACATAAAATTCTCTACATATTTGCAATTGTGAAGGAGACAAGAAGGGACTATATGTGAGCGAGAGATGGAGAGAGAACTAGAAAGACAAAGAGGGAGTGAGAGAAAAGAGGAGAGAGAGAGAGAAGAGAGAGAGCAGCGCGTCAGAGAGAGAAAGATGGAAGAGATAGAGAAGAAAAAGACAGAGAGAGAGAGAAGAAAAAGAAGAATTTTTACACAAATTAATAACGATTTAAATTTTCTTTTAATTTATAATATGTATTTATATTTTTAAATTAAATTCGTATAGAATGCTGTTGTCCTTGTACTTCTTGTTGTCCGAGCAAGGAAGTTCATGATAAGCAACGGAATGACAAATGATTTTGAACGAGGACAGTATTTGAACGCTGGCGCTTTTATGCCGAATCACAATGATAAATAAATCCGCCGGTAGAGACATTCGTTACATTAAAAAATCCATGCGTCCACCTATTCATACAAAGCTATCGTCTATTACAGATGAATATGTAAGATTTAAATTAATTACTAATTTTATAGCATAATTTTATTTTAAAATATTTTTAAAGATTAAATTAGTATGCAAACACTAGAAAATATCCGCTCACTTCTCAGCATGAGATCAAAGTAATTCATGAACAACAAAATATAGGCAAATAACTGTGAACGCTTCAGAATAAGTGCACAGGCGCTTTTGTGCCGAGTCACTTTGATAAACGTATGCCTCGATTTTCGCTGCGCAACATCGCTGGATTTCTTGGAGATTTATAAATCAATATCTAACAACTATTACAAATGAAGAGGCAATTAAAATAATTAAAATATAGTAAGTTGCACAATAAATGTTTTCCGTGATGAATACCTGCCACCTTGCAACCACCGTGTTCCTTGGCATGTCCGCCCGGTCCTCGCGGCAATGCCGGAAACTCGGACCGGCCTGGCGTAGTGATAATGAGTATATAAAGTGTAAGGTGTTTTTTGTTTCTCGTATATGATTTTTGCTCGCCATTTCTCATTAGCATTGCGCAGTAGCGATAACGTGACCAATGAGTCTCAGCTGAGGTGGTTGAAAACTTTTCCCAATTACCCTCTGTTGCCCCTGAAACTATATGCAATTTTTAAATGCCTGAAGGGGAAAAAAGTGGAGAGAGAATTATGATTTCCTCGTTTTTATCTCACCTCTTCATCAATCCATTCTCACTCACACTTCTCTCTCTCTCTCTCTCTCCTCGTTCTCTCTGCGTCTTTTTTCCTACCTATCTCTCTCTCTTTTCTCTCACACTCTCTCTATTTCCCTCTCTCTCTCTTTCCACTGTCGCCTTTTCTCGCCCTCTTTCTCTCTATCATTCTCGTTCTCTCCTACTCTTCTTCCTCACACTTTGCCCTCCAAGAATACTCCGCGAGGGCCCCGCGGACCTGCAACGGAACACAATAGTGGTAGCAAGGTGGTATTCATCATGGAAAATATTTATTGTGCGAGCTGCTTCATTTTATTGGCCAATTCATTAGAAATAGTTGTTAAATATTTATTCATAATTCAGATAGACAAGTACGAATTAACGCTCCGACAGATCGAAGAATTCATTTATAACAGTGACTCGGCACAAAAGCGCCTGTGCTCATTTAACGTCACTTGTCTTTATTTTGTTGCTCATGAATTATTTTGATGTGACAATGAGAAGAAAGCAGCAATTTTCAAGTTATTAGAAAATAAATTATAGAATAAAACTAGTAATTAATATGCATTTAAAAAAATATTTTGAATTTGATGAAAATATCCATTGTGCAATATCTTTTGTAATTGTTGCGTTAGGCCTCGTTCAGTCATTTGCAATTCTTTCGTTCTTCATGAAGTTCTTTGATCGGACAGTGAGAAGTTCAAATGCAACAACATTCTATGCATTTAATGCAATAAATGTATACATATTACAAAATCAAAAATTGAAATCCAGTTTTTTTTCTCTCTTTCTCTTTCACTTTCTCTCTCTCTCTCTTTCTCTTTCTCTTTCTCTTTATCTTTCCCGCTTTCAATCCTGGAGCAAAAAGATCAACCATGATGTGCAGAAGAGAAAGTCGACTCGAATTGGACACTCTTTTTACACACCAAAAGTTAAAAAAACCCAACAAAAGGCCGTCATTGCTTCAAAGTAATAATTCGAAATAAAACATCAGCAGGAAAATTATGGATTTATATTCTTCTAAAATCTTAAAAATATATATATATATAACAATCTTCATTCAGTCTAACGAAATGAACACTGAACACAATTGCAAGGGAAATTATTAGTATTATTACAAGATGCATAAATCGTAGAGACAAGTCATAGCCAATCGCTTTCTACAACTGTTCCTTGGCCTCGGCAGCCGCGCGCTCTCTGAGTTCTCTTCGGAGAATCTTGCCTGCGGCCGACTTGGGAATCTCTTCGACAAAGACGACGCCGCCAGTGAGCTGCTTGTACGGCGACACCCTCTCTGCAAGCACAGCAAGAGAGAGTTGGAATTATTATTACTTATAAGACAAACATGAGAGGTTGGCTAACAGATTAGTACGGTTCATGAGTTCAATTTGAGTGCAAGAGATCCTATGGTATGTACGTATCTTTCTCTTTCTTCTACTCCCTTCTCATTGTAGTTTCTAGTTGGGCGAGCATTGCACCTCTCGCCTACTTAATCTCTGGGAGCTATGCTTGAGGGGGGGGGGGTTTGCCTAGTTCCGGATGGCACATTCCCGGAGTCCGCTGCACTTTCCTGAGATGTCGTCTATCTCCTTCGCCCTTATCCCTTTTCCTGTTGTCTAGTAATGCATCTTCTTCCTAACCGTGTCTGTGCTGACCGCGCTGCAAGGGGCGTGTAGGAGTGGGAATCAAGGAGTGACCGCTATTCTTACTAACTAACCAGCAACAAAACTGATGACGTCATCCTCCTTGAGCGTCTCATTCGCTCTTACAACGTAAGCACGGACCAGCTCGCCTTGCTGAAGTCGAAGTCATGAATTTGAGAGATGCAAATGCAAATATTACGCTAGCCAACCTTCGTATCAGGGAGTCCGATGATGGCTGCATCACAAATCAGTGGATGAGAGAGAAGAAGATCTTCAAGTTCCGCGGGAGGAACCTAATTGTAAATTGAAGATAGAAAGGAAGTTGTATCTTTTTACTCATCGACAACAAAGGAGAATATAGTTGATAACTGCCTTGACTAACTTGAAATCCCTTCACTTTGATGAGCTCTTTCAGCCGATCTACAATGTGAGTTCGGCCTTCGGAATCGATAAAGCCAATGTCTCCTGAAGACATTGGCAGAGTTATTAATAGGTATTCCATCATTCAATCGAATAACAATATTCATTTGAATATGAATTGTGGATGATCTTTAAAGGAGCTGATTGTTCAATTCTTTTCAGATTGCAGTAATATCGTGGTATTAAATTATTTGAATATATTTTCGCATCTTTAAATGATGTATGAATAAATAAATAAATGAATACCCGTGTGTAGCCATCCTTCCTTATCGATTGCTTCTGCCGTGGCATCTGGCCGATTCAAGTATCCCATCATTATGCATGGAGACCTCACGCAAACCTGGCCAGAAAATAAATCATGAATTTAGAGAAAATGACATTTTAATTAATTTTAACTATTACAATTAAAATATTGTTTAGGAATTCGCATACCTCACCACGCTCTCCGTCGGCAACTTCTTTCTTTGTTGAAACATCGATAATCTGCAAGTAGTATTGTTTTTTTTCCTGTTTAGAACGAAATAACTTTGTTTTCGAGAAGATTTGAAGTGTCTTGCACCTTTTGCTCAAACATTGAGCCGGGGGAGCCGACTCCAACGAATGAATCAACCTTGAAGGACTTATTTGGCAGATGAGAGGCCAAACCGCACTCGGTCATTCCGTATCCTCAAGAATTCCAAGGGTCTTGGTCGTTCTTATCCACACTGGTCACAATATCACAATTTCTTTGCTCGGAATCGATATGAACTATTAGTTTAACTTTCAGGTAGACTAACATTGACTGAGCATCTTGACACGTGGATGCTTTGATAGAAATTCTTCACAAATGTCACGTCCTGCCGGAGCGGCGGCAGAGATAACGTACTGCAATGAAAAAGAGCTGCTAGAAAAAGAATTGCACTTTTTGCTACATCGGATATAAGAAAAAAAAGTACTAGAGTATTCAGGCATATTTTTATATCAAGAAGTGAACTGTGCTAACATGAGAGACACTTACTTCTAGCGACTTGAGGCTAAAGTTGGCGACCATGGGTTTCTTCGTGAGGGAGATTAGAATTGGTGGCACCAGGAAGAGCAATCGAACCTGAAAGGATTCAACTATTTAGAATGTATTTTAAATATGTATATGCCTCTAATTATGATTAATTTATGGAGCTGGAATGACACTTAAATGTGTAAAAAAAATTAAATAAAAATAGAAAGAGATATTGATAGGAATAAAATTGTGCTTGAATGGATTATGTACCTTGAAAGTATCAATTGCATGACAATAAGTTTGCAGATCGAATGACTTCATAATGACGCCCGTTGCACCACTCGCGAGTGCAACGTTCAGTAGGCCAAAGCCGAAGATGTGATAGAAGGGAAGATTCAGCAAAATGTGCTCCTAACAACAACAACAATAAAAGCCTTTTATGATCTTTTTCGCTGTATGGAAGTCGTCAACTTGACAAAAAAAGAGACTTTAAAAAATAATTCCATTTCTACCTTTGTCCAGTCGAAGACTTTTCCATTGTCCTCTCGGGCAAAAACGTTTCTCTCAAAATGCCTGAATTGATGAAGTTTCAGTAGTTAATAGAGAGCTTCAATGATTTAGACAATATGACCAGTAATATTTAAGACAACCGAATTTTTCGGGAGTTCTAAATTATTTACGTTCTTCCATGATATTTGTATGTATTCTCCTTACGTCTGTAACATGTCGATCATGGTGGCGAAGCTGCGATGGCTGAGCATTACGCCTTTCGGTGTGCCAGTCGTGCCAGAGGAGTACGGTAGCAGAGCAAGCGAATCCTGATTCACTAAAATTTAGACAAACGGAAGATGATTGCGAATCACAATGCATACATACATATTTCCTTTCATTCTCCGACAAAGTATCGAGATTCTATAATTCCAAAGTTCGTTAGTAAGTTAGCGAGAGTAATAAAGAGAAAGAGAGAAGAGGAGAGAGAGAGCGAAAGAACATTAGAGTAAAGAGAAAGAGAGAGAGAGCGAAAGAACATTAGAGTAAAGAGAAAGAGAGAGAGAGATAGAGAGAGAGAGAGAGAGTAATAAAGAGGCAGAGAGAAAAGGTGAGAAAGTGATAGAGAGAGATCACGGCTAGAGAAAGAGGCAGAGATGCCTGCCATCCACAGATTTCCCACTACCTTTCGTGGATGATGCAATGGGCTGGAATACGATTGCGTCCTCCCACAGAACGATCTTTGAAGAGTTCACAGGGGCTCCCTTGCCGATGCAGATGATTGTCTGTGAAGGAAGGCACTCAAATCTAGCAGACTGTCAAATATGACATCAATCAAGCGTTCGCAACAGAAGAATTAAATTGATCGTGACGTTATGATCCGGTTTCCATTTACTTTTCATTTGCCGTTGAAATAAAATGACACATGAACAAACATGGATTTTCTTGCATTTCTCCGACGCGAGCAGAACTTTCTGCAGATGCGCGTCATCCGTGAGCACGACTGAACATTCGGAGTCCACGAATTGGCGCTCGAGTTCATCTAGAAAGTAAAGATCTACTAGGTGATTTGTGCTTTCCGTAGTGGGAGAGAGAGATGGGAGAGGGAGAGAGAGGGGAGAGCGATAGGGAGAGAGGAGAAAGAGGAAAGAGAGAGGAGAGAGAAAAAGGAGAGAGAGAAAGAGGAGGGATTGAGAAAGAGAGTGAGAGAGAGAAGAAGAGAGACAGACACTCTGTGAAGAGTGCGCTTGCTCCAGAAATCACTCCTCCGGCTGCCCACGAGCCGAGACAAAAGACTGGCCATCTCAACACATTTAAATAGTCTCGTTAATGATGACTTGCAATTAGAATATAATAAAAACGGAATAAAATTGTTCTACGTCATTTGGTTGTGAGAGAGCAGAAAAATAGCCTGATTTCAAAATGAAGTGTGACTGAAAACAAAAATAAATTAATCCTTACCATTAGCAGAAAAATACAAAATCTCACTCGATGCAGTTGTGAAGAACAATTGCTGATATGTCTCCACGGCCAAAACCACGCGACTGGAAAGCAACGCACCAATTAATAGAGCCTCTCCCTTTTTCTATCATAGAGCGCCGTTGAAGCACTCATTACATTTTGGATATCAAAATCAAACATTTCCCTCCTTGACAGGCGCCCATTGAGATCCTTTCAGAGAAAGAAGCCTTTTATCACAAAAGAAAAATTCGGACGCATGGATGGCAAACCATGAGAAAGGCGTGGATGGACTGCGATTGGTTGTGGAGTTGAGAGTGGGTGATGGCAGTGTCTTCGGGCGCGCAAACCTATTCAAACGAAAGAAAGTTATTCGAATTATAGTTAAATTATTCCACCCTGTACATATGAATCATATTCGAATTATACATATGAATACACATAAATATCATATGTTGCATAGCTTAAGAAAAGAAAGATTCATTACGCTAATAAGAATAATGATAGTTACCAGAGCAGCTCTCTCAGCCGCCGTAGTAAGTTGTCGCATTTTTGGAGGAAGAACTCGCGGGGCTTCCCTCTCCGGCAAGTGTCTGATTCGCTTGAAAAAAAACACTTGCTATTTGTCTGTCTCTAGCGCGTCTCCGGAGAGAGCTGGCTGGGTCGTCCTCGCCTTTTAACCGACAGAATGATCTCCTCCCACCCTCGCCGGAGAACAGAGACAGCGAGAGTGTATTTAATACCGAGAATCTCAACTTGCCTGACACTTTGCTACTGCGGCAGGAGTGGTGGTTATTTTGGAGTGATTCCAGATAGCCCGAAGAAGCTTCTCGTGCAGACCTTCGGTGCATATGGGGATTGCTGAGAACGGAGACCGCTGAGGCATCGATTCTTCTGAATTAAAGGAAAAAAAATAAACCATACATCTCTATGTATGAATAACTATGTAAGAACTCGACATATTTGAATATTAAATAGTCTCACGAATATTGATATACATATAATATAGTATATTCATTCGATGCAGCGGACTGAGACAGAAGACTTTTCGTCAAAGTTTCACAATCATTGCGGTGGCCGGCCCACCATGTTTGGGCCGCGCACCGGCCTTACGGGCCGAGAAGTTGCAGGCTCTGATAGCAACGCGAATAGAGTGTAAAATGGACAGAAGGTAATCCAGAGAATCGAGAGACAACTTAGTGAATCTTCTCCCTTATAAACGATCTGGACGTCAAACTGCCTATCCTGCCTTCACATGCTATTCTTTTAACATTGAAATGTGCTTTGTCGTCTCTGTAACGCTATTTCTTCCCTTCTAGAGGAATGCTAGACAATCAGACACACTTATGGGAAGCAAAATGCAATAAAACTCAATGGAAACATTGTCCGGAAGTAGCTTCTGGCTCTTAGAATGAAAGTGCAAAACAAGCAGCAAATGTACAGTCATTCATTCCGCGACAGAAGGAAAACGAGAAAGAAGGAAAAAAAGAGGAAAGGAAGGAAGCCCACTTTTCATTTCAATCTATGTACATCTGTCCTTCTTCAATAACTCTTTCGTCGTGCAGACAATGCGAGTGCATGTAGAAACAAGAATATGTTTAGAGAGAGAATGAGAGATTGAGATTGAGAGAAATAGAGAACGAGAGCGTCAAGATGATTTCTCGTGAGTATTTTGATGTTTTTTTTACTTCGCCCACCATTCTCTCTTTCCCTCTCTCTTTCTCACTCTCTCTCTCTCTCTCTCTCTCTCTCTCTCTCTCTCTTTCTCCCTTTCTCTCGTGCTCTCTCGCTCTTTCTTTTTCTCGCTTTCTCTTTCGCTCATTTCATAACTTCCAATATTTAGTTATATAATTATTGCATAATAATAGATTCGTTTGCTAACGTTTAAAAATGAATTTAAAAAATTATAGATTTAGGACAAGACTTTGTCTGCTCCTCCCAGAAAAGGCCGACGAGCAGATGAAGCTATCAATGAGTCTAAGAAGTAAGCAATTTTTTCTCATAAATTTCAATTGTAAAACTATTGAATAAAGAAACAGAAAATTAAATTATTATAACCGAATAAATGTCAGGAAAATTTTGCGAGTCTCTTGCATATGTCAAAATGAATTGATCAATGTCCCGGTGGGTTTCTGCGTACCCATGGTTATATAGGAAAGTGATTTCACATAGTTTGACGATCTGTCGTTTGCGTTGCCGTCGTATTAATCGATGTAGATAAGAGAATTAATGGAGCATAAAAAGAATCTTAATTTTTTTTGAGTATATTAATAGTTTACATTCCGTTTTTTTTAGAAATTAAAAGTTCAAGCACGAAAAGCACATTTACTCGATGACGTCATGCCTTATTTTCATCTCACACCCGCAACGCCTTCTCCGAGGTCTGCATGTACATTCTGGAAATTATCTTCTTTGGCGGAAGGTCGCTTTTAACTATATTCTTGTTCATATAATTCAGTTCTAAAAAAGACTATATTTATCCGTTATGTTAACATAAAACGCAATAATTAAACAAAATATAGAGAAAAATGAGAGAGTGCGACAGCGAGAACATGAAAAATCATGCATCTTTTTCTCAGTTATTGGAATCAAACACACACAAAATGAAAGAAAAAAACGGAAATCACGCAAGAAACAGCGACACAAAAGCTCGTTGCTCAGGAATGTCTTGAAGTGTACATGTTGCGGCGATCAGAAGCAAGAATGTGGCCGTGTGCAGAATGAGAAGGGCTTTGAACGGTACGTGTACATCAAACAGAATGATGACGAATAAGTGCTACGATCGACCGAGTTGACTCCTCGAGATATGTGAGATCCATCGACGAATCTAAAGGAAGAACAGCTTGTCATGCATGTTCCTCTCTCTCAGCCATCCTTTTATCCCTAGCACTCTATGCTGATGCACTCAAGTGCATTAAGAATTAAGGTGAATATTTCTTGAGTCCCCACAATTCAGTCTCCCTATCACAGTGTTACAGTTTATTCTCTGTATTAGCGCCCCTCGCCTAGAAAGACCTCCTGTCTTTTTGATAATGATACAATCTAAAACATTTTTTCTTCTTTTGGTAAATAAACGGGCGACAAAATCGTTGGAGGTCTAATTTAGTGATGCCTACATTCCGAGTTCGTAGCACATCTTAAGCCTGAATATAAAGCAAGAAAGTCCGATTTCCAAGTTGGAGGAAATGAAACAATTTCAGCTCTTTTCAACGACGAAACAACAAATGCTTGCTGACTTGGATAGCTCCCATGGGCTGTGTGAGAGAAGCGAAGAAGCGAAAGTAGTTGATGGCCATTGAGTTGGCAACGTCGACGTTCGGCGAGAAGAATCATTGGAAGATTATTCGAGCCTTGCCTTCGCTGCGTTGGAAGACTACCCTGCGTTGAAGATCGTTTGGAGTACTCCCTCAAACAAAGTCAATAAGAAATTGTATGTTGGACATTTTCGCTTCTTTTGTTGTATAATAATATTTTGCTTAATAAGGTATAAATGGTCATATCTATATCTCTACAAAGTGCGGCGCAGTAACCCCAGGATCGATTTTGAAGGGGTCTATGGGCAGTTTGATTCGATTAGATTCTTTCGCAAGTCGCGTCATAAGTAAATTATACTTGAACCATGTCAGTTATAGGAAATGTTATAATAATTAAGAGAGCCTGTCTGAGAGATTCGACCACGGGCCTATTAAGGTAGTGCAGGGAATAAAATTATTTTTTGATTTTAATTTTATTTGAAGGGGGCAGTTGAAGGGTTTACAAGATACAAAAAAGTTGTAATGCAAAAGTTCCAGACAAAATTTGCAAAATGAAAATTGCACCTAGTGGTTTCTGGGAACATTTCTGATAAAGTGGATTTGCTAACCCTAATTATTATTCACATAATCACGAAACATTAAACTTCCCAAACAAGGGGGCTTTGAAAATAAACTGGGCGTGCGAAACCCACGAAACATGGAAATCTGTGCTGCAAAGGATAAATTTTGAATGTGGTATCTCTTTTGTCATTTTCTTGTTATTTCCCATATACTATTTTCATTCCCTTTTCCTTCTCAATGACCG
The DNA here is from genome assembly GCA_945643635.1 of Allodiplogaster sudhausi. Lineage (NCBI taxonomy): Eukaryota > Metazoa > Nematoda > Chromadorea > Rhabditida > Diplogasteridae > Allodiplogaster > Allodiplogaster sudhausi. The sequence goes on from CALZFC010000072.1 coordinate 1,202,548, forward strand.
TTCATCAAGTTCTCAGCGAGGCTATACCAATCCTCTACCACATGTGTCCGTGTTAATGACAACAAATTTTAATTTAGGGAAAGACTAGACGAGTTGATCTGCAAAATACAGACGATACTTGTCGAATTGTGTTCCTGGGCGTAACAATGAACATAAAAAGGGATTCACGTATTCCTATGCTTTGTTCTAATTCTACCCTTTCTTTGCTCCGAACACTTCATTTTCGCCTAATCTTTGGCAAGCTAAAAAAAAGTTTTCCGAGTTTTACTTTCTTTATTTCGTCATGACTGCAAAGGAGAAATTTAAATGTGGCATTTGTAGAGTTTAATAAAAAGCAAAATTTTTAAAGGAAAGTTTCAGCCAAAATTTGCAAAATTAAATTGAAAAACCTAAATAAATAAGGCCAATAATATAAAATCTATACCCCTTTTCGAGTAAATTCTCTTTATTTCAACTAGATCCTATGAATGACTCTCAGCGAGGACTCTTCTGCTCCTCTCTTCCTTTACTAAAACGCGCCGATTGGCCGATGTGGTACAAAAAGTCAGGACATCATTAATCAAAACATTTATGGAGTCCGTTGATGGAGTGGTGGCTATGGCGTGGGAGAGAATGGAAGAGAGAAGGAGGGGCCAGCCAGAAAGAGGAGAAGGAGGAGCATTCCGACAGGGCAGCCGAGGAAGAGCGCGTTCTTAGAGCCGGAGGTCGTCTGAACATTTCATATTCAAAACAGAAAGGGAATGCTCGTTTAGTAAGTAGTAAATAAGTAGTTAATTCGTTTAATGATGACTAAGTAAAAATTTGCATAAATATGCATATTTTTACACTTAGTAGGTCATATCCTTGATTTTCCATGCCTTTATGGAAAAAATCTCCATGAAGGCATGGAAAAACAAGGATATCTGACGTTCTCATCGGCTGTAGTAATGGACGGAGGGGCAGCAGTTTGTTGTTTCTTATAGATCTCGACAGCCTCTTCCTTGGCAACATCCTTCATAATTTCCAACAGCATCTGTCCGCCCTTGCCCTCCCACTTTGCCTTCCGTTTCGAATTCATCGCCTAAAGCAAATTTTAAATAAATTTGTCAAATCAGGAAGAGTGTTTTTAAAGCATCTTGTTTCTACCTCATCCAGAGCGTTGCAAGCACGGCCAATTTTGCTCGGGCAGAAACACTCAAAGGCGGGGGCCGAGATATCGAAAGGTTCAACCTGTAATTAATATTTTTTTTTAAATTTTAAAACAGTATTTTTATGAATTGCTTTATTTTAAATTTATCTTAGGAAACTGTGCTGTAAACACCTTGCGGCAACGGTTGTTGAGTGTCTCGTCGGGGAGGTTCTCCACGCAGCCGAGGCCGATTCGGTCAGAAGGCTGGAGGGTGGCCGGGTCGAAGAAGATCTTGGAGTGGCAGAAGGAGGAACCATTGCAGGCCACGGGAGGAGCGGCGCCCTCCAGGCAGCGGTGCTGGTAATAGAAAAAAGGTTTATATAGAATTGTATTTCTTATATTTATTTGAGACTCTAAGTGGAAAACAAGCCGACATTCGGATCGGCCGTAGTTGTGGGCGGAGGGGTTGTAGTTTGCGCCTTCTCAGCCTCGATTAAAAGCTTGAGGCTTGCCCGATACCAGTCGTCTCGTCGTTTGGCATTCGTCTCCTAATATATTTTTTTTCAAATGCTACTCCGAGAACAATATAATCGTCTTATGAAACAAATAATTAATATTTGATGCGATTAATAAATATATTTTTGTTCACTCCGGACCAGAGGTGCACGCGAGCCCAAATTGTTATGGGCCGACGCGGCCCTTCGAAAATCTCGGCCCGGCCCGGCCCGGAGTTTTTTTTTTTTTTTGGAATTTTGGGCCCGGCAGCGTGCATCTCTACTCCGGACCTGTTCCAAGTTGTTGCACGAGTAGCCAATCTCGCTATGGCAGAAGCAGTCGAACGCCGGATTGAGGATAGAGAAAGGCTCCACCTGAAGAAATGTTTCAGAAATATTCTGCAAGATTATAATTTATTTAAAAAAAATAGGCACTTTCGTATACTTCTTTCCTAAAATTTATTTTTTTTATTCCACTAAAATCACCACAGGGGTGTTCTTGGTGAACTTAATCAAATAACCCCGTTGGTAACTTTCAAAAAAATTATTCTTTGGAAATTCTTGAGCAGGATACAACCTCACGACAGTCGTAATTAAGACTCTTTTCTGGCAGTTCATCCACACAGCCCAGTCCAGTGTGATTGTTTTGGTAGCGGCCGGCCGGATCAAAGAAGATCTTGGTATGGCAGAAGGAAGTGCCCGAGCAGACAATGACAGAGGAGCGGTTGAGGCAGTAGCGCTGAATGTTAGGTATATTTATTTATATTTGTAAAAGAATTATTTAAGTGCTCTTGATTTCAATTTTTTTTAAATTTACTTTTCGGTTTTAGAGGTAATTTTTAGAATATTTTGAGGTTTTTTTTAAAAGATTTTTTCAAGGAGATCTGAAAGAGAGGTAGAATCTGAGAGAATTTGAGAGAGAGCTGGGGTCGAAACAGAAATTATTGAAGGCGACGGAGTGACTGTAGGAGCCGCCATAGTTTTAATTTGGATCATCTTGTTTGCTGACGTTCGGATCGGGCGTCGTAATTTGGAACTCCTTATACTTCTCGATTGCATCAATCTTCACAGCTTCTAAAAGCATCTTCCCGCCATCGCTCGCCCACTTTGCCTGTCGCGCAGAGTTGGTCGCCTAAAACAAGAAATGTTTCTTTTTTTTCTCTTAAAAAAACATAATTCGTAAGACCAATAAAATAATCGGATGCTTTAGTCACTTCTTTCAGATCGTTGCACGCGTGGCCCATAACGCTTTTGCAAAAACACTCAAAGACCGGATCGGAGATGTTGAAAGACTTGACCTGAAAAAAATAGAATTTGAATTTTAACAGCATTTTTATTTTTTAAATAAAATTTTCGTACTTTTTAATTACTAATAAATCCAATATAAAACAAAAAAAGTATTTAAGAATTTGCAATTTCAATCGAGTACACAGAAACCTTGCGACAGCGGTCCTCGAGACCCTCTTCAGGCAGCTTCTCCACAGAGCCAATGCCGATTTCGTTAGCAAATGCACCGCTGAGCGGATCGAGGAAGATCTTGGAGTTGCAGAAGAAGGAGGTAAAATTGCAGGGCTTCTTCTCAGTCCCGCCGAGGCAGTAGTGCTGAAAACAGGTTGAATGAGAAAGGGGACTTATAGACAGTAATGATCATTTCTTGGAAATGCCCATAGTCGCTTCGAGAAACAATTGTCCCTCAGAACACAGGAATAAGTACGAACGTTCGGATCGGGCGTGGTTGTGGTTGTCGTTGGAGGAGTCGTGGAGTGCGCCACTCTGTACATCTCCGCTGCGATCTCCTTGAGGCGGTTCTTGAAAAAATACAGTAAGGATGATAAATTTGTTAGAAATGCAAAATAGACTATAGTTGTAATATCTATGTATTACAATTATCTCTGGTCGTTCATTGCAACGCGCCGCGATCCTGCTGTCGCAGAAGCACAGGTACCTGAAAGCAGATTACTCTAAAATGCAACGGTTTAGATGGGAAAATTTTTTTTGTACCACAGCACTATTAAATGATTAAAAGAAAAGGCAGGCGACGGACGATGCAGGCTCGTCAGGATTCTGTTGGCAGCCCTCCTTCTCGGCAGCAATGCACCCAACACGAAGCTTGGACGTGGTACCAGTCTTGTTAGTGTACACCTTCTTCGGATTCACTTCGACAGACAGCTTACAGAATGGCTTCTCAGGCTTGCACCAAATCTTCTCCTCATTTTCAAGATCGTAGCAGAAATTGGGAGGTGCCTGAAGTGAATTTTGTTTTACAGTCAATCCGATCATATTTCCTTTTGCCAAGAAGGTCAACAGTCAAAATTTTACTTGCAAGAATGCCAGCCGAAGGAGTGATCGGAGAAGTCATCGTCTCAGTAGTACAATTCTTTGTCCCAACCTTGGCATCTGCTTCTTTCGCCTTGGCGAATCCGCACAGCTGTAGGAAAGGAAGAGAGAGGAGCAGAAGATGAAAGAGACCCATTGAGGCAGATTTTCGTGCATGAAAAGGTAACTTCGTTGATGGACAAGCACAATGAAAATATTTTGTGGGGATTTTGGAACTGTTTTAGAATAGTTTTTTTTTTCATTTTTTGAAAAAGGTTCGGAATGTACTGAGGTAAAGATGATAAGATTAGGAATGGAAAAGTAAAAGGGAAGTGCAAGAGAATGATTGAGAGGAAAAGTCAGAGGGAGGAGAGGGGAAAGGTACCTTGGCAGCAGTAGAATTCTCCCGATGATCCCTCGAGGAGAACAAAAGGAAGTTGACGAGTAAATGGGCGAATCAGCCGCATTTATACTGCCCAGGATGCACTTTCAATGCCCTCATTTGTTAACATAATGATGTTCGCAACACGAAAAATTCAATGCTTCGTGAGATTGTCAATTAATAATTAGGGTTAGAATATCCAGTTTATCAGCAATTTTCATTGGAATTACGCGGTGACCTTTTATTTTGGAAATTTTTTTGCATGACAACTTTATTTTTCAATTTTCTACTGCAAATTTACTTTTTTTTTGCTTTATTTTGTTTTGCATATTTTCCTTTTTATTAAGCCCTTCAAATTTCTTGAACACATTTTCGTCATTCTTCCATTGAGATCTCGGTTTGTTCAATTTAATTCCGTTCATTGTTCTACGAACGGAAGAAAATTGGACTTCCGTCTATTTCGCATTTTTTTAATGTAAAAAAGAGAAAGCAAAACTGTTTTAAAACTAAAATTTTGAAATTTTCTAAATCAATTTATCTAAAAATATGTGATAAAAGAACTTCGCACATCAGTTAAGATCAATTTTATTCCCTTCTTATATCAATGGACAATTTAAAAAACGAGTGGGAAGGACGCCGACCGAGACCGCAAAGAAAGAATGACGAAAAAGGTGTTCAAGACTGCAAAGGAGAAATTTTAAATGTAACAGCATTAAAAATCACGTGATAAAAGAACTGTGAACAGGAGTTAAGTTCAATTTTATTCCGTTCATAGATCAATGGACTGTAAAAAAAACAGTGGGAAGGATGCCGACCGAGTTCGAAATGGAAGCATGACAAAAATGTGAAGAGTTTAATAAAAAAACAAGATTTGCAAAGCAGAATAAAAGGCAAAATTTGCATCCCAAATTTGAAAAATGAAATTTTAAGGCAATAAATTTGCAAAATAAAAAGGTCACTACGTGGTTTCTTGGAAGATCGCTGATAAATTGGGCGTTCAAATACTAATTATTAATTCACAATCTCACGAAACATTGAAGTTTTCGTGTTGCGAACTTCATTATGCGAAAATATGAGGGCTTTGTAAGTGCATCCTGGGCAGCATAAAAGGGGCAGATTCGTTCATTTCCTCGTCAGCTTCCATTTGTTCTCCTCGAAGGATCACCGGAAGAAATCTGCTGCTGCTGAGGTTACTTTCCCCTCCCCTGCCTCTCACTCTCACCCTCATCCCTCTCACTTTCCCTCTCATTACCACCATCTCATTTTCCTCTCACCTTACTTTCCCCTCTCATCTCGCCTCGCTCTCACTTTCCTTCTCATCTTTTTCCTCGAACATTCCCTCCCCTCTCCACATTTTCTCTTACCATCGACCCTTTCCCTTGCTTTCGATCACTGAGGTTTCCACTTCAGTTGTTTCCCCCCTCTCCTCTTTCTACTTCACAATTCCTTCAGAGCAATCTGCCTCAATGCGTCTCCTTCCTCTTCTGCTCCTCTCTCTTCCTCTTCTCCTGCTCTTCGGACTTGCCAAGGCGGAAGAAGCGGATGGCAAGATTGTGACAACGGATGAGACTACTGAGACGATGACTTCTCCGACCACTCCTCCGGTCTGCCAGTCTTGCAGGCTGTGTTGTAAAAAACTGTACTCATATATATGGTAAAAAGAAATATATTAATATGATAGGATCGAGAGTAAAACGTAATTCACTTCAGGCACCTCCTAAATTCTGCTACGATCTTGAAAATGAGGAGAAGATTTGGTGCATGCCTGAGAAGCCGTTCTGTAAGCTGTCTGTCGAAGTGAATCCGAACAAGGTGTACACTAATAAGACTGGTACCACGTCCACGCTTCGTGTTGGGTGCATTGCTGCCGAGAAGGAGGGCTGCCAACAGAATCCTGGCGTGCCTGAATCGTCTGTCATTTCTTTTAATCACTTAATACATCCATTTTGGCATCTAAACCGTGGCATTTTAGAGTAATCTGCTTTCAGGTACCTGTGCTTCTGCGACAGCAGGATCGCGGCGCGTTGCAATGAACAACCAGAGATAATTGTAATACATAGTTATTACAACTATAGTCTATTTTGCATTTCTAACAAATTTATCATTCTTACTGTATTTTTTCCAGGACCGCCTCAAGGAGATCGCAGCGGAGATGTATAGAGTGGCGCATTCCACGACTCCTCCAACGACAACCACAACCACGCCCGATCCGAACGTCCGTACATATTCCTGTCTTTTGAGGGACAAGTGTTTCTCGAAGCGCTTTTCCGCTTTTCCAAGAAATAACCCTTATTGCCTTTTCTCTTCCTTCTCATTCAACTTGATTTCAGCACTACTGCCTCGACGGTGATGAGAAGAAGCCTTGCTCTCCTGCCTCCTTCTGCAAGTCGATGATCTCCATCGATCTGGGCCGCACCAACGAAAACGGCATTGGCTATGTGGAGAAGCTGCCTGAAGAGGGTCTCGAGGACCACTGTCGCAAGGTTTCTGTGGACATGATTGGAAAATTTAAATACTGTAAGAGTTTTTAAAAAAATTATGCAACAAAATAAAATAAATCAGGTGGAGCATTTCAATCTTTCCGTCCCGCTCTTCGAGTGTTTCTGTAAAAGCGAAGTCGGTAGCGCGTGCAATGATCTGCAAAAGGTGTTAAAATGCTCTCAAAATTGTAGCATTTTTGAGTACGAAAATTTTCAGTCTGAAGATACTAACTTTCATTACAAATTTACAGAACGCGGAACGCAAGGGCAAATGGGCTGATGAATGTGGCAAGCTGCTTAATCTTGAGAAGAAAGCCGCCGAGGAGAAAAAGGATAAGGAAATGAGGAAGATTTATGAGGTCATTGGAAATGAGGAAGTGTGAAATAATATGAATTTGCGTTACGAAATAATGTAAATAAGCATTGCGAAATAATGTAAATTAGCGTTACTAAATAATGTAAATTAGCGTAGCGAAATAATGTAAATTAGCATTACGAAGTAATGTAAATTTGCGTTACGAAATAATTGTAAATTATCATTGCAAAATAACGTAAATTATTGTTACGGAATAATGTAAATTAGCGTAACGAAATAATGTAAATTAGCCTTTCAAAATAATATAAATAAACGTTACGAAATAATATATATTCTGAACTTTAGGATAAGGCGAAAGATGATGACGGACAGGCGACTTACCTCGGCATCGGCGGTGGCTTCGTCGTCGTGTTCCTTCTCGTTTCTGCCGGTGCGTTAAGAAAAAACAATTTATCGGAACTTTGTCGGTATCAGCCAAATCGATCGATAGCCAATCAATAATTCTCTGGTTTCAGTGGTCGGCGTGTTCATTTACCGGAAGTGCAGAAAGCCCGAAGTGGTTCGAGTGGTCGAAGTTGAAGTGACGAAGACCGAGACTGACTTTGACCGCCACATCCGTTCCCTTGCGCAGTGTTCGCAGTCTTCTTTTTACTGCGTTCTGTGATTTGGAATAATTTCGTACTTTGGAAAAATCTCACATTTGTAAGATTTCGTAATAATGCGATTCAGCAATCATCGAAGTCTACACAAACATTTCTGTCGAAGATGTCATGAAGTTTTGGGTGGGCTGGGTCAAGGACAAGGCAACGGTACAATCCATACGCTTTCTCTTTTCAACCCATTTCTCATAAGATGAAAAGAATTTCTTGGCCCCCGAATACCAGTAAAATTTGGTATAAAAAATTTTAAGTTGAAAATTTAATGGTAAATTTTTTTGTGCAATGAAGTAAATGTTCAGACTGGAAACGTTCCGGAGAAGGAACGACTCCCGGTGGACGTGCAGATGAAGGACGTCATTCAGATGTTGGTTTTTCTTTTAAGCCTAGATTTTTTAAATATACATATTAAAATGTATTTTAAAAGTTTATAAAAATAGTTTTAAAGAAAAATTGATTTCTAGAGTTGAAACGACTTTTTCTTTGCAGGTTCCTGATTCGTCTCGTCGCCGCGACCTTGGTCGACCCGAAGTTTCCAGATGGCAAGATGATGCACTGGAATTATATCAACAACGAGAAGACTCTGATTGCTGCCATGGTAAACGTTTTTTTTTTCGAAAACAATCGATGATATAACCTGTGAAGATTTAGTCGAGAGATTAAAGAACGAAATCGGATAATCGATGATGATGAAATACAAATGACAAATTGTTGATAATCCCTTTCATTGTCAGTGCCCCGGATTGAGCCAGTTGCCCCATTTCTTCCTGAGCGCCGTTCGGACCGGAGTCGAATGTATTGTACAGCTGACGGCCCGGAACGAGGCTACGCGGAAGGGCGGGAAGATAGTCAGTCTTTAGCTATCCCTGGGAGAAAATGGGTGCTAAATCGCGATCTTTTAGGTCATGCCTTAACCTCAACCTTAACACTAAGGACTAATCTTAGCCTTATGCCGTACTGGCATTAGCTTCCCTTGTCTCTTTGAAGATGGTCGAGTATCTGCCATCGTGCGTGACTCCTGACACCTTCTGCAAGGGAAGCATCGGTACCACCAAGATCAGTGTGCGCATCGTCGAAGTCGAGACTAAGGTTTTTTTTTAAATTCTTATATAGATAGACCCACATTCGACTTGTAATTCCAATGTAGCAAAAATCGTTGTAGCCGTCCTTCATGCGTCGCAAGCTAGAGATCGATGTGACGGGTGACGAAACCGGCAAGTCCGGCATGCACAACATTGACCACTTCCAGTACTTTGACTGGGAAGACCACAGTCTGCCGACGGAGCGTGGCGATATTATTGTTAGTTTGGTTCCGCCCACCCGTCCTTATCTGACTTCCGCAACTGACTTCTAAATTTGGTTCTGTCGGACGATTTTACAAGCACCATTCAGGACTTCACTGAGCGGGTCTTCAAGGAAGCGACCTTCGGCAACAAGCGCACACTCGTGCACTGCCGCGGAGGCATCGGCCGCACCGGCTCTTTCCTCGTGAGCCTGGTTAGGCTCCGCCCACCGGTCCATTAATTAAGAGGCTCCGCCCACCGGTCCATTAGTTAAGAGGCTCCGCCCACCGGTCCATTAGTAAAGAGGACCCACCCACCCGCTCATTAGTAAAGAGGCTCCGCCCACCCGTCCATTAGTAAATAAGCTCAGCCCACCCCTCCATTAGTAAAGAGGCGCCGTCAACTTCGCCAAAATCGTCTTCACTCTCAGATAATGCTCAAGAGAGCGTTCGACAGTAAGGAGACACAGCTCACGACTGAGGAAGTCAAGAAGATCGCGAAGTCTGTCCGCCTTCACCGTTTCGACGCCATTCAGTATCCGAGCGTGAGGAGATCTTGTCTTTTCTTATCCTGGCCAATCATGGGCTTTTACGTTCATCCAGCCCTTTACCTTGACCTAACCTCGTCTCGCTTGCATCTTATCCTTCCGTAATCTTAACCTTAACCTTGCCTGACCTTCCTTTAACGTCGTCTCGCTTTGCAGCAACTGGCCTTCGCGATGTACGTCGCGGGAAACACGCTAGTTCAGCTCGCCAGTCTCCCGCGTCTCGAAATCGACGGCGTCAAGCGCTTCTCCGTCGAGTGCAACCGGGCCGTTATGTAAGTTATTGTGGGGGGGGGGGTCCAGGGGGAGGAGTAAAGGTTGAGGCAATGGCTAAGGCATACAGATCGGGTTGAGGCTAATGGTAAGATGTTGATCGAATTCAGGAAGGCGCAGGTCATCGAGGAGAATGATAAGGAGAAAGCAAAAAAGGCCGAGGAGGCCGAGGCGGCAAAGAAGCCGTAAGAATGGCCGCAACAATCCAAACTGACCCCTCCCTCCATGCCATGCCCTGACTCCTCTTTGCCCACTCCTTTCTCGCAACTGCCACAATAGGCGCCAGAACCCATTCCCGTCTCCAATTTCCACAATTGCCACAATAGGCGCCCGAACCCTAAACCATTCTCCCTATCCCTAACCTCAGAATAAAAAAGTAAGAAAAATGTGGTTATCTTATCTGCATCAAATAAAATCTGGAAATCGTAGGGAAATCAATCAATTGATCATTCAAAAAGGAAATGTGAACTTAGAAAAAGGAGCTGCAAGAAAAAGACGAAAAGAAAGATTATGAGTTGGAAAATCTATAAGGTAAAAGACTAAATGGAAATAAGAGATAATCGCTTCACTTTTGACAAAAGCAAGAGAAGAAAACATTCGCAAAATTTACTGACTTACAATAAAATGTTTTTTTTTTAAATTTAGTTGAGTTTATTCACAATACCAGATTCAATCATCAGTTCGTTCTGATAGAAGATGTGCTTTTCGAGTTCAATATTCTCAAAAAGAAATCGGATAATAAATTATTAATATGCCCTTAGTCTTTGTATTACTTTTACTTCTTATATTTTTATTTTTTATTTGTATACATATCACAATATCTGAACATCGCTTGCATAGATCGATAGGTTGCTCGAATGAAATCACTTTCATATATATATATTCTGACATTTTTTGGTAAAAGTATTTTTATTTTATTTTATTATTTTACAATATCAGAGTTTAAAATCATTAAATTTATAAAGTTTAGCAAACATACATAGTTTACTTTGACCTCCAAGGATGTCCAGGGGGAGGAGTAAAGGTTGAGGCAATGGCTAAGGCATACAGATCGGGTTGAGGCTAATGGTAAGATGTTGATCGAATTCAGGAAGGCGCAGGTCATCGAGGAGAATGATAAGGAGAAAGCAAAAAAGGCCGAGGAGGCCGAGGCGGCAAAGAAGCCGTAAGAATGGCCGCAACAATCCAAACTGACCCCTCCCTCCATGCCATGCCCTGACTCCTCTTTGCCCACTCCTTTCTCGCAACTGCCACAATAGGCGCCAGAACCCATTCCCGTCTCCAATTTCCACAATTGCCACAATAGGCGCCCGAACCCTAAACCATTCTCCCTATCCCTAACCTCAGAATAAAAAAGTAAGAAAAATGTGGTTATCTTATCTGCATCAAATAAAATCTGGAAATCGTAGGGAAATCAATCAATTGATCATTCAAAAAGGAAATGTGAACTTAGAAAAAGGAGCTGCAAGAAAAAGACGAAAAGAAAGATTATGAGTTGGAAAATCTATAAGGTAAAAGACTAAATGGAAATAAGAGATAATCGCTTCACTTTTGACAAAAGCAAGAGAAGAAAACATTCGCAAAATTTACTGACTTACAATAAAATGTTTTTTTTTTAAATTTAGTTGAGTTTATTCACAATACCAGATTCAATCATCAGTTCGTTCTGATAGAAGATGTGCTTTTCGAGTTCAATATTCTCAAAAAGAAATCGGATAATAAATTATTAATATGCCCTTAGTCTTTGTATTACTTTTACTTCTTATATTTTTATTTTTTATTTGTATACATATCACAATATCTGAACATCGCTTGCATAGATCGATAGGTTGCTCGAATGAAATCACTTTCATATATATATATTCTGACATTTTTTGGTAAAAGTATTTTTATTTTATTTTATTATTTTACAATATCAGAGTTTAAAATCATTAAATTTATAAAGTTTAGCAAACATACATAGTTTACTTTGACCTCCAAGGATGAAATGCTATTTCTGCTCTTCTACACTTTCGATTTCATCCAGGTAAATTTTTTTATCATTATAGGAGCCGTTTTCTTGATACATTAACTGTTAAAATTTATCAATATAACGGCTCCTATAATGACAAAAAAATGTCTTATTCGTTTAAGATTTTTTTGGACATAATACAGATCAATCCGTGAGGAATCTGTTGCCGAAAGCCAGGTATTCATGAAAGCGCACGATTTGAGTGAGAAAGAGAGAGAGAGAGATTTTTGACACTACTCAACAAAAAATTTAAAAAATACTAATTTTCTTAAAGCGTGACAACCTCCAATCGATTGCTCATATGGCAAAATAAAAGAAGAAGTTTTATTTTCGACGGATACTTCCACTAAACGTGGAAATGTGTGAGAGCAGGCGCTTTTGTGGCGAGTAACTGTGATCTGTGATCTTTCATGCCATTTTACCTGACCATCTGGTTCGCTGTCAGTGAGGCCCAATATATTCATTCCATTAGCTCTTGCTACGCTTCTGCATCGATTGCTCCTTTAATACAATTTATCCGACATATTGACAAATCAGAAGCTTCGGCTGAAGATACGTCGAAAAGTCTTTGAAGCCTACGTTACCCCCGTGGTTTTGTATGGATCAGAGTGTTGGACCCTCGATAGAAGTGGGCGCGAGAAGTTAGAAAGAGCGCAAAGAAGAATGGAGCGTGCGATGCTTGGTGTGACCCTTCAAGATCGGATAAGGAATGTGGACCTGAGACGCTGGACAGGAATCAAGGATTGGCTCAAGATGGCATTCAAGAGGAAGATGGATTGGGCAATCAAGATCGACCAAATGGAACAGAATCGGTGGGCCTACATCTCCACCTACTGGATCCCCTACGAAGCAGTTCATCGACGTAGGCCCGGTCGTCCATCCATTCGCTGGCGAGACCATCTTCCCTGACCACTTTCTCTCCCTCTCACTCATATCCCGCAACGAAGTTGACGTTCGGCCTATAACATCCCTGTGCTCATCCCACAATCGGTATTTAATAGTCCGATGATTATTCATCTGCACAATCCGTATCAATGGGCACGTTTTTGTTGATGCTCATCATAAGAAACTCGCTCGTCCTATCCGTGCTTCGGGCCCTATCATTCGAGATCACAAGAAAGAAGCGAAAAGTAATGGTGGTTCTGGCTGAGCTTAGAACTGTTCGGATGGCTCGACAACGCGGACCCGTTCGACCTTGTACTCTTGGAAGTTCATCCACGGCTGCTCCCACAACTCGACCTTGTAGATGACGCGGACGCCGCCTTCCTTCAGCTGGCAACTGCTCTCCTTCGTCAGCTGGTCGGCGCCTGTAATGGAAAGGTGACATCTAAGGCCGCAAAAGATCCTTGTTGGCGCGGGATTCGAGCCCGCGCCTTCCGGCTCATGCCCGGACGCACTACTGTTACGTGGCCAGGAAAGAGGAGCAGCCACAGAGCCCCTCCGGGCGGTGAGGCTGCCCTCCGAATGCTTGCCAGTCAGAGTTGGAAGAAGGACAGTAAAAAGGAAGCTGGCAAGCACCGGCCGCGGATCTCGCCCCTTTTGATATGCCCTGTTGTTCTCAATTGTACATATGTGTAAGGTGATAGATAAGCGATAAACATATAACTAAAGATGAATAGTAGTAATACCGTCAGTAGAGAGATCCGGTGTTAAGAGAGCCTCTCTGTAAGGGCCAAGGTGGCTCTGCCCCGGGGGAAAGTGTCGGATTTTGATATCCAAATTTTAATGGTGGGTACCCATGCGTATTATAAAGAAAATTAGGTGGTCAATTTTGTTATAAATTTTTTTTCTTTGACTGGGCATGCAATAGTATGCAAAATGTTTAAGTACATATAACTTTCTTTAAACTCAATATTTTTGAATTTTCTTTTTTTTATCTGATGTGTATTCGGACAGCGCACAAAAACGTCGTTGACGAGTATCCTGAAAATTTTCATTTTCAACCAGTTTTATGCATTTTTAATTTTCAAAAATCAGTTTCTTGAGCACTTCATCTATTTCCCGATACGGGCTGAACCTGGATAATAGGTTAAAAGAAAGAGGAGACAAAATGACATAAAATATGTTGTTATGAAGAAAATCGAAGGATACATATGTTTTCGAATTTTGACCTGAACCTGGTGCACTCGCATTTTAGCTGATTGAGATGAATCAATGTAACTTTTTTTAGACTCTTGCTCTTCAAACAGTTTTTATTTCATCGGATTCGCCATTAATTTCTCTACAGAATAGGTGTAGAACTAATCTGCATTATGTTACCCTGGGGCTCATAAATAAAATTTTCTCTTTTTCGAACAAAAATTAATTGTATAATAATTACTGAGAACCAAATTTATGGGCCATTAAGATAACCGGCTGAATCAATTAAACACATTATCAGGTAGAGCGAAGAATTCTCTATACCATATCCTCGTTTCTTGAGATTTCAAGGATACATATTCCCTTTTTTCGAACAATCGATGAAAATTTCCAGTGATGATCCAGCGGATAAACGAAGTCAAAAACTGAATGTTTGTGCAACAAATCATGTTATATGGTGTTTTTTTGATGAGGAAAATAAAAATTTATCGCTTGGGCGTCCGCGATATGTTCCTGATTGTATATGGCTCTGAAGATAAAGAGAGAAAGAAAGATACAATGCTTTGGTTATAAATTTAAAATTAAACCATGATTATTTTTCTGAAAAGTTAAATTTTGAACCACTTTTGGCATTTTACATTTTCAGAAATCCATTTTGTGAACATTACGGCCCGGTTTGGTGCTAGCGAATAGCTCAGCTGAAAGAAGAAAAAAAAATGACACAAGATTTTTTTTATGAAGAAAATCGAGAGATACATTATCATCCCTAATTTTTTCAAGAATATGGTTCACTGGCACTTTCGAAATTGATGAATCAGTATAACTTTTTAAGACCCATGATTTTGAGACAAATTTTATTTAATCATATTCGCTATTCAGTACTTTACATAAATGGCCTCTATCACCCTTTTGCTGTTGTGGTGGAACTCAAAAAAATGCAATTTAGCTTATCATTAGGGCTAGACTGAAATGAAATAGGATTGGCAACAAGTTAAGAAAATAAAATGAGTGAAAATATTTTTTTTTTGAAAAAAAGAACGAATAAAAAGTAAATGAAACAGTTTTCAATGAAAGTTTTATTTTCCTCATCAAAAAAACACCATATAACATTATTTGTTGCACAAACATTCAGTTTTTGACTTGATTTATCCGCTGGATCAACACTGGAAATTTTCATCGATTGTTCGAAAACAGGGAATATGTATCCTTGAAATCTCATGAAACGAGGATATGGTAAACAGAATTCTTCGCTCTATCTGATAATGTGTTCAATTGGTTCGGTTATCTTAATGGCCCATAAATTTGGTTCTCAGTAGTTATTATACAATTAATTTTTTTTCGAAAAAGAGAAAAATTGTTTTATGAGCCCCAGAGTAACATTATGCAGATTGGTTCTAGAGTTATTCTGTAGAGAAATTAATGACGAATCAGATGAAATAAAAACTGTTTGAAGAGCAAGAGTCTAAAAAAAGTTACATTGATTCATCTCAATCAGCCAAAATGCGAGTGCACCAGGTTCAGGTCAAAATTCGAAAACATATGTATCCTTCGATTTTCTTCATAACAACATATTTTATGTCATTTTTTCTCCTCTGTCTTTTAACCTATTATCCAGGTTCAGCCCGTATCGGGAAATAGATGAAGTGCTCAAAATACTGATTTTTGAAAATTAAAAATGCATAAAACTGGTTGAAAATGAAAATTTTGAGTAAACTCGTCAACGACGTTTTTGTGCGCTATCCGAATACACATCAGATAAAAAAAAAGAAAATTCAAAAATATTGAGTTTAAAGAAAGTTATATGTACTTAAACATTTTGCATACTTTTGCACTTTTGCAAGAAAAAAATTTTATAACAAAATTGACCACCTAATTTTCTTTATAATACGCATGGGTACCCACCATTAAAATTTGGATATCAAAATCCGACACTTTCCCCCGGGGCAGGTGCCTATGGAAGGCTGCTTGATCCTTACAGAGAGCCTCTCTTAAACGACATTTACATACATACGACAGGCGACACAACAACATCGCCTAGACACTGACACTGATAGCTAAACCGACTACGGCAGATGTAATTCGACGCAGTTCGACTTCCAAAGAGAAACATTTTGTTGGCGGCAGGATTCGAACCCAAACCAGACTGCTCATAGGTCAGCCGCGCTACCACCGAGCTACGCCAACAACCTCAACCACCACACATACCGACTGTGCCACGTGCGCAGTTCGACTCTCCGAAGAGCACTTCGATGGTGTCCAAGGAACCAGAAACCACTTGCGATCTTGCAGACAGCACCTGAAAAAGCGTTGCCAATAATGATGAGCAAATCAAGGGTCATCGTGAATTGTGCATGTTAGTTAGCGAAGCATCATATCGAATCTTCAAATGTTGTCATATTATTATTCAAATTATCGTATACATATAAATAAATAAAAGAAAATAAATATGTACCTTGATCGGGATGTAATGGAACTGGCCACCGTTCGAGCCCTCGTTCACGGCCTTCACTGCGCCCCATACCTTATCCTGTGTGGAAACAACAAAAACACTCTTGAGGCCGAAGTGGTCGACACGACCAAAATATGTACATTCTCATCTTCTTCAAGTGTTTAAGAATGCGTGTAATTACATATGTTGGAGCTGACCTTCGTGTTGAATTAGGCGCATTTCTTAATTTGGATCAAAATCCTCATATTTGCTTGCATGATTAGGTAAGCAAATCTTATCTTATTAGTCAACTGATAAAGCTAAAAGAAAAGCAATTTGTTTCGACTTTAGATTAAAAACATAATTGGGCTCATTCTGAAATACCAGAGTATGTAGATTAGAAACATAACTAGGCTCTCATTCTGAAATACCAGAGTATGTAGTAGTAAACTGACAAGAAACTCGGGCGTGGACGCATCTTGCTCGCCTTCCAGTCCCGTCATTGAAATAGAAGTGATGGTGGCACACAGACAGAGTACAAGCAGCGCGAGTCGAGGCATTTAGCGAGATGAAAGAAGTTTGCTCTCCAAATCAGATTTGATGGCCACGGAGACGAGAAAACACGCGTGGCACACGAGAGAGAGTGAGAGAGAAACAGAGAGAGAGAGAGAGAGAGAGAGAATGAGAGAGTGAGATAGGTAGAGAGAGAGTGAGAGAGAGAGAGTGAGAGAGAGAGTGAGAGAGAGAGGGAGAGAGTGAGAGAGAGAGAGAGAGGGAGAGAGAAAGAGAGAGGACAATAGAGAGTAACCGAGGAGACGCTTGAACCACACCACCACGGAGAAGACCACTCACAATGCACCCATCCATTCAAAAGGAAAGAATGTCACATCATTATTTAAGATATGAATATAATAAATAAATAATAAGAGCACTTTTTCCATTCTTTTAACTTTATTGCTCTCACTCAAATGAAGTGACAGCAATATAATGGCGAATGCTTTTTCAATACCAGCTTGGGCTCGGAGACGTTTCAAGCGTTGAAAGTGGAGTGCCGAAAATTCGCAGTCCACGCGGTGGTCAAACTGCTGGTTAGCCGCCTTTTATGTGCGAAGAGTGAGGTGGTCGTAGGAGTACAGCACGACAAGGTCACAACAACTTTGACATATGGTGTTCTCTCTCTCTCTCTCTCTCTCTCTCTCTCTCTCGTTTTTTCTCTCGCCTTCTTTCTCTCTTATATTCTTTCTCTCTCTCCATCTGCCTTCTCTGACTAATGGAATTGTCATTATTGGTGACGTCACTCTTCATCCTAACCTGATTAGTCCTCTCGTCATTTTACGTGTACTCATGACCCCTATGTAGATCTATTTCATTCGAAAAAAAAAACAGGGAAAATCGCCGGAATCATTTAGAAGCCATGCGACTCCATGTTGAAAAGCGATAATTTCTCTATTCAAAATCGATATTTGGCCTTCTCTGGAATTCACACGTCACTTGGCGCCACGCCAAGAGAGAAGATGTTCATGAGGTGGAGAAGAAAAATATTATACAGAAGAAGTAAAAAACAACAGTGCTAACTTTACAAGAGAACGATTAATTAAAATTGGTAAAAGATCTCCAACTCAAATTAGAAAGGTTTGTGCATAATCAAACTTTCTAGCACTGACACATCCAGTTAAAGGAGCAGTTCATTGAACAATTAACATACGGTTTTAAGAACGTTGATCTGTCCGCATCTGTCTAAAACATACTTCTAGATAGTTTGAATAATTTTTATCTACTTTTTCCAAACTTAAAACACGCAAAATATGGCTCGGCCAAAATTTTTTTACTGCAGCTGCTAGCCACCCTTCTATTTCACAGCTCTCTAACCAGCAGAAGAGCCACAAATATTAGAGGGTGCGCCTTCAAAATGGTCCTAATGTACAGCTGTAGAGAAATTCAGTGCATGGTTCCTTTAAATGCTCCCTTCTAACGCTGATCGATCGGAAATACTGCATTATTATATCGGTGAATAAACCCCGAACGGAAATCACGGGAGCTTTGTGCCTAATTGAAAAAAATATTGTGAAATCGGCTTAAACAGTAATACTCGAGGAGGGATTACGATTACGAAGGATTTTCTCTCTGCTCCAGTGGACACACCGAAACCATTACATCAGCCGCTGGAGGAGGAGAAATATCGAGATCAACTGACAATGAGTAAAATAAGGGGAAGAAGAGAGAGAGAGAGAGAGAGAGAGAGAGAGCGAGAGAGAGAGAGAGAGAGAGAGAGAAAGAGAGAGCGAGAGAGAGAGGGACAAGGTAACAGCAGATAACACACAAGGAAAAGGTGAGCGATTGGAAGCACAATCATAGACTGATACATCATTAGTGAATAGCTCGATCCTTTACCATTACATTTTCTATTATGCAGGCTTGCTGTTCACGCCTGTTTTCTCGTTAAAAATGTTCGTTGAAGTATCTTGTAATTATTTTTACTTGATATTTCAGATAAAAATATACTCCGTAATACACTGTTAGGCATAAAACCACCGATTTTGACATATGCATAAGCTAGAGCATTCGAAAATTTCATAACCTTTTCGGTAAAATTAAAAAAATCGTATTAAAAAGTTTCTATTTAATTCCGCACCATGGACCGAACCAGGCATACTCGAAACGAGTGATCGCGCTTTTAACCAATCGGCCATCATTCTCCCCCATCTTGCAGATGATCCGTCTCGTCTTGTTCGTCGCGAGTCTCGCCGCTCTCTCATTCGCCGTACCCGAGTGTATCTTTGAATCCAAGCTCAACGGCACCGGACTGAGTGATAAGCAGATTCATCAGGTATTTTTTCGTGATAACGAAATATTTAAATTAAAAAATGAGAATACAAACAGAAAAAAACTAGGTTTTTCCACAAAGAACAAATAAGGAATTAAGGAATACTGGAGAATAGAAACTGAAAAAAGGACCGCAAAAATAATAGAAGATGTATTTACAATTAAATCTGCCGTAATTTACTCTGTCTGCGCCTCTCGTCTTGCATGCTCTTTTCTTAATTAAAATTACGGTAGTTTTATGGTCCCTGGACTGCCAAAAAAATTTCCTGCTAATTAAGCATGCAATTAATTAATTAGATCGCTACCGAGTACAATAAAGGCACGCCTCGCAAGAAGATCGACGCTTTCGTTGCGAAGCTAGGAAAGAATCCACATAAGAAGCATGTGAAGACGGTGCTCATGAGAATCTTCAATACTGACGTGTTAGAGCTCATTTCTAACTTTTAATGTTAAAAACTAGCATCTTATTTTTAGCTACCGTATATCTACAATAGACCTTTCAACAATAGTTAATACTGAAAAAAAATTACAAATCATTGAATTCACATTCACATCAACTTTCTCGTCTCGTAAAAGAATTAACGAATCGCATATTTGGACGTCATTTAATGGAGCAGAAAAAGATCGATACTCTTTTTCAGCTATCTCAGTCGTCTCTTCCAGAGCTGCCTAATGCAAGCGCAGCCTCTGCTGTCGGCGGAAGTCGTTGCCGAGGTGTGTGAAGATCTTTTAAGCATGTTTTTGTGAAATTTTTTTCCCTTGAGACAAGACTGCTAAAATTACATTAAATTAAAAAATAATTGCAATAAACAAATTGAAGAAATAATAATAACAATTAAAACATAATTGTATCGACTATTCATTCATAGCAGTTTTCACACTCGGTGTTCAAAAAAGTCGAAGTCTTTCTTTACAACGTGTGTACATGAATATCGGTGTAACCGATAGTATATAATTATGTACACATATGCATGCATGTACATGTATATATACATACATACATACATGTTTAGTAATGTAAAGTGCAGCGCTTTTTACCTCAACGCTTTTGACCTCAACACTTTTGACCTCTACGGTTTCTTCCTCAACGGTTTCTACAGCAACACTTTTTACCTCAACGCTTTTGACCTCAACACTTTTGACCTCTACGGTTTCTTCCTCAACGGTTTCTACAGCAACACTTTTTACCTCAACGCTTTTGACCTCAACACTTTTGACCTCTACGGTTTCTTCCTCAACGGTTTCTACAGCAACACTTTTGACCTCAACGCTTTTGACCGCAACGCTTTTAACCTCAACGGTTTGGCCTCAACGGTTTTTAGCTCAAAGGTTTTTACCTCAACGGTTTTAGTCTCAACGTTGTTGACCGCTGCGCTTTTGACCGCTTCGCTTTTGACCATTGCGCTCTTGACCGCTGCGCTTTTTTTCGTTCAGATCAAGAAGCTGCGCCAGGAGAACGACAAGGCCTTCTGCACGAGCTTCGTCAACTTCCAGAATGCACTCGTTGAGGCTGCAGCCAAGAGCGTATGTCTCATATGTTTTCTTGAATTTTGTTTTAAACAAAATTAAATTCAAGAAATAAATCATAATTAATAAATTTTCTTCTTCTTTTATACCCAATATTATTTGATAAAAATGTACAACGCTCAACTTCAGGTCGACCCCTCAAAAGCTGAAGCCGTCAAGGATGCTTTCAACGGTCCGCTCAAGGACCTCAAAACGCAGCAGCAGAAGAAGCAGCTCATCGAAAGTATTGCCTACTTTGCCGCTTGATTCTTCTCTCGATTAACGCATGATCACACTTCTCCAATCAATAAATCAATAATGGACGCTCCCGTTTCATCTTTGAGATTTCTTCCTCGGTTAACACGTCTCATTCTTCATATAGCTTTATATCACTAAACGACAGTGTTGCTTTCCCATGTAGCGTTTAAAAATGTCGATAAAAACAGAGACAAGTTTATAATGCATGCTATCTTTATTTCAACCCAACTCCCATTCAACAAGATACAATGCCAATGAATTGTAAGGAAGAGAACAACTAACTACAGTATACTTACTATACAGTATACTAGAGGAGAACAACTACAGTAGTATACCATCAAGTACCACCCAAGGAAAGGACGCATTACACGGTGCGTATATCCTTTACAACGTGTTATGAAAAATCAAAACGAACAAGAGACATGAAGGCCGTTTTGACTAATTTTAAAGGAAAAAAATCAGTATTTATTCATTTAAAAGTTAGCCATAAAAAATAATTTTCCTCTTTTCAAGGGCTTTAAAGATATTAGCACCGTGATTTATCAGCATAAAAGAAGACAGGATTTCTTTTTGTGAAAGGTTAGGAACACACGACTAGACAACACGTTAAAGGAATAGAGGGGAATTCAGAAATGGTTCGGAATAATGTTTCTTTTCTCTCTCCATTCTCTGCTCACAGCAACATCCTTTGCGAAATATTCGCAGTTTTAATATCTCAAAAGAACACGCAATTTCACGCACTTCTTCAGGAAATGGACCTTGGAAATGCTATAATTGTGTATGGCAGGCGTTTTCTACGATTGTAAAACAAAAAGAACAACAAAACTAGTTTTAGCCACTGAAAAAACGTTATATTCCTATATTAGGCAAAAACTACCATTGGATACAGTTCTCTTCTCACCGTTTTACTACTCTGGTAGAGTGTGGAAAGAATAATGCATTTTGGGGAGCACCAATGACTAATATCCTCGCTCTTGCGTTCCTCGTTACTTGGAAAGAATGAAACAAAAAAATACTTTGACATCAAGTGAGGGAATAAAAGTGATGAAGAAATGCGCATGAAAGATAATGGGGAAACAGATAGTAAAAATAAAAGAAGCAATTTCATTGGATTAAATCGGAATGTGTTAGAATCCTTCACATTATTGTATCTCATGCACACATACCGTAATCCTCTTCCTTTTCGCCTTGGGACCCATTCCTCTTATTTATCAACCATGACGAAATCGCTGTCTGCCTTGCGAGGGCGACGTCGCACAGGCTTGCCAGACGTTGTTGCTGCCTCGGCGGCGGTGTCGCCAGATTCCTTCAAGAAGAAAAAGGAAATAGAAGAAAAAAATGGTAATAAATATTTTTCTCAACAAATATCTTCTTTGGCTCACAGATAATTCCATTCAAAACGATACTTTTTCTTCTTTAATAATAGTTCACTCATGTACTCTTATTTACAAATTATAAGTGTAGTTGTATATATGTAATAAAAAAAATTATGTATATTTAGTAGACTACTACATAAAGTATAAAATATACTTTTTTTTGCTTGAATAAAAAAATGAAAGACTTTTTTTTTAAAAATTTATATATACTTAGTAAACTACTACATAGGGTATAAATATATTTTCTTTTGCTTGAAAAAAATTTTTTTTTATTATATATACTTTTTGTTAGTAAATGTAGTCATAGGGTATAAATATATTTTTTTTGCTTGAATAAATTTTTTTTAAATTATATATACTTAGTAGACTACTACATAAGATATAAACATATATATTTCTTTGCTTGAATAAATTTTTTTAATTATATATACATAGTAGACTACTACATAATATGTGAATATATATTTTTGCTTGAATAAAACATTTAAAAAAATTGCCAACCTTCTCAGGGCTCAGCTCATCGTCGCTCTCGGTCTGACTCTGTGAGATGTCATCCGATCCTGATCCGGTGGATATCGACACGTCGCCACTCGACTTCTTCTCTTCTTCCTCCTCAGCCTCTTCCTCTCCTTTCTCTTCCTCTCTCTTCTCTTCCTTCTTCTCCTCCTCTTGAATCTGCAAAGAATTACAGTTTATATTCTGTTGGACTACTTAGAAGCTAACTGAGAGAGGGAGAGAGAGAGAGAGAGAGAGAGAGAGAAATTGAACTCTGTAAGTGAGAAAGAAGAAGAAACAAATAAAACGAAAGAGAGACAGAGAACGAGTGAGTGAAGAGAAAGAGAGAGAGAATGAGGGAGGCATAGAGAAAGAGTCAGAGAGAGTCAGAGAGAAAGAGAGAGAGACAGTGAGAGAGTAAGATAAAGAGAGAGAGAGAAAGATAGAGGGAGAAAGAGAAACAGACAAAGATAGATAGAGAGAGAGAGAGCGAGAGAGAGAGAGAGAGAGGAGAGAGACATAATCGACTCACCAGAGGCTCCTCGTCCTCTGCCTTCTCATCATCGTCATCGCTCTTCTTGTCCTTCTTCGTCTTCTTCTTGCTTTCTTTGCTCTTCGGCTAAAGAAACGTTAATGTTGTGTAAAGTTTTTTTTAAAGCTAGAAAATGATTTAATTAAAAAAAAGAATTACCCCTGGTCTTTTTTTCTTTATTTCGAGCTGGTATCCCAGAGCATTCATATATAAAAGGATCCTCAGGGATAACTTTAGAAAGTAAATGTTACAGCTGCCATAACATTATAAAAGCTACGGTAGGCATAACATTAACAAAAGTTACGCCAGGTGTAACATTAAAAAGTGAAAGTTCGTCCAGGCATAACATTATAACTAACATCACTGGCCCTCTCGTACGTGTAGAGTGGCTTGAAGGACGCCCAGAAGTCGACGTCCTCGAGCAGATTCGGCAGCACCCACAACTTGTGCTCGCCCATCGTCACCAGCCAGATCAGAGCGAACAGCAGGGTGCGCACTAAAAATGGCGTACTGTGTGATTGGCGCACTATAAATTGCGTACTGTAATTGGCGCACTATAAACGTCGCACTATAATTCATCAAAAAACTTCCCATTTCCAGACGCTCACTAAAATTCGCCCCACTTTTCTTCTTCTTCTCGGATTCCCAGCACTAAACCACAGTTAATTAAAGTGGAATAAGAGCACCAACATTTCCCTCAATATTAACATTGCTATAACAGGCCTTAAAGGCTAAAGTCTAAAAAGAAACACAAATTATAACAAAAATATAACCATGAACATTATTACATGAAAATTAGAGCCCACAGTACTACTTGTGCATGCCATCTAATTATATGTATCCATCATCTTTTTAATGGTTCATACTATTTCACTACTGTTGATTTATTCATGCCATAAATAAAGTGCTTGTCTAGAAACTACAAAAATAAAATAAAATACAACTTACAAACTGCGATTCCGATGATAACGCCAAAGAAGCCAATGCCCGAGATGGAGAGGTAGTAGACGACCTGGCGCAGCCACATTGGCCACAGCGGGAAGAGACAGCCGACGATGGTGCCGACCACTGCAATTTTGTGATTTACTATATATTTTATTCGTATTTCAATAAAATTACACATTTTTATATTTAATTACATTATAATCATTTAAACAAAGTTTATAATTCCTAACATATGTAAATAATGGTGCCTACCACTTCAATTTTGATTTACTATCGTTATTTTTTTTCTTCGTCTACAATTTTCTCTAAATTACATTATCTTATATTGTATTACATTCAAGATTTTTTTGAAAACTTTATAATTGCTACCATCAAAAAACAAGAAAAACTAAAAACAAATACGTCATTTTAATTTTCGCACTTTCCTCCAAATGACCATCTCTTCAAATCAACCTCCCGAACCATATAGCAAACTAGAATGTTCACGGCGAACTTAATCACTGCCCGAGTAAATGAAAACCACACTGGTTAACCTGCCCCTTTGCTTGAAACTTGTAACCATTTATAGAAAAAAAAACCACAAATAATTTGAAAAGTGACTCTTTCCATCGCACCACTCACATTGCTAACTTTTTACTCTCCTTACAAAAATCTACAGTATCCACTCTCTCTCTCTCTCTTTCTGTCTGTCTGACACACTATAAATCAGAGCTATCGTACCCATGAGAAGGCCGATCAGCTTCTTGTAGAGAGGTGTCGGATCAAAGATCCACACGTAGACATCACTCGAGTCGTTGAAGCATTGAATAGCGTGCATTTCGAGCTTCACCTATAAAGAATAATAATAAAAGGATAAATGATGAAAGACCAAACATCAAAGATAAAAGTTATAAAACCCAAATTTATACAAATAACAAAATATAAATTGAAAATGTTTAGAAGTGAGAACTAATTAAACCACCCAGAAGTTGTATTTAGCGCTCGAATAAAAGCTTGTTAGATATCTATAAGTATCACGTAGATGAAAACCACCTAGGCACAGGAATATAGAATAAAAGAAAAAGGGGAGAGCTAAAAATATGTTTTTCATTTGTTGGGGGAAAATTTCGTTTTCAAGCAAAAAAAAAAGAATGTTCTCCCGTAACAATCTGGAGGAGTTCAACATGATTTAGAGGGAGTTCAACACGGAGCACACACACCGCGCATGTTCAGCACTGGCCTCCGCGACCTTCTCTTTCATGCTACTCCCATATTACTTATAGCTTTAAAATGGAGCACCCAAAAGTCCGAAGAAAGATGAGTGAGGGGACTACGGACTCACTTAATTCATCCTAAATACTTCTAATATGCCCTTTCGCTCGAATTATCCATATTTTAACAAGGAAGAGTGACTAAAACTTTGTCTAGTCACTCGAAGATTTTAAGCTATGATCTTACCTTCTTGTTCTTCTTCTTGTCATCTTCGTCCTTTTCCTCTTCCTTCTTCTCGTCTGCTTCGGTCTCTCGCTCTTTCTCTTTCTCCTTCTCTTTCTCAGCCTCCTCCTTTTGCTGTTTGGTCAGCTTCTTCGGCTTGGGCGAGTCCATCTTGGGAGATTTTCCAGGCGCACTCGAGTCCTCTCCTGGACGGAAAGTTTGAAACTACAGTAAGAAAAAACACCAACTGCCACGTAGCTATGATTCCGTGTGGTAAATGTTAGAAAATGAAATCCTGAAACGTTAGGGGCATGTTAGACTACAAGAGAAATATGCTGAATTCAACAAAGAAATATCCGCACAACATTTTTATTAATCTTAAATATTACCCTGTCAAAGAGTATTTTCTTTCCACTATTAAATACGCATGTTTTCTTCAAACTTTCCAGAAGACATATATCCAAATGACAAGGATATTTTGGGTTAAGCAATTCGAAGAACGTGAGTTTTCTTTTGCAGACTGTGCGGCGAGAGAGAGAGAGAGAGAGAGAGAAAAAAGGAGAGATAGAGACAAAGAGAGAGAGAAACAGAGATAGAGAGAGAGAGACAAGTAGTTAACCCTTGTCAGTGATGGCCTTGTCCTCCTTCTTCTTGGGCACAAGCTTGCGGGCACGGAAGAACATGCGATTGTCGAGCATTCGCTGAAATTAGCCGAATTTTTTTTCTTAATAATCGATACTTAAGCAAAAAAAATCAAAGTTTGTGCTGCCATTATATTTTAAATGTATCGCACAAGAATGTAATTGAAAGAATGTTATGGTCGCTGTGATTTTCTCTTAAAAATATTGTACTATTGTAGGTTATTTATTGCACAAGAATGCAATTGAATATTTAGTGGCTTTATTTTTATTTTATATAAATATAACTTTCTCAAAATATATTTACAACAGAACCTGAAGAAAGACGACAGCGCTAGCGCGATTCGGAAACATCGGCTCGCCCTTTGCCTTCTCGCCGTATTTCGAGTCCATGAGTGCCTGCACGGCCTTGGCGCCTATAGAGCATCATACTATTTTATATTTCGCTTACAAAATTATAACTATATGGTAGTTTACTTTCTCTTTTATCTTAAAACAAAAAAAAAACTCATAAAGTTTCAAAAGTTACTGTCATTCAACATATTTCATAGCTGGAAAAACAACGAAATATTGCAAGCATAATTGAAGTGGTCATAAGCGGGTAGTTCATATAACTACTACAGCTAAAACCATTGCGCTCGTATACCTTTAAGCAGCACTTATTCATATCTATCAAAATTATATTATAGGCTAATTGAAAGTGTCCATTTTTTTAAATGTATATATAAATAAATTAATTAATTAATTAAAATACCAGTAAAGTAGTGCGCCTCATTCTGCTGGTACATGGTCGTCTTGGTCGGCGTGTTGAAGCGGACGTGCTTGGCGATTGCCATGTCCTCCTTGGCGAGCTCGGCCGACTCATCGTCATTTGCCTAATTAGTTCGTTCTTTTTTTTTCTCTTCTTCTTCATAACAATCAGCCTTGAGGAAGTATTTCTCAGGCAAAATGGAAGAATTTCTCTAGCAAAAACGCAAGAATAACTTGGGAAAACGATCCAATTTAATTTAAAAAAAAAAACAACCAATAGAACCCCGACTGAATACCTTATAAGCAATAATAACAAGCTAGTAAAAAAAGAAGATAAATGTGATTATAAGGTATAGAGCGCAGAGTTGTTCTCTTAACAAAACAAAGAAAAAGAAGAAAACGCACCTTTCTGCGTCCACCACGCTTACGATCGGCCATAACAGAAGATTACTTCTGAATGAATGAATATTGCTTTGAAGAGTGAGAAAAAAAGAAATTGCGAAATGGTCTACATAAAAAGTTTAACGGTAATTAAAGCCAATGAAACGATAAAGGAAAAGAACACAATAAAAATAAAATAAAAGAGGTAGAAAAGGAAAGCAATGAAATGATCAGCTAGAGCACGTGCTTTTATTCTAGAAAGTGGTGAGCACCTAGTTCGCCGAGTTAAATAGCGCTAGTCCCAAGTTTTCACAGTACGAATAAAGTCGCTGCGAGAGAAAGTGCCGCTTGAAGTGGGGCATACAATCGAGGCGTGTAATCAGTGCGGGCAAAGAGAAAAGGAAGAGACGACGACAAACAGAGAGCAGGAGAAGGAGAAAGAGAGAGAGAGAGAGAGAGAGATAGATAGAGAGATAGAGAGAGAGAGAGAGAGAGAGAAAGAGAGAGCGAGAGAGAGAACGAAAGAAAAAGAGAGAGAGAGAGCGTAAGGAAAAAGAGCGAGGCAGAAGCCCACATCATCCGGCATTAGCACACCACCTGAAATGTGCTGCATAAACAGAGCAAAAACAAGTTTAGCTCCTTACGCCGTGAACTCACAGAGAGCGGTAGGAAAAAGTCCCATATCGATTAAGTAGTTAATGACGCTTATATGGGGCCGTATAATGGCCAACTTTTGCGTGCTGACCGAACGGACTGCTGTTGACCTCATCGAACTCGTTTAAGTATATTACGGTAGTCGGGAAAAGCAAGCGCTCTTGCGTGTGTTGTCCGTGTGCATTCTCTGACTCATCCATCTCTTGCCCTCCCTCGCTTCCGGCGGCTTTGTCTTTCTTGCTTATGACTTGTTTTCCTGCCTTGTTCTTAGGAAGCTTCTTCTTCTTCCCCTACGCTTTTCCTAATTGTTTTCGGCGCCTACTCTCTTTTTTACGATTAGATTCTTTTTTCTCTCATTTCTTTTCTACTTTATGAAAGTAAAGTGGTAATAACGAGTGTTTTCGACGGATGCCGATTTCGGAGGCTATTTACTTCAGTTGATTATCAGTTTGACCTCGCAAATTTTTCAACAAATTCAGTCAGATTGATCGTCAAATTTTTAATATGCAAGCATTTTTTCTTCACGTTCCTAGGTGATTGCAAGGAAAGGCTTTTTTCGACGTTATTTTCTAGTGAGTCAATGTTGTTCATGGCTTTTCAATGCTTGCAAATCGATCTTTGGTTTTTATGGCTTGACTGAACTGCGCGCTTCTATTTCTCAATATTATTCTGCAGAAATATTAAAGAATGACATCCTGATTTATTCCACATTTTAATCATTATTGACGCTCTTTATTCTGCATTAGAATTATCTTTATCTTATAACTAGATCTTGAATTTTAGGCATTAAAAAACTGCGAGAATTTTTGAAGGTATTTTAAGAGTATTGTCAGGAAATTTTCTTAACCATAAGTTTAAAATGTTTTAGTTTTAGTTAACTTTTATTTTTTGAATTTTAGTTTTAATTTTATGATTCCAGAGCTTGAGGCTGAACCAGTGTCTGCGCGAGTCTCGACACGAAAGAAGAAGAAGAAGAAGAAAGAGCAATGAGTCGGGACGGCAAGAAGATCGACAAGCGCGACCGAGCCAAGGGAGGCGCTGTTCGTTTCGATTATTATTTTTTAAATCCTATTTTGAATTTCCCGCCAATCATTCCCTTCTTTTTTATTCTAATTTATTCTCTTTCTCATAGCTTTTCTGTCGAGAAAAAAAAACCCTAAAGATAGTCCAGATTCAAAGTATTTATTAGTTATCATTTTATTGTTTTGTTTCAAATAAGAAATTCATCCCTGTTCAGGTTCGTGTCCGCGACCTCTTCGGACGCCTCTTCTCCGATAAAGTGAGATATATTTACGATAACTCTTCCGCTGTTTACCTTTACCTTTTTTTCTTATAGCACATTTGCTAGAAACCATAGGATCTTTTCAAATTTCCCCAATTTCTTTCTACTTTTTCACCATATTTTAGCTTTTCCCTACCTCTGTGTCTGCTCTCGCTCTCTCTCTCTCTCTCTCTCTCTCATTCTCTCTCTTTCTCTCCCCCCCCTACTTTCTTTGTCTCTCTCTTCTCTCTTTCCCTTTCTGTCCCTCTCCCCACTCTCTTCTCTCTCTCTCTCTCTCTCTCTCTCTCTCTTTAGCCCGCCGATGCTCCTGCGCAGCCCTCTACCCTGGACATCTCGCAGCCCTACAACACAGTGCACCGGATGCACGTCGGCTATGACGGCCAGAAGTTCAGCGGGCTGCCCCAGCCATGGATGGACATTCTGCTCAAGGATATCAGGTCAGGAAGGGGGGCTATTAGACCCATATCAAGCCAGGGGGCTATGAGACCCCTTCCAGGTTAGGAGGGGGCTATTAGACCCTATCAGGTCAGGAAGGGGGCTATTAGACCCATATCAGGTCAGGAAGGGGCTATTAGACCGCTATCAGGCTAGGGTGGGCCATGAAACCCCTTCCCCCTTCCAGGTCATGATTATCAGACCCATTTTGACCCCATCTCAATAGTGTTTGTAATGGATATCAGGTCAGGAGAGGGGGGAGTATGAGAACCCTGGGTAATGGATACGAAACCCAATTTAACCACTGCTCATAATGGTGTTTGTATTGATATCAGGTCAGAGGGCGGGCTATGAGAACCCTGGGTAATGGTTACGAAGCCAATTTAACCTCGGTTCTCATGGTGTTTGTAATGGAAATCAGGTCAAGGGTGGGAGAGTATCAGAACCCAGGATCATGGTTATCAAACCCAATTTGACCCCGGGTCTCAAGGATATTAGTAATCCATCCATGCCATCTCCTGTGGCTGCCAAGGTCCATCTGGACCCCCCACCCCTCAATTCTATTTCGGCTGAGCGGTGGCTTCTAAAAAAAGGCAAGCAAAGTAGGAGATCATATATCTTGTTATCACAACCACTTTTTCCTTTGGGTGTTCTTTTACCTGTTTATCAGGAAATTTATACTACTTCTTCGGTGTCCTTTATATTCTCAGCCATTTTATGAAAATGCGCTTATTTGTCGCAAAAATGTAATAGCTTTGTATTTACTAGGCTATTAAATGTTTTTTTTTCAGTTATTTATATTATATAAGATAAAAAATTGCTTTTCAGTGTCGCCGATCAGAAAGCGAACCCGAACGCAGTTGTGACCGCGTTGAAGTACTATGCCGCATCGCTCAAGGAACAGGTTTGGAAACAGTAAGAGAGAGAGAGAGAGAAAGAGAGAGAGAGAGAGAGAAAGAAAGAGAAAATGAGGGAGAGATATAGAGAAAGAAAGAGGAAATGATGTCATATCAAAGAATGCTTCAATCGGTACTGACATCCACAAAGGGGAACGACGCTTGGTGTAGTCAGAGCATACATAAGCTGATTATCATAATCAGAATTCTATTGTTGACTTCTTTTGTACTTTTGTACTGTAAATAGTTTAAAGAAACCTGTGTACCCCTGATTTGAGTGGTACTAAATCGGTTTTTTTTTTGAAAATTTTATAAGAAATATTTAGAATTCGAATATATGGAAAGGGCAAATGGGTATAAAAATAAACGAATTATTCACAGGAGGAGGGCAGGAATAAGTTTCTACAAACAAACTCGATCTACAACAACTCGGATGAAGATGACATTGACGTCCAGCTAACGGGAGAGGTATAATACTTATTGTTAAGCTTGCAGAACCTTAGCCTTACTGCTTCAACTGTAGCCTTACTGCTTTAACTTTTACCTTACTGCCTTAAACAACCTTCCTTAACCTTAGCCTTACTGCCTTAACTTTACTTAGACTTTTTTTTAAAGCATGAATCATATTTGCTTTGAGCTTCTAATTTTTGTTTTCTTGCAGGTAACCGAGCATCTGCGCAACTTCGAGATCAAACAAGGTACTTTTATTTTTATTTACTTTTAAATATTTAACGCTGATTTTATTTCTTAATTAAAAATATTATTTAAAACAAATCTCATTCTTTGCCCTGCTCTCCGCATTGATTGCTCACAGTTAGGCATGTTTTATACCGTGACAAAATTAGAGCAGAATCTTAGATGCGAAGCTTGTACAGTATCACATGTTCCAAACCATTTTCTTGGCCAAGGCGAAATTTGTACGAATTCTAAAAAAAATATAAATTCTTTTAATCGATGTCTTGTTCAAAGTAGCATTGCGGAAAAAATAGCCTTGTTTCGGCCACTGCATTTTTAGGAGAGAACCGGGGATTAGTTGGAATTTATCTTCTCTTCGCCACTCTTTTTGGCATGTGCATGTTCTGTTAGAGAACGAGACGAGATTTATTCTCTCTAAAGAGGTGGTGCTTAAAGAGAGAGAGAGAGGGGGGGGTCTCGATGGACCACTCCTTTTCCTTTCCTAACTATGCTCACCCCTCCCACTCCTTCCTCCTTGAGGGGTTAGACAGGAGGCGTTCTGCGATAAGGCCATCTACAATCTACATGCCATCTGGCATGGCCACCGAAAGTCGATAGTTGACTCTGCCAAGAGCGATTTCATAATGCTTTCTCTTTTACACGGGCGCGCAATTGATGCCCGAAACAATTACAGAGAGCCATTTGGCATGATGAAGCAAGGAGAGCAGGGTCGGGGACATTGGGGCGTACAAGGAGAGAGAGCGGGCGAGAGGAGATAAAAGGGGGAGAGAGAGAAGCGAGAGATAGAGAGTGAGAGAGAGGAGAAAGAGCGTGAGAGAAGGGAGAAAGAGCGTGAGAGAAAGGAAGAGATAGAGATAAAGGATGAGAGAGGAAGAATGAAGAGCTAGAGGGAGAGAGAGAGAGAGATAAAAGAATGAGCGCGACGCGAAAGATGAGAAAGAGAGTGCGGCATAGGCTGATAGATGCAATAAGGAGATAGATGTGTGCATTAGATTCTTGGACTGGGGGCAAGGCCAAAAGGGGGTTGGAGAAACAAATGGAATTAAAGTTTTACAGAATTAACACTATAAATACTTTAAACTATATAATATATGGAGATAAAAGTACTACTAGAAAGTAAGGCAGCTTCTCATTTTCTCTTCCGTTTTTTTTTAAGAAAAAAAGTAATGATATTTGTTGATGCCTATGGGGATCGTAAGATTTAAAAAATTAAAAAATTAGCATAACTGATTTTGCATCTTTTAGCTAGCTATATATCGTATCTGTGTATTTAAAGAAAAAAATCGAGGCATTTCTTTATTAGCTATTCATTATCAGCGGCGGCGCTTTATAATTCTTTTACTCTCTGTTCAACCAGGCTGATGCTACATTCCACGCTATGTATTGCGTAAAAAAATTGTTTACATGATAATTTCTTTATTTAGCAATTATTGTTATAGTATTTTAAGTTTATAAAAATAGTTTGTAGCAAAAATCAAAACAAAATAAAAGTATTATTCATGGAATATTTTTGTAGTAATTTTTTTTTAATTAAAAAATATTCCAGGCGACGGCACACCGCAAGGCAACGCGCTCGCATCGTACGCAGCAGCAGTGGCAGCTGCCGCGGCAAAGCATGCGGCATCGGCGGCAGGAGCGGGCTCACCGGCACTCGAGGTGGGACAGCAGGCGGGCAGCCAGCACTCACCGACGTCTTCATCGTCACTCTCACCCGCAGACCCGCCATCGACATCGTCATCTGGTGAGGAGAGAGAGAGAGAGAGAGAGAGAGAGAGAGAGAGAGAGAGAGAGAGAAGAGATGGAAGGAGAGAAAGAAAGAGAGATGTAACGAGAGAAAGAAAGAGAGAGAGAGGGGAGGGATAGAAAGAGAGAGAGAGAGAGAGAGAAAGAGAGAGATATGGAGAGTGGGAGCGAGAGAGGGAAGAGAGAGAGAGGAGGGATGGAAAGAGCGAGAGAGAGAAGGAAAATTGACTAAAAACGAACGACATCAAATTTACCACTATATGTTCAGAAACATACGAAATAAAAATCGTAAAAGCTGAAGATAGTATGCACGGGAGAGCAAAAAGAGATAAAGAATAGTCAAAGTGAGGAGATATCTTGAGGGAAACGTGCGAATTAATATCGAGCTGTCTATAACTAATTATGAATTATAAAGCTTGAAATCACATTTCAGGCGGCGATCCAGAGCGAGCGCCACCGCCGTTGCCACCAAGACAGAAGAGTCTACGAGAGCCGCCCCCGCCGCCCCCGCCGAATCGGAATAGGGTGAGGGATTTTTTGTTTTATTTGAAATATTTTTTTTGTTTCCTAAAAATTATTTTATACCTTTATTTATTTACTTATTTATTTATTTACTTATTTATTTATTTGTTTGTTTACCACTTGAATTTTTATTTATACCTAACTGTCTCTTTACCTCTCTCTCTCTCTCTCCTTCTCCCTCTCTCTCTCTCTCCTTCTCCCTCTCTCTCATCTCTCTCTCTCTCTCTCTCTCTCTCTCTCTCTCTCTCTCCCCAGAACCCTCCGACTGCCCCAGCACGAGAGCAGCAGAAGGCAGCAACTGAAGCTGCCGCAGCCGTCGTCTCTCCTAAGCCGGTCGCCGCACCACGTGCTGCGCCACCTCCTATTCCGAAGAAGCCTACGGTAGGCACACTATAATTAACTAACTTTGGAGCACACTAAAAATATGACATTATTTGTCAAGTCAAGCATATACTGTGTGTGGGAAAAAATAAAATTCTGACCTTTGCTAAAAGCCAGGTCATTGTGGTAATATTATGTGCAAAGATTAAAAGGGAAAATTGTACACAATTAGACTTAATTGGATTGGTATCTCTACTGCTCATCCCGGGTTTGTTTTTGGCGAATTTCTAACATTTCGTGACGTCAGCGTGCGCGTATTCCCCCTTTAAGCATGAAAAAAGAAGGATTGATTTTCTCTTTGGTTATCCTGTGCCTGTCGTGCCTAAGGTAGTTTCTTTGCATTCCACAGGTGATTTTTTTTTGCCATCTCCATAAATCCAAACTTTTTTCGACGAATTCCATTCTATTGCCCTTCGCAAATAGATCACGTGCTTTATTGCATTGGATTAGGCATGGAAAGAACTTTTTTCTCCTCCTATCTTATTGGTTTCATTTAATGGCTTTAATTCCCCTTTTATCCGGCCGATGAAAAGGATCTATTAGAGCTCATTGCCGCGTGATCACCAGCGCGCTTGCTGGATTTAACTGTGCCGCTGACTAGAGTCTACTTCCGGAATCGAACTCAAGACCATCGGATCCGGAATGGCTGCTGCTTAACCAATAGGCCATGTGTTTGTCATGCCCAGCTGCTCCTGCGCGGAATACATTGAAGAAATGTGACGAAAAGGAGAGGTTAAAATTAGAACGAGGACTGCCCACCGAATTAACGTGTTTATATTTAAAGTAGAACATTAGCTGCGGAGGACTGACTGTTCCTTCCTTTTCTGGGCAAATTTTATAGAGGAAATTTTTTTTTTGGCGTCGTTACTAACCAGTAACTTGTAAAAGTAGTTGCTAAATAGTAGCTAACTAGTAGTGGCTCACTAGTGCGAAATTGTATTCCCATTCCTGCCACTTACGCGTTAATTTATCTCTCTCGATGTAACCATAAGTGTCGGCCTCCTTAAGTGGTCTTTACTTTTCGTTTCGTCTTCCCTTTCTCCTCTTTCTTTTTAACATTGACGTTCTAGTTCTACCAGACTTGAACACTTGTTCCCCCCTTTCAAAACTCTTTCTGTTCTCTCCCGCTTTCTTTCTTTCGTTGTCTCTCTCTCTCGCTCTCACTCTTTTTTTCCTCTCTCTCTCTACCTGGGATCTCATAATTGGGATCCTCATCTTATATTCCTTAACTGTATAGATGAAATCCTATGTGCATCCATATCACTTCGCTTGCTTTCAGCGGAATCGCATTCTTGCCTTTCTTTCTACCTGTCACAATGTCAATCAAAAGTGGCACTATTGCGTAGTACCACCAGGTAATAGATCGGTAGATCTATGTAGATCGGCGAAGACAGAATTACACCAATAACAACTTCGCCAGGGTTTATCTTATGTTCCTTTTTTGTTGGTCTAGCAACGAAAGCTTCTTTGCGCAATTACAACTGCAGCAAGTTATGGCTTGTAAATGAAGAGTAATAAAATTCGGTGTTAATGGCATGTTACAATAAAGGCGATAGATACGGACGGGATTGTGACGTAGTCTAAAGAAAAAGTTGTTGCTTCCTTCCCTAATGACTTAGAATGGAGCAATTAATAGATAGCCCCAGGGGAAGGACACTTTGCGCGGCAGTTGAATTAAAGACAGCACGAGAGAGAGGAAGAGAAGTAGAAAGAGAAGGAGATAAAGAGAGAGAGATAAAGAAAGAAAGCGAGAGAGAGAGAGAGAGAAAGAGAGAGAGAGAGTGAAAGCGAGAGAGAGGGAGAGAAAGAGAGAGAGAGAGAGAGTGAAAGCGAGAGAGAGGGAGAGAAAGAAAGCGAGAGAGAGAGAGAGAGAGAGAAAGAAAGCGAGAGAGAGAGAGAAAGAGAGAAGAGAAAGACAACTTACACTCTCTTACTAATCACCCATTTTCAAGACGAGAGGCGATAGGATGTGATAGCGGAGACAAGGCGATAAATCAAGTCATAAATGGCGCGCGAGGAAACATTGTATATTTACAACAATTCTCTCGTCTATCGGGCACCCCCCTCTTTCAACCCCTAAGGGGCACTAATGAGCTCGTTAAATTTGGGCAGAGGAGAGACAGACACGCACAGGTAGTTTTCGAGGCAATGAACTGTAAAAGAGGCGCTGAGCTAGCGAAAAGCATTTACGAACGCTTTTGCGATAAGTCTTACATTAACGGGCCAGGGCCACCATCAATTGGGTGGCATGGCCTGAGAGGTTTTATAGAGCTTTGCCGAAGATCCATTTCATCTACCCCATTTGCATACTAGACGCCCTAGAGCAGTTCTTATCATATCAATATTTTCGGTGATGACCCAGTCGTTGAGGGCGAAAAAGTACATTGTTCTGCTGTGCACTTACCGACCTAGTTGAATCCATATAGTTGCATTTTAAGGCCCCAATCTCTTGTGTGTGTTTTTTTCTACAATAGCTTTATGAAGGCCAATTCTCTGATCACCAGCATACTTTCAGTGATAAGCGCAAATCTGGTATCTCTCCATCTCTCTCCCAGTAATTCGCTCTCTCGCCCTATCGCTTTGTCCCCCCCCCCCTCCTTTCTTTCTCTCGCGCTTCTCTCTCCCTCCTCTCTCTCTCTCTCTCTCTCTCTCTCTGTCTCACTCTACCTCCCCACCCCCTCAATCTCACTTTCACTCAATCTTCACTTTCTTGTCACGGCCATACTTCCGCTAACTGTGCGCGGCTCCAGCAATTTTCTGACTCGTCGTCTCCTTTTCTTGTCAACTTTCTACTACAAAGGCATGTAGACGAGATTGGAAAGAGAGGGGGAAAAAGATAGTGGAAGTGAGAGAGAGAGAGAGATACAAAACTTGTGAGAAAGGTAGAGAGCTAGAGAAAGAGATGGAGAGAGAGGTGGAAAGAGAGAGATAGAGAGAGAGAAAAAAAGAGAGAGAGATAGAGAGAAGGAATGGGAGAGAGAGAGAGAGCAGCCCCGTCATTTGTACATACTCTTCGATCACTTGTCCCATGTACATGCAAGGGTGCGGCGCACTCTCGAAGCGACCTTTTAAGCCTGCCTTGCCTCTCCCCTCTACCCTCTAGCTGAAGCTGCTCTGGGGAGCAACTCTCTTTCTTTCTCTCTCTCTCTCTCTGTCTCTTCCTGCCTCTCTATGTCCCTCTACCTTTCTGTCTATTTCCCCCTATCTTTCTCTCTCTGTGTCTCACTTTCTCACTCTGTCTCTCCCTCTCTTTCTCTCTCCCTCTCTTTCTCTCTCCCTCTCTTTCTCTCTCCCTCTCTGTCTCCCTCTCTCTATCGCTCTCGCTATCTTCATTGTGCGCCATACTGTTTGTTCCCTATTTGTACCACCAAAGATTGTAAATATAGAACGTTGCCCCCTCCCCCCCCCCTATTTGATCAAATGATATGAAAGATTTCCGGAATTTCAATGAAGAAGTTAAAAAAAGATATCTTCCTCAGTTTCGTCTGTTGGCTCTTCCTTGCTGGGATTTTTTTAAAAGTTGTAGCGCATCTGTTGTATCCTTGCATGTCTCTGATTTTCTCTTTCTTAACCACGTTATTCTCTTTCTGTCTTCTCTCTATCTATCTCGCTCTCTCTCTCTCTCTCTCTCCTGCTTTCTGTCTATTCCTCAATTATTGTCTCTCTCTTCTGGTCTTCTTGTGCATGTGTACATGCATGCGCAAGGCATCCTGCTGCTTTTTCCAAGCTCTCTTTCGCCGATTGTAGGAGATAGAAGGAGAGAGAGAGAGAAGACGCAGAGAAATGAGAGAGAGAGAGAGTGCGCAACGAGAGAGAGAGAGAGAGAGAGAGAATAGTTAGAGAAAGAGAGCGAGGCAAACCGGGGTTATTTGGCCCGGTGCTGCTGCAACGCCGTGGGGGTGTGTGCTATCACTTTCGCTGTCAATCACAATTGCCAGGCCACTGTGTCAATGATTTGAAAAGGGAAAGGGAGAAGCAGCCAAGGAATGAGGAGAGAGAGAGACGGGGGGAAGACAGAAAGAGAGAGAGGAAGACAGAGAGAGAGAGAGAGAGCGCGAGAGGAAGAGAGAGAGAGAGAAGAAGAGAGGGGGGAAGAGAGAGAGGAAGAGAGAAGAAGAAGAGAGAGAGAGAGGAAGAAGAGAGAGAGGGAGAGAGAGAGAGAGGAAGAGAGATAGAGAAATGTGTACTGGAAGAGTTGCAAAAAAATGCGCTAGCCGGCCCGGAATAGCCATGGTTCAGCGAGTTGTAGACAATACGCGAGGAGGAGGAGGAAGAGCAAAGGAATGTCTTACATTTAGGAGAGAAGAAAAGGAGGAAGATCACCACAATAGATGCGAATTAAGGTGCGAAAAAGTGTGGCACTAAGCTTTCTCCTTCTTTCTCTCTGTATCTTTCTCCCTATCTTTCTTTCTCTCTCTATTTATCTCTTTTCTATCTATTTCTCTAT
Source organism: Allodiplogaster sudhausi (assembly GCA_945643635.1). Lineage (NCBI taxonomy): Eukaryota > Metazoa > Nematoda > Chromadorea > Rhabditida > Diplogasteridae > Allodiplogaster > Allodiplogaster sudhausi. The sequence goes on from CALZFC010000072.1 coordinate 1,241,091, forward strand.
GTCTGTTTTCTCTCTATCTGTCTCTTTCACTGTATCTCTTTCTCTTCCTCTCTCTGTGTATCTCTGTCTGTCTGTCTGTCTGTCTGTCTGTCTCTCTCACACACACTCTCTCTCTCTGTCTGGCTCTCTCTCTCTTTCTCTGTCTCTGTCCTTCTCTCTCTCTCTTTCTGTGTGACTCTTTCGTTCACCGGCCTCCTCCCTCTCCCCAAACCACTTTTGTAAATCCCCGGATCGAGCTTCATTATCCCTCCTCGCTAAGATCGGCGGTCGCAGAGGCACGCGTCTGCGCATCCGGATTGATATGGCAGCTGCGCGCACCGCCCTCGAATATGCGCTCTCTCTCTCTCTCTCTCTCTCTCTCTCTCTCTCTATTTCTTTCTCTCTCTTTCTGTCTCTCTCTCTTTCTGTCTCTCTCTCTTCTTTCCTGTAACTCTCTCTATTTTTCTACAGTCTCTTTCTCTGTCTCCTACTCTACACAATCTCTCTTAATCTCTCTCTCTCGCCCTGTCTTCAACTCTCTCTCTCTCTCTCTCTCTCTCTCTCTCTCTTTCAACTATATCTCTTTCTCTCTACTATATCTCTCTCCCCCTCTGTAACCACCCCTGCAATCTCTCGTACGTTCCTGATCTTCCACACCCCATACCCAACCCCCTTTGTCTCCTTTCCTCCTTTTCATCCCCTCATCCTTCCCTCTGCTCGCCTCTTCTATTGCCAGCCATCCGACAATTGTCCTTTTGGCCTTTTCAAATAGAAAGCCGGTCAACTGGTAAATATCTGCTCCATGTGTACACAGGGAGAGAAAGAGAGAGATAGTGAGAAAGAGATAGGAGAGAGAGAGAAAGAAAGAGAGAGAGAAAGTAGAGAGAGAGAGAGAGAAAAGAGAGAGAGAGAGTGAAAGAGGGAGAGAGAAAGAAGTAGCGAGAGAAAGAGAGAGAGAGAGAGTGTGAGAGAGAGAGAGTGAGAGAGAAAAGATCGAGATAGAAACAGAGAGAGAGAGAGAGAGAAAGAAAGAGCGAGAGAGAAAGAGAGAGCGATAGATAGAGAGTGGGAGAGAGAGAGAGAGAGAAAAGAGAGAGACATAGACGCAGATAGACAGAGACAGATTGAGAGCGATAGAGGATGAAGAAGAGAAGTAGAAAGATAGAAATTGCGCCAATTGCCAGACAACTCCTTTCTTTTGCTTACATTAGCCAAGCCATTCCGCCCCTTATCATTTAGATAAACATACGGATATTTAAGTACCAGCTTTTTGTTTAATTTATAAAAATAGTATGGTTTCCTGAAATTTGTTGCCTCCTCAATTTTTCTTGTTAAAAATGCAAATTGTTTTACAAGTAAAAGTTGTGTCAAAAAAATCTTGGTCCCATGGACTAGCCTTTGGTTTTGATTCCAGGATACCGTACAATGTCTCTCCGTTATTGCGCTCTTTCAGCCTCCATTCTTTTGCTGCACTCTTTCTCTTTTTCTTTATCGCTCTCTCTCTCACTCTTGTTTTATGTTTCTCTTCCTATCTCTCTCTCTCTCTCTCTCTCTCTCTCTCTTGTTTCATTTACTTTCCCTTCCCATTCTCTATCATCTGCGCCGCTTTCATTCGGGCGGAACTGCTAGCTACTTTCTGCGCATCGCGCGAAAACATTCATTCACGGTTGTACTCTCTGCTTATTGTCTCTCTCTCTCTGCGACTAGCCGGTATCTTTTTGTCTGTCTAACTGTCTGTGGTCTCTCTGTCTCTGTCCCTCGCTCACTCTCTCTCACTCTCACTTCTTCTCTCTCTCTCTCTCTCTCTCTGCCCCTTCTTATCTCTCGGACTTCCTCTATATACTCCCTCGTGCGCACTCCTCAACCATCCGTCCCTTCCGCCCCTATAACTTCCCTTTCCATCCTCTTCCTCAATAAATCCCTTTTTGCCACACACCTCACACCTCGCAACACGTTCTTCTTTTCTTCTCCATATCATTCCCCGTCAAACCTTTGCCTCTGATCGGCTGTTCTTCTTTTTTATCTGGCGCCTATCACCCGTCACCTCCTCCTCCCACACCGTCTATGACTCTTGGCAGAAATAGATGGGAGAGAGAAAGAGAAGACTGAGAAAGAAGAGAGAGAGAGAGAAAGAAAGATAGAGAAGACAGAGAGAGAGAGAGAGAATTAAAGAATTAAGTTTCAAATATTTCTTTGGAGAGATGTGACAAGGAGAGATTACGAAAGTAGAAAGCTGTAAATTTTCTGATATAGAGCGCGGGAGCGCTCGACAACCTTTTTGGCCATTTTTTTTCTTCTTCTTTCACCGGCGCCATCCCTGATTGTGCAGTGCAGTTGATGCATGAGAGAGAGAGAGAGATAGAGAGAGAGAGAGGAGAGCAAGAGAGTACAGAGAGAAAGAGACGAGAGAGAGAGAGAGGAGAGCAAGAGAGTACAGAGAGAAAGAGACGAGAGAGAGAAAGAAGAGAGAGAGAGAGGCACAAGAGAGAAAGAAGAGAGAGAGGAGAGAGAGAGAAAGAAGAGAGAGAGAGTGAGAAGAGAGAGAGGATAGAGAGAAAGAAAAAGAGAAAGAGAACCAGAGGAGGCGATGGGAAATCTGAGTGCGAATAAGCGCAAGTATAAGGCAAGAGATGAATGGAATCATTTTTCGTTTCACGCCTGGGAGCCAAGTGATTATATCTCTTATAAGGCAGCACTAAAAACGATTTTCATTTCCTCATTCCGTTAATTCCGTTAATTCCAGTCCTTGTTGTTTACATACCGCAATGCGAATGTTGTCCTGTCCACTTTTATCTCTCTCTCTCTCTCTTTCTCACGCTCTCTCTCTCTCTCCCCCCTCGACTTTGCCTATCATATATTGCTTCTCGTTGTCAGTTGAAAGCAGTTGATATGGCGCCTACTCTCTTTGTTTCTCCTAGATTCGCTCTATCCATATTTCTCTCTCTCTCTCTCTCTCTCTCTCTCTCTCTTCCCTCTCTCTGTTCTCTATTTTTCCATCACTCTCGATATCACTTGTCATATCCCCCCGTTATCACCCCCCGACTCCCATTTATCCCCACAATCGATCTGACACCGACATCTCCTCTCTTTTTTCGTCTTCCTTTCTCTGCCCCAATCCCATATGATAAGCACGCTGATATGATCATCAATCGAAACTTCCGTTTTTCTTACTCTCCGTTTTCTGCTCCAGCTCCTGGAAGTCGGAGATGAGCTCTCAATCACTGTAATTAATTACCCCCTCGCCCCGGCGGTATCCCTTTGATCTCGTGTGCATGCGTGTGTCATAGATATCTTTTATCGACTTGATATATCCTCCGCTCCGTCAGACCCCCGGCCGGACTACGGTAGCTCATTACCGTAATCCGCTTGAAATCCGTTCGAGAGCTAGACATCCTTCAAATCTGGAGGAAGATGTACGATTGGGCGCCTCTGAAGCCGGCGTATTCGTCGTTCGGCGTCCTCTCCTCGTGGTCCACCTACTTTCATCATATTGAGAATGAGCTCAAGGTTTGCTGTTGCCTAATTAAGCTAGTTAGGAGACTAATTAGGAAGCGCCAGGAGGCTCGAAAAGTCCTTAACTAAATCCTTAATTTTAATTTTGTTTCCATCTCTCCATCTCTCGCTCTGTCTCGCTCTCTCTTTTCTCCTCTCTCTATCTCCTTCTCTATCTTTCGCCCACTCTGTCCCTCTCTTCCTCTATCTAAAGTTTTTTTTAATATCTACACTGGAATCTAATGCAGCGATTTTGGTGCCAAAATGTGAATGTAGTAGAGATAGGAGACTTTCATGGCCAATGGAAATGACTGTGTAGATTATTATACCAGTTGATGCTCCCTTTCGCCATGGACTCGCTTGCTCTGTGAATTATATTTCCCTCTGTTTTCCTATAACTTAGTTTTTATGGTGACTGGAGGATGGGAGGGGGGATGGAACTGTTTTGTTTAATCTTGTTTGATTATCTCTCTGCGAGCAATGCAAGCAAGAGTCCTTGAGGGGAAAGAACGTGAGAGATTATCAGCAATCTTTTTCGATTTAACGGGAGACTGTCAGCGTTCTCCAAGGTTTTTTTTTGGTGGCTGCGGACAACCTTGGCTAGGGATTTACAACAAGGAAAAATGGCTTGGAACAGCAAGAGAGAGAGAGAGAGAGAGACAGAGACAGATAGAGAGATAGAGAGAGAGAGAGAACGAAAAGAAGAGAAGACAGAAAGACAATGAGAGGCCGCTTAGGACGGTGGGACTATTCAAGGAGCCTGGACGTTTTGCAGATATCGCAAAGCAAATGCCAGTGGTAGCAGGCTTTAGGGAGAGAGAGAGAGAGAGAGAGAGAGAGAGAGAGAGAGGGAGGGAGGGAGTGAGAGTAAAATAATCGAAGAAAGAGGGAGAGTGAGAGAGAACAGAGAAAGAAACAGCAGAGAGAGAGAGAGAGAGAGAGAGCAGAGAGAATCTTTCTTTTTCACATCGACTTACTCCGATCTCTTTTTTCCAATAGGAAAGAAGTCGATCACTCGATGATAGCTGAAAAGGGAGTGGTGAGACCATATCAAGGTTAGACGGAAGCAGTCGAGGATGGAAGGGGTGGGAAGGGAGAGAGAGAGACTGAGAGAGAGAAAGAGTGAGAGTGAGAGAAAGAGAGAAGGAGAGACTGAGATAGAGAGAAAGAGTGATAGTGAGAGAAGAAGTAGAGAGAGAGTGAGAGTGAGAGATAGTACAGTGAGAGAGAAAGAGATTGAGAGAGAGAGAGAACTTGAGTGAAAAGCAGGGGACGCCAATTAAAGAACGATAGAATTGCTCACCAGTTTTTCTTCCATCGTCTCGTGTTTTGACTGTAGATGAGACAGCCATGTGAGTAGTAGTGGCAATTCACGCGTGTTGGGGATCATGGAGAATAAGAGAGAGAGAGAGAAAGAGAGAGATGAGAGAGAGAAAGGGAGAGAGAGAGAGCGAGAGAGAGGGAGAGGAAGAGAGAGAGAGAGAGAGGGCGAGGAAGAAAAAGAGAGAGAGAGAGAGAGAGAGAGAGAGAGAGAAGAGTGTTCCGCTTGTCTGCCGCAACCAGAGAGAGCTATTTGTGTTCCTCTCACCTCATGATTGCTCGAGAGTCTGGCCTGGGTGAACTAAAAGAGAAGTAACAAAAAAGGCAGTCAAGGGACCATCATGACATTTTCAGTCTACCGTGGAAATATCATGATGTTGCACAGAATTGGCTGCTGCGAGAAAAAAAAAGAAAAAAAAAACTAGAGCAAAATTTTCCAGCTAAAGGATAGGCCTGCCATTTTTCAAGCCAAATTTACTGTGACGTATTTGGTGGAGTGTGAAGTGCGCAGTTGGAACACGGATCATGCGTTTATGTATTTTGTGCCTTGTAGAGAAGAAAGAATGAGATGATGAGGGAGAGCGAGAGAGAGAGAGAAAGAAAGAAAGAAAGAAAGAGAGAGAGAGAAAGGGAGACTAGGTTAAAGACCCAGAACGGGATAACTCACAATTGAGAGGGAGACTATTCTATGACTAGCACATGACTCTGACCAGTCAGCTTCATTCATTTGCACTTGTGGAATTAGCGAATAGGCAATTGGCCAAAGAATCCTCGGCTATCATCAGCTCTCCTCTCCTCCCCAGCAAGAACTGTACGCGTACGTACTTGATCTGCCCTTTCTCCAAATCCAAATCGCATCATCATAAATTCTTTTACTCTCACTCTCTCTCGCTCTCTCTCACTTTCTCTCTATCACACACACACTCTCTCTCTCTCTCACTCTCTCTCTCTCACGCTCCCACGCTCTCTCTCTCTCTCTTTCACTCTCTCTCTCTCTCGCTCTCTCACTCTCTCTCACTCTCTCACTCTCTTGCCATATCAGAGCTGTATTGTGGTGGACTCGGTTGAGGCTATATCCGGAGCTATATCAGATCCAGGAGATTTAACTTGCATTAATTTGCATTACGGATTTGGGGGAGGCTAAATGGTGAGGGGAGGAATCCCAAACTGTAGGTGCTTTCTACTTGAGAGGGCTAGAATTGGGAGCTAGAAATATCGGACTAGGAAAGGGAAAAGGAACACGGAATCAAACTTGTCACACACACACACAACGTGCGGGAATTTGAAAAAAAGAAAGGCGGGTGGGATAAAAGGGGAGTAGGGAAGACGGGAAAGTAAAGGAAGGGAAAGATACAGGGGAGGTAGATGACGTAGATGGTGGAGAGAGAGTGAGTGAGAGAGAGGGAGAGAGAGGGAGGAGAGAGAGAGTGAGTGAGAGAGAGGGAGCGGAGAGATAAATAGAGAAGAGAGAGAGAGAGAGATGGAGAGAGGAGAAAGAGAGATAAAGAACTATAGAGAGAGAGAAAGAGAGGGAGGGGGAGAAGAGAGAATGAGAGAGAGAGAGAGCGATAGAGAGAGAGAGAGAGAGAGAGAAGGAGAGAGTAGGAGGGGGAACCTGTTCATATTCACTCGATGCGAGACACGTTCTCAAAAGAGTAAAAGGGAACACAACGGATGAGTGGTGTTTTCGAACAGAAAGGGAACACAAAATTTGGTCAAAGGGCGTACTTGAATTAAGTGAGTGAAAACGATGCAATTTGGGCTTGAAAAGGATTTTCTGAAATTAAATGACGTTTACGTCCTCATTCCTCATGTAAAAGTGATGCAGATGTTTAAAAAAAATTATGGGTTTAATCGGGGAATAAAACGCAAATTTATAAAGTTCTTTGAAAAAAATAGTGAAATTAAATATTAAATTAAATTAAAAAAAAATTTTTTTCGAAATTGGCTGCTAGCTGTATGGCTTATATACATGTTGCGGTTACCTGGTAAAATGTGCCTGACAATGAGCCTTGTTGTTGTGGTGTCTCTTTTTCTTCGTAATCTTATTCCTAATGGCTTCGATTCTTTCCCCTCTATACCTGTCTGCTTCGTGAATCCTCTGCTTTCCGTACCATTGCTTGACAAAGTTCTCTCCCTCCTCTCACTGTCTCTCATTCTCCCTCTTTCTCTCCTCTCTCTCTCCCTCTTCTCTTTCGCTCTCTTTCTCTCTTTCTTTCTTTCTCTCTCTCTCTCTCTCTCTCTCTCTCTCTCTCTTCTTTCTTCGCTCCTCTCTCTCTCACACGCTCTCTTACTCTCTCCCTCCCTCTTCTCACTCTCTCCTTCTCCCTCCCCTCTATCTCTCCCCTCTCTCTCCCTCCCTCTCTCTCTCTCTCTCCGTCTCTCCTTCTCTCTCTGTCGCTTTCCTCCTCTTTCAGCATCTGAAGTCGTCGACCGCCGCCTCAGGCATCAACTCTTCCTCCTCTCTCAACTCGCTCGGCCAGTCCTACGACTCGATCTCGTCGGCAGCCTCCAACAATGACGTCATCAAAGAGGCGCAAGAGGAGCGAGACTCGCGATACAGATCGTACAACAGCCATCATCACAATCATCATAGTCATGTTCGTGGCATCCCCCCCCCCTCCTAAGCATGCTAATGTAGTCCAAAATGTAGTCTATCTGTCCCCCTCCTCTCCCAGCCCCTTGCTTATTTCTAGTGCTACAGTATGCAGACTCACTTGTCCGCTGCTCAGTACGCGGATTTTGGAGAGTTTCATATTGTATAATGAAACACTCAAAAACTCCGCAAGGATCACAAGTCTAGCGGTCCAGAGAGTGTTTTGAAAAGAGAAAAGAACTGGTTTCACCAGCACAAGTATCGTTTGAATGGTGTAGATAGTTGTGCTTGTGCCATGTGGACTCTAGAGCTTTTCCGCGTGGCGAACATCTATCCCTTTCTGTAGTGGTTTCGTATGGTCTGGGTCTCTTTCTGTGTCTGTCTGTATCTCTCTGTCTTTCTCCTCTCTGTCACTCACTCTCTCGCTCTCTCTCTCTCTCTCTCGCTCTCTCTCTCGCTCTCTGTCCCTGTATCTCTCTCTTTTTCTCTCTCTCTCTCTCTGTCCCTGTCTCTCTCTCTCTCTCTCTCTCTCAAGCAGTGGAGGTTTGCGAAAGGTTTTTTTTCCCGCCGATTTGCTGCCATCTTTTCATTTCCTGCTTCCATTCATTCAGCGAGTCCTTTCAAGCTGTCCAACGTCTGTTTTTTATACTGACTGAGAAAACAAGTATGTGAAGTATTATATGAACAAGTTGCAATAACTTCATTCTCTAGACTAGTGAAGCGGAAACTAGAAATGTATTCGGAAGAAGAAGGTAAAGTAAAAGGGACAGTATAGTTCAGTTCTGTGGTGGTCTTCTTTATTTTAGCATATTTTCACACGGTAAGTTAAAAAAGAAAACTACCATAACCAGAAATTATGTTCTTAAGATTTATTTGGTATTTTATTTGTATGAATCAAAAGGACTTTCTTGAACGCTATCACATTTCCATGCCTATATTAGAGTGCTGGATGACGTGTAAAACCACATGGCTTTGCCTGAGTAATCGAAAAAGCCTTACATTTGTAAATGATGTTTTAGTGCTCAAATTTGTTAAACTTTTTAATAGTTAATTTTTTTTATAAAATAAGTCTTTAATATTGGGGGAAAGGGTTTTTTTTCTTTGAATTTTTAAATAAAAGCAAATTATTTTTTAAATATTAATTTCTCAATTACAAAATTCATTCCAGCAGCGCGAATCGGCAGGCGCGGAAAGTCCGACAGGCTTTGATGCGACGTCACCACCGGCACACCAGCAGGAGCCGACTCCGGAGTCGGTGCCGACACCACAGATCGACACCGACTCCGGAGCTCCGAGCTCTGTCGGAGTCGGCCAGAAACCGGAGGAGGGGCCGGCTGTAGATGATGGACCGGTGCGCGTCAGGAGCACAGCGGGACAGAAGCCGAAGATGACTGATCAGCAGGTTGGTAGAGAGAGAGAGAGAGAGACAAGAAAATAGATTAGAAGACAACCTTAAGGATTTTTTAAAGTATTTAATCGTCAGCATATAGCTATTATATCCTCGTCGATTCCCTGAAGTGAAT
>CALZFC010000072.1:1255000-1297500 GCA_945643635.1 Allodiplogaster sudhausi
AGATTACGGTACTTAGGAGGAGTCAATATTTGGGCTACGGTGTATATAAGGACCCCTCCACAAGATTTGACACACTTTTAAGAACGACAATTCCAAATGTTTGTGTTTTTTATATGAGTTCCTGAACGGAGGTGATAGTCACGTATGCCTTTTGTGTAGTTTCGTGTCTCACCGCGAGAAGAACTTATTTACTTAGTGTACTTAAGTTTACTTAGCGTACTTAAGTGCGTAACTTAAGTTAGTATGGAGTCGGCCAATTATCGGGTGCTTACACGTATTCGAGTGCGTTCATATGTTTTGTATTTGTGTGCTCTCTCTCTCTCTCTCTCTCTCTCTCTCTCTCTCTCGCTCTCTCTCGCTCGCTCTCTCTCTCTCTCTCTCTCTCTCTTTCTCTCTCATATTGTCTTCTTTCCTTTCCCATTTTCCATTTCAACTTTTGCTACTAGCCAGTGTTTTAAGTGAGCCTTCTCTCCATTTTACTATATCGTTGTAATTGTGCGTAACTTTGGCTATACTTTAATGTATGGTGCTATGCTACTTTGTGTTTGTGATGTGTGACTTAATTGTATACTGTGCTAGTATACAAGAGATATGTCGCGATGTCATGAGTTTCTCTCAGTTGTGCTTAGGAGAAGAAATGACAAGAATGTTTTTTTTTGTTTCATTGCACGAATCAGATTTAATCGTGTGGGGGTTTTTATAGCAAAAGGACGATGACGTTATTTCATTTTTCATTTGACATAAGTTTTTTTTTTGTTGTATTTCGTGAAAATGAGACTGATGCGTGCTGCTACATATTATGTATGCTGCTTTCCTTCAAATATCAGCTGACATTTTGTTTGACTTTGTGCTTTTCGAATCGAGGTCTATTAGAAAGTGAGGGAAAGGAGAGAGAAAGAGAAGAGACAGACAGAGAAATTTTACTCTGCTTCTCTGCACGTCTCTCTCTAGCTCGTACTCTCTCTCTCTCTCTCTCTCTCTCTCTCTCTCTCTCTCGCCCCACAGTAGCTAACCGAAGGAGCAAGTAGGGATTTGCAGCTGATCAAATTGTTTGAGCGCTGTCATTATACTTTCTTCCTTATGGTTATTTTTATTATTATTATTAAAATGGATTATGTTTATCTGGGGAATTCTGTTTTAACTAAATTGTATCTTAGTATTATTTTTTTCTTTTAGTGAGAAGTAGTTGAAAGATTTACTCGCCTTTTCTCACAAACTTTTCATTCAAAAGCAGTGAACCTTCTTTCTCAGCACAACACAATTTCTTTCTTTCTCTCTCTATGTCACTTGATCACTTCATTCTTATCCGACTTCCATCACAAAACACAATGGACTTGAACTTGATGGACGCGTTACGCTTGTGAATTCATATACCTTTCCTTCTTTATCGCTCTCTCTTTCACTGTCACTATTTCTCCTTCTCTTTTTCTCTGTGCTCTCTCGCTCCCGTCGACCACTCTCTTGCTCCATAGAAATATCTGCCTATGCCTTCTTGTACGTGCTTCAACATAACTTCCCTCTTTGCTCAAGCGTGTGTCCCTTTCCAATTTATTGCCACAATCACACGAATAAGAATATTAGAATGCATTTCCGTTTCGTTCTATTGTTTTATTGTAGTCACACACTGATGCGAACATCCAGTCATTTATAAGCCTTTTTTCAGACCACAAATCAGCCTTTTCCACTGTTTTAGCCCGAAGCCCGAAGCTCATGAATAAAGTGCTCCATTCGTGGTTTTGATTTTTCTACGGAGAAAATAGACTTGAGGAGGAAGCGAGAGAATGAGCAGAGAGAGAGAGGTCAGAGAGAGAGAGAGGGAAAATAGAGAGAGAAGGAGAAGAAAGAGAGATAGAGTGGCAGAGAGAGAGAGAGAGAAGGAGAAGAAAGATAGAGATAAAAAGGACGAGACGAGGTCAGAGCACTATGGAAAGGGTCATTTTGGACGAACAGATAAGAAAATGATATCTATCCGAGCTGCGAAGTACGAAAAGTACACGAGCAGCGATAATTGAATAATGTAAGAGTGAGGTGATGCAAGGAGATAGTGTGCATCGATTGGGAAAGTGCCTAGTGACATTCGCGTATGCAGCTGGCTGATGTGAAATAGCAGAAAAGACTGCATTCACTCGAGCGCGCACCGAAATTTGAGGCTAAAGAAAACTGCCAAAGTTTGGTGAAACGCGGCTTGCATCTTGTTCTTGATTGCTTATTGATTTCGTTCCTTTCCTGCTAGTTCTTATTCTTTGTGGCATAAACGGACGACTCTGCCCATCTTTCGTATTTTATACGAACTGCCCACGATATTTTAGAAGAAAAAAACCATAATTTTTTTTTCGTTTTCATGTTTGTTTTGTTATTCACAGGCTCTTATAGCATCATGTTAAGTGTAATCGCTCGATTATTGTCAATATTTGTATGTGTTTTACTTGCGATTCATAATACAACTTTTGAACATGTTCTTTTCTTTGCGCCGACGAATGCCGGAATTGTTGAAATTCCTGTATTCGTGTTTTCTATAAGAATGGACACGTCCGGAGAAGCGGAAGCCATTGCGGCGTCGTCCTCATCTTCTTCGCTGTCGTCCGCGTCAGAAGTCGAAGCCGACGGAGCCGAGGCGGTTCCGACCCCTCCGGAACCGGCTCCGAGCCCTCCGGAGTCGGCTCCGACCCCTGCGGAGTCGGCTACTCCTGACTCCGTGCCGAATCAGGCTGCCGGTCATGGCCACAGCCATGTGCATCGTCACCACTTCGTAGCCAGCGGCCGGCCCGCTTACCGCTTCCACTTTCATCCTCATCCAGGTATTTTTGGTTTTTTTGTTTTTTTTTTCTCTCCTGCAAAATTAACATTAATTTCATCCATAGTTCGTTTAATTAATTATTTATTTATCCATTTGTTTTTATTTTCCGAATGCAATTTGCATATTATATGTTAAAGGTTTTTTAAGGACCTGATCAATGCTTGGCAATACTCATTTGTGTAACCTTGAAAAGATATGGAAATACTTTTAACTAGCTTTCGCTTGTTCTTCGTTCGTACCGAATCGTCTTTTAAAGGACCTTGGCAAAATTGGCTTCTGTTTAATTTCGTATTTGAACGAAATAATACAATTTAAGAAAAATATTGTTATTTTATTTTATTTTCCCGCCTTTATATTTATTTAAAAAATAGATATATATGTTCTCATATATCCTTTCTTCAGCCGCTCATCTCGGCCACGGCCACTCGCACAACAGCAGCAACAGCAACAGCAATCACAACCACCATAACCATCATCATCATCATAACCACCACGCGCCCGACCCGGGTCTCGCGCGCATGCACTCCGCGCCACCGGCCGGCATTCAGAACACGCCAGTTGGCGCGCAGGTACGCGGGTGGCATAGCCTAGTAGTTAATCAGTTCCTATACAAAGGCCAAGGGTGCGTGTTCGACTTTTCTTGAAGGTTGTATTCTCTTCTTGCAAGTCCATTTCTGGAAAAATTGGCACGAAACCTTTGTGAGACTAATTTTACAAGGGTTCGTAGAAAGTTAATATAGGCTTTCATTTATACAAAGTTCTTTCATAGTAGCTGTAAAATAAAATGAGGTTGGGATATAAAATGAATGTTTTTATTTAAAGTATTTTTGATATGATTAAGGGTGCTGCAAACCGTCCTCCGCCTGCTCCTGCTGCTCCTCTGCCACAACAACAGCAGCATCCACAGCAGTCGAATCAACTGGGTGTCGTCAGAGATCGACTCTTTCATGCCATGATGGTAAGGGGGATTCTCTCTCTCTCTCTCTCTCTCTCTCTCTCTCTCTACCTCTGTCTCTCTCTCTCTTTCTGCCTCTCGCATTCTCTTCTCTCTCTCTCTCTCTCTCTCTCTCTCTCTCTCACACACACACACACACACATTTGCTTTCCTCTCCCTCTTTCACTCTCTTTCTTCCCCCTTTTTCACTCTCTCTTCTCTCCTTCTTCTTCTTCTCCTTCTCTCTCTCCCTCTCCTTATCTGTCTTCCTCTTTCTACTCTTTCTCTCTCCTCTTTCTCCTTCCGCCCCGTTCTCTCTCTCCCTTACTGTCTTGTTCACCTCTCTCTCTCTCTCTCCATCTCTCTTTCCCTCTCTCTCTCTCTCTCCATCTCTCTTTCCCTCTCTCTCTCTCTCTCTCTCTCTCTCTCTCTCTTCAGGTTCGTATGGCCCTCAGCTACTCCAGCCGAGTCAGCCGATCTTGGCGTCGCATCATCGAATTTACAATGCTTATGATTGTCAGTTTTCTTCTATTTCTTTATCAGTTTCGTCTTTTTATATCCTTGACTGAAATCCTAAAGAACCTTAAGTTGTACTATATCTTGAAGTTATACATCCTTAAACGAAGGAATACGGTACACCAGAGAGGACACAACATTGTAATACTTTTATTATATATCGCTCCTTAGGATACGCTATTCAAAAGAGCGTTTCAGGAGAAAAGGACACGAAATTCGAATCACGGGTCTTGAAAGGAAATAAATTTAAGGGGCCTTAAAAATATTTAAATAAAAAATATTATATGTGTTTTTTTATGCTTAACTTGCAGGCTCTTCTGAGCTTCGCCTCTCTCATCTTTGTTCACTTTCTGGTCGCTCGTTCGGCCACGACCTGCCTGGACCATGTTTTGGTTAGATTTGGAGTTTTAAATGTTTTTTTTTAAATTAAACATTTATTTCCAATTTTTAGAATATTATTTATTAATAGTAATTTAAATAGCAATTTTAAAAAGATTTATTTTCTTACTTCTTTCCAGTACACATGGCCGCGCGACGGCGTGCTCCGTGTGGAGGTCGTGCGCAATCTAGATGTTCTCGAGATGCGCGAGGAGTTTCTAAGGAAGAAAAGTTGGTGGGAGATAGACAGAGAGAGAGAGAGAGGAAAGGTGAGACAGAGAAATGGAGAGAGGGGAGAAAAACGAGAAAGGGTGAGAGAGAAGAGGAGAAAAACGAGGGAGAGAGAGAGGAGGTGATAAAGAGAGAGAGAGAGAGAATGAGATAAAAGGAGGACGAGAAAGAAAGAAAGAGAGAGATAAAAGGAGGACGAGGAAGAAAGAGAAGGAAAGGGGAGAGTTTTCACTGTTTTCGTTTCAGGAGATACGCTAGCAGGACAAGATGCATGCTACTTTGACGTCAAAAATGTGCTTCTTTTCGGTCCACAAGCCATTCCGGCAGAGGTTTCTTTTTTAATTATTGTTATTCTTTTTGATCATCCTTTTTTAATAATTTAATACGACGCTGTAGTTCAATTTAATTCAATTTTTCTATACAACTCAGCCGAATCTCACAATGAGTATTTTGCTTCAGCAAAAGAAATAAGAATCCAAAAATGTAGAATAATGCTCAAAGTGTTGTTTTATAAGTTATTGTACTTCTACGGTCAATACGAACTTTCCGCTATCAATCGAATTCACATATGTAAACTTCTGAACTTTATCTCTTCTCGTTTAGGTTCCCTCTCTCTCTCTCTCTCTCTTTCTCTCTCTCTCTCTGTCGAAAGGAAATCTATAAGATGCTATATCATATTCCATTATTCATTAAAATAAAGTTGAAAGATCAAAGATGCAAAAAATAACTAAGATATGATATCCGTTCTTATAGAAAATGTTTAGATTCGCCAGCACGAGCCTCGAATTGGCGAGAACTCCAAGGCCGCGAGGAGTTTATCAGGAGAGGAGACTACTGAAGAAGGGGCAGCCGACGAGGGAAAGCCAGCATCTTCAGTGTGGACATTCATAAGCGAGCTACTCTTCACAGAGGTATTGTTTTTTCGTCTTCTTATTTATTTTATTATTATTTTGGCTTATTAAATAAGTCTTAAGTGCGTCGGGGTGCGTTTAATACACTTCGTATTATCAGCTAAACTTGGAATTTAAATCTTAAAATAAAAGTTAAAGTACGGTATTATCAATGAGTAAAGAGAAATGAAAGGAGTATGAAAGAGATAGATTTACTTTTACTTTTACTGCCTCTTTCCAGTTTTGATTCAGTGAGATATATCCGAATTTTTGTTTTTTAGGCCTTAAAATTTGGTGATATGTTGTCGATTTTAATTAGTATTTCTTCTTATTATAAAGTTTAAAATTGCCTCTCTTTGGATTGCGAGGCGCGAATCTCTAAATTGATATAAAGATATAATTTTAGCTGATGGACGACTATGACGAAGATCAAGAAGAGGAGCTCGTGTCAAGTGTCGGCAGTCATGAAGACATGGACATGCTGCAGTGGGAGCGAGAGTTCAACGGCATGTTTAGTCAGTCAATCTAGATATATTATATATATATATATATATATATATATATATATATTTATTTTTATTATATAAGAAAAGCAGATACAATGGTTGTACTGGCTAAAGGAACGGCATAATGGAAAGGCGAATTGGCAACAAAAAAAAAGTCAATAATCATGGCAACTATTACTGTTTATTCATTTTATTATTAAATCTCAATCTATTATTTGTTTGTAGAAGGAGAACAGATTCTAGCAATGCGAACACATAGTTGTATGTATTTAGAGATGTGCTGCCTTTTAAAATCACCTGTGGGGTTTAAAGAAAATAATTAATTTTTTTATATTTTTATTTTCAAAATAATTTATATTTCCAGAGCCCGAGTCACTGCCCGTGTACGAGTACCGTGTGGAATACTCGCTCATCTACGGTACCCTTCGACTACCGTATACCTACAGGGCGAAACACAATATCACCATGATGCATACTAGAGTAAGTGGAGAGAGAAAGAGAGAGGGAGGGAGAGTTGGAAAGTTTCGGTTTAAACAGGAAGTAAAAGAACAGGAAGTAAAAGCCATTGTCGAGGTCCTAGTGCAACGGGATGGAGTTGGGGGCTTATTGTGGTTGCCTAAGAAGAGGTTATACTTTTGCCTGAAAAGTGGTATTCGGTTAAATTAAAGGTGGGTCTATGTCTTCTTTTTGTTTAATTAAGAAAAAAGAAAGTCGTTAGATAGTAAAAGTAGTAAAAACTATTATAGTTTGCTAATATTTTTTTAAAGAAGTTATCCAGACTAGTTCATCTGGGGGGAATTTGAAATTAGTTTTATAAAATAAATCAAAATACTCTTTTCAGATTGACTCGAATGATGTCTGCTTTGGCACGCCGCTAGCACGGAGTCTCATGCAGTCGACTGTCGGATTCGAAGAAGCAATCATGGCGTCCCTCAGGGCACTCTCAGTCAATGAGAGTGATATTGGTAAGGGAGAGAGAGAGAGAGAGAGAGAGAGAGAATGAAGGTGGTGATATAGAGAGGGAGAGAGAGAGATTGAGAGAGAGAATGGGAGAAGTCACAGAAGCTTATCATTATATGACGGAAAGATTTGACATTTAAAAATGAATTCTCTTTTTAAAATATGAAGTAAGTATTTCTTTATTTTAATTTTAGGCAAAAAAGAGAAGAATTAGATGCATAAGCTATGTTGATTTGATCTTTTATCTAAAAAAATTATGTTTAAAAAATTCTTTTTTTCCCAGGCTACGTGCACGATCTTCGAACGAACGAGCATTATCATTTCGTGCAGCTGGCCAACTCCAAGCTGAACTATCTGACGGCCGGACTTGTCATGCTGCTATTTGTACGGTTTTTCTTTTTGAAAGTTTGAAAGTTACAAACTACGTGATTTTTAGACGAATAAAAGATATCGTTCCAATAAAGAAAGGTATTAGACTGCCAAAATAAATGAAGGTGAAATATATAGTTTTAAAAAGCATTTTTTGTGTAATAGAATATCTCAAAAAAAGTTTTGCTTTTTGGAAATCTATTTCAAAATATATGATTGTATAATAGAGATCATTCCGTATTTCAAAATGAATTATTTTTGGATATTCCATATCTCGAAATCTTTATACCTGTACTTTAAAAAGTAGTATTTTAGTATTACATCCATTTCCAGACCATTGCTATCTCTCTCCCTCTCTCTCTCTCCTCCACCCCTCTCTCCGTCTCTCTTTCTCCCTCTCACCCTCTCTCTCTCCCTCTCCTCCCCCCCTCTCTCTCTCTCCTCCCCCCCCCCTCTCCCTCTCTCTCTCTCCGTCTCCCCCTCTCTCTTTCTCTCCCTCTCCCTCTCTCTCTCCGTCTCTCTCTCCCCTTCCCCCCTCTCTCTCTCTTCCCCCCTCTCCTTCTCTCTCTCTCCGTCTCTCTCTACCTCTCCCCCCCTCTCTCTCTCTCTCCTCCCCCCCCTCTCCCTCTCTCTCTCTCCGTCTCTCTCTCTCTTTCCCTCTCTCCTTCTTTCCCTCTCCCCCTCATCATCTCTCTCTATCTCTTCTCTCTTTCTCTCTCTCTCTCTCTCTATCTCTCTCTCTCTGTCCTCTCTCATTCCACTTGCAGACCTTTGCCATCTCTCTCCTTCTTCGCTTCTCTCACCATCAAATCTTCCTCTTCATCGTGGACCTCCTTCACATGTTCGAGCACAATCAGCCACTCGTCTTCCCGGCCGCGCCCCTTCTCACCGTCATCCTGGCGCTAGTTGGTGAGGAGTATTCTTCATTATTGTTTTTATTACTTTATATTATGAGTTAATAATAATATTATTGTTAATAATTTATTATTATCTTTATTAATATTACGGTAGCTAAATATTGGAAAATAATTATTGCGCAAATAATCTCATTCAGTTGATTTCACATTGTAAAAGAATGTGCTATTAAATGTGATGCCATTAAATGATGCAAGCAAACTTTGACCAAAGTTAATTTGTCAACTTTTGCTTGCTGTGAAGTATATGAATTTTTTATCTAATCGCCAATGGCTGTGAGAACACAGAAAATAGGAGCATCGGATGTTTAAAGCTGCAGGCTGATCTTTTCGATAAAAAAAGATTTTTGCATTTTGTCGGATACTAACTTTTCTCCGTAACCACTAACTTTTATCTATTATTTATCGTTTTAAACATTGCTATGACTTATTATAGGGCTCATATTATTTGTGATTATATTGGTTTATAGTTCCCCTTAATAACAAGATGCATATCCTGTCCGGTCATCATAAATTTGAAAATTGTAGGGCGATTTATCGATAGTCCTCATGTGTTTCTCTTCATCGTTCTCGCGCTTACTGGTTTGTTTTGTCCAAGTTGTAAATAATACCGCGTAAGATGCACAAAACCCTCCGCTTTTCCTTTGCATACTGTAGCTTTTAAAATAAAAATAATAATTTTTGGTGGCCAAACCTCTGTGCTTGACAACGCTCTTGCCTACCTCTAACCAACCATGGGTTGCGAATCGTCCTTGAGGATCGACCGCAGGAGTCGTTTTTGCCGAATTGGAAAACAACTTTATGAGAAGGGGGGGGGAATCATATTTTTTCGAGTGTAGAGCTTTTGACTATCCCAAAATCCCGAGGCCGAGCAACTTGCGGCTTCACTTTCTGAAGCCAGGGCCCTACTTATATCTTAGGACGCCCAGGCCGTGCTCATCTACCTATGGCTATCCATGCTGAAATACCATCTCCAAGCCCGAAACTATTCTAATTCCTTCCTGATCCTCCCCTTACACTTACACAAGCCTTCCTGTCGCTCGGTTTTCCAATTCGGCGAGAACGACTCCCCCCTTTTTGCAATTCGGCAAGAACGACTCCCCCCTTTTTGCAATTCGGCAAGAACGACTCCCCCCTTTTTGCAATTTGGCAAGAACGTCTCCCCCCGAAATTTGACCTACATATTTTTTTGCGGCAAGACCGACTCGCAGCCCCAGCCATAGCCTTCACCGTATATTATTAATGCCTGTCCAGTGCATCTTGAAGCATTTGTCTTAAAAAGTACAATTACTTGTAAGTACACACTTGTACATATATTTGCACTTTACACTAAGTGTAATTTGTATAATTTTTTTTTGCATATTTCAAAGAAATTTTTTTCCTTGCACTTTTTATTGCCGCGTGTAATAAGCAAAAATTATATTTTGTGCTGTAATTAATTAGTAGATTTTAAATATTTAATTAAGACATTTTAATTACTAATTATTTAATTGAGTCGATTATTGTTCAGGAATGGAAGCGATAATGTCCGAGGTCTTCTCCGATACGACGACTGCCTTCTACGTTATTCTCATTGTATGGGTGGCCGATCAATTCGACGCGATATGCTGCCAGAGCAGCACCAGCAAGAGACATTGGCTCAGGTGGGTGAGAGAGAGAAGGAGAGTTGGGAGAACCAGAGAAAGAGAGTGAGGTGATAGAGAAAGAGTCGGAATAAACAGAGAGAGAGAGAGAGAGCGATAAAGAGAAGGAGAGAAAAAGAGAGTTGGGAGAACCAGAGAGAGAGAGTGAGGTGACAGAGATAGAGTCGGAGTTAACAGAGAGAGAGAGAGAGAGAGAGAGAGTAATGTAAGAGTGACAGGGAAGGGGAGAACGAAAAAGATAGTGAATTGTGAACAGAGTAAGAGCGTGTATAAGAGCGAGAACGCATAAGAAGTTGAAATTATTATTTATTTTTTACTCTTTGGCTACGGGAGGAATGTTGGGTTAAAAAGAAAAATATTCCAGATTCTTCTTCCTCTACCAGTACTTCTTCTATGCGTATCAGTACCGTTTTGGTGGTCTCTACGGAGGACTCGCGCTCTTCACGTCGTCGGCATTTATTCTGGCATGTTTTTTTTAAATATATTTTGCTTCTCTATGAGCCACAAACATAAAAAGATAAAAACATTTGTGAAAAAATTATTTGAAGCATGTTTTTTTCTGACAGATTAATGAATTTATATTTAATGTAAATTACAATTTCAAGTACGAGGCCCCATGTTGGCGTCGTTGTATCCGCCTGCATCGATATTCAGGAATACATTGTTATCATAGGCAAAATCTATTTGAAGTAGCCTCACATCCTCTTTTTTTTAATATTTAATTTTTTTCTTCTTTTATTTTTTTTTAACAAATTGAATGAAAATTATTTTTAATATTGAAAAAATACTTATATTATTTTTTATTTTAGATTTTTTATAAAATATTTTTTGACTGCTGGCGAAATTCTTCTCCACATAAAATTAAATGACGTAATATTTAATATTAGCAAAATTAGCATAAAATTAACATAACATTAGCATATTATTATTATTATTCAGCACTCGATGATCTTCTTCTTTCATCACTACGAGATTCCGCTCATCCTCTACACGGACCGCCTCCAGCGCATTATGACCGAGGTCAACCATCCGGTAGGCTTATTTAAAAATATTTCTTCCTTCTTTTATTTTTACATTCATATGACAGCATCTCTTACGTCCTACATATAAATTTTTTTACGTATAAAAAAAACTCTCTCACACTCTCTCTCTCTCTTTCGCTCTCTCTCTTTTTCTCTCCCTCCCTCTCTCTCTCTCTCTCTCTCTCTCTTTTTCTCTCTCTCTCTCTCTCTTTTTATCTCTCTCTCCCTTTCTCTCTCTCTCTTTCTCTCTCTTTCTTTTTCTTTCCCCCCTCCCTCTCTCTCTCTCTCTCTCTCTCTCTCTCTGTCACTTCATCCCTTACAGGGAACCGTCATTCAGGAGGTCGACGTGCGATCTGCAACGCGTGCTGCAGAGGAAGCCGCGAGACGCGCTGCGGTCAACTTGACAGGAGCGGAAGGCAACATGGAAAGGGAGGCCGACGCGGCAGGACAGGGTGGCCTTTTTTTCTTTATTTTTTTTCTTTTTTCTTTCTTTTTCATTCTTTTTTTTTTTTTATTTCTTTTGCCACTAATCTCCTTTTTGAGTCCTTTTTTTTTTTACACAATTTCTTATTTATAATGCGTTGTATTTTTTTTTTATAACGTCATGATTTCTGAGATGAAGAAAATTTCTAATGGAAATTTTTTTTATATTTCTAAATTCATTCTTAACACTTCTATTGTTTTCCTTGCAAGAAAGGAATGTGTTGGAATTGTTCAAAATATAGCTATTGATCGTGACAGGAGAATCTTCTTTTTTTACAGTCAAGATTTGGGAAGCGAAAATGTTTTTTTTTATATAAGTTTTTATTTATTTTTCTTAAATTTTTTTCTTGAGGTCCTTTCGCCTTCGCTCGTCACACACTCCGTCCACGTATCAGTGTAGCACTGCGCGCCACTCTCGCGCCGACGCAGCAACCTAGAATGTTTGAGTTTGTGAAGCAATTAATTTAAGAGAGCCTGTCAGTATCGTTCGATCAAGGCTTGCCCTAGAAATTTTTTTTTCGAATTTCTTAACCAAAATTGATTATAGTATACAACTCGACGTGGTGAACAAAATAGGCTACATTTCAAAGTTGAAAAAAAATTTTCCGCGTGAGACAAAGTACAGTAATCTTTTAAATTTCATTGGTCATAAGTCGCATCAAACTTATTATTAAACAACCATCGAGTTATCATTGGATAGCTGATTGGACGGGCTTTAATTTTCATGTTGATGATGTTTTCATAAAATTTGAATTTGGCCCTAAAAGACGGCCCTAAACATTTTAGGTGGTTGTTTTTGGCAAAATTTTGCATTTTTCGTTCATTTCCACAAAACCGCTCCTACATATTCTTAAAGTGCTTGAAATTTGCTACAATATATGTCTCTTTCAAAAAAATTAAGCGTCCCGGCCTATGGTTCCCAAACGCTTGAACATGATCCTGTGTAAACTGTAACACCGTGCAAGCGCATTCTTCGACCCATAACTGCGCTCAATGTCAATATTACAGAATCGTAAGAATATCATCTAAGAGCTCTCACGGAGATCTTCAAATGTTACATACATTATTTTATTGAAAAGTTTCTATTTATATGGGAAATTTCGTTATGTACAATTAGAAGGTTTAAAAAACTACGTGAAAAACATTTTCGCCTGTCGAAACATACATCATAAGAAAGAGGATGAAATTTGGTACAAGATAAAGCCCTTTCAATGGAATTAAATGTAAACGATCTTTTGTTATAAATCATACAAATAGTGCCAGTAGCGTCTCTGTCATTTCGCCCAAGAATTCACATTTTAGGTTATTCGAATTAGTATATTCCTATCCTTTTTTTTCTATAGGTTTTCCATAAGGCCTTGCTATCCTACTCTTATGGCTTATAACAAAAGATCGTATGCCTGGAATTCCATTGAAAGGGGTTCATCTTGCACCAAATTTCATCCTCTTTCTTATGATGTATGTTTCGACAGGCGAAAATGTTTTTAAAGTGGTTTTTGAAGCCTTCTAATTGTACATAACGAAATTCCCCATATAAATTGAAACTTTTCAATAAAATAATGTATGCAACATTTGAAGATCTCCGTGAGAGCTCTTAGATGATATACTTACGATTTTGTAAGATTGACATTGAGCGCAGTTATGGATCGAAGAATGCGCTTGCACGGTGTTACAGTTTACACAGCATCATGTTCAAGCGTTTGGGAACTATAGTCCGGGACGCCTAATTTTTTTGAAAGAGACATATATTGTAGCAAATTTCAAGCGCTTTAAGAATATGTAGGACCGGTTTTGTGGAAATGAACGGAAAATGCAAAATTTTGCCAAAAACCACCACCGAAAATGTTTAGGGCCGTCTTTTAGGGCCAAATTCAAATTTTATGAAAACATCATCAACATGAAAATTAAAGCCCGTCCAATCAGCTATCCAATGATAGCTCGATGGTTGTCAAATCATAAGTTTGAAGCGACTTATGACCAATGTAATTTAAAAGATTACTGTACTGGGTCTCACGCGGAAAATTTTTTTCAACTTTGAAATGTAGCCTATTTTGTTCATCACGTCGAGTTGTATACTGTTATTAATTTTGGTGAAGAAATTCGAAAAAAAATTTTTAGGGCAGGTCATAATAGGGCCCTGCTCGAGTCTTACTGACACCCTCTCTTAATTATAAATATACATTCATGAATTTAAGACAGCCTCTCCATAAGACTCGAGCACGGCATTATTAGGTGCTGCTCTGAGGAATTTTTTTCGATTTCGTTTATGAAAATTGGCTCACCTATACAACTCGACGTCCTCTACAACATACCTTACATTTTAATTTTTTTTTTCAGAAAAATTCCGTTCGAGAAACAGTACAGTACCCTTCAAAATATGATGAATCATAACTCGGCTAATTTTCCGAATTTGACGAAAACAAAGATACCGTTCGATAGCCCGTTGGACGCACTTTAATTTTGATCTTGGGTAAAATTTTCTAAAAAATCCATTTTCGACCCAAAACACGGCCCTGAAAATTTTTGTGACCACTTTTTGGCAAATTTTTGTTCATTTTTGGAAAGAGTACCCTGCAGTTTTTTGATATGTTGTAGCGCGTGAAATTTGCTACAAGAATTCGTTTCAGTCAATAACATAGCGGTTGGCACACCTTGCGAAAAATGCGCGCGAGTCGGTCAAAATGGTGCATTTTCGGTCTCCGAGACACAGTGCAGGCGCATTCATCGATCCATAACTACGCTCAGTCTTAATATTACAAAATCGTAAGTATATCATCTAAGAGCTCTCATGGAGATCTTCAAATGTTACATACATACTTTTTTTTAAAGTTTCAATTTATATGGGAAATTTCGTTCTGTACAATTAGAAGACTTATAAAACTACTTCAGAAACATTTCCACATGCCCAATCATACATCATAAGAAAGAGGATGAAATTTAGTACAAGGTGAATTCCATTAAATGAAATTCCATGCATACGATCTTTTGTTATAAACCAAAAGAGTATAGCCAGTAGCGTCACTGACATTTCGCCCAAGGATTCATAGTTTAGTTTATTCGAATTGGAAGATTCCATTCCTTTTTTTTACACCTTTTCCTTGAGGCGTTGTAATACTAATCTTATGGCTTATAACAAAGTATCGTACGCATGAAATTGCATTTAAAGGGGTTCATCTTGCACCAAATTTCATCCTCTTTCTTTTGATGTATGATTCGGCATGTGGAAACGTTTCTGAAGTAGTTTTCTAAGCCTTCTAATTGTACAGAACGAAATTTCCCATATAAATTGAAACTTTTCAAAAAAGTATGTATGTAACATTTGAAGATCTCCATGAGAGCTCTTAGATGATATACTTACGATTTTGTAATATTAAGATTGAGCGTAGTTATAGATCGATGAATGCGCATGCACTGTGTCTCGGCGACCAAAAATGCGCCATTTTGACCGACTCGCGCGCATTTTTCGCAAGGTGTGCCAACCAGGATTTTTTTTGAAGGAAACAAATTCCTGTAGCAAATTTCGTAAACGAAATCAAAAAAAATTTCCCAGGGCAGGTCGTGCTCAAAGGTTACAGACATGCTGTCTTAATGTGAGATGAATTTATTTCATAAAAGTAGTAAAAGTGAAATGAAATAGAGAAATATGGCTAATATATTTACCTGGAAGCATATCTTACAATTAGAATGGAGCTTCCAACTAATATATTTACCTGGAACCATATCTTACAATTAGAATGGAGCTTCCAAAAACCCCGCCTAAAGATAATTAGTTGACGGCTGAGTTTTTTTTAGTACAAATTTATCGTAAAATTAAATTTAAAAATATTAATTGCAGAGAGTCACCTGGCCGAATCTTCAATAGAATCGTTCGCTTGTGGCGGAGAGCGGAGAGTCCGCCTGTGAACGCGGACGGCACACTCGCGGCGCCGGCCGACAATCACGACAGACCACGATCGCCAATCCCGCCAGGTATAGGATGCGGAAAATTTTTTTTACTTTAATTTATTTTTGTTTTATTTTTATTTTATTTTATTTTAGGCTCTTTAAATATATTAAATATCATAGACAAACTGCCCGGTTTATAGCGATATTTCAGATTTTTTTTAGAAATTAATCTTGAAATTCAATAGTAAAAACTTAATTTAACGGATAGAATGCCCGCCTTTTCATTCCAGGAACACCGACGGAGACAGCGGAGCATACTGTGGAGCGCGCCAATTCAGTGGAATCCGCGCGGGACCCAGAGGAGTCTGCAAGGGACGTATTGGATTCCGCGCGGGACGTATTGGATTCCGTGCGGGACCCAGAGGCTGATCATGGGAGTACTGTAGATCGAACGGATGGCATGGATTCTCCTACCCACCAGAATAACGAGGAAAGTCATCCACAAGAGGATGTGGAAGTTCTAACGTCTGGAGACCGGATAGAGAACTCGCCTTCCCCTGATCTATCTTCTGCGGTATAGTTCATACAGTATGACCGTCATACCATATCAAGCGGAGGGGATACTGTAATGTCTCCACCCTCCCCCCCCTCCCCTAAATGTCTGTTTATTCCCAGAAGTGTATGTATGCATCCACCTTGAGAGCTTTTAGTCAAGCAACTAGACTGCCCCCACCAATTAATGTTTTCTTTAAAATAAATATTTAAAAAAGACTAATAGGTGAATTTAGGGGGCTTATTTATCGAAATATCACTTTCTTCTATCCATTTCTTTGCTTTTCCATTCGCGTGGCATTTTTTTTTATTTATGCAAAAATATGTGCCTAACAAGAATTATAAAAACAGCCATTTGCCAAGTCTTGCGCTGACATAATGAGATGATCATTGAAAAATATTTTGTAAAAATCGTGGAGTTCTCGAAGTACTCTCTAAAGTCTAGTACGCTTTTAAACCCGGTTAGAATTAGAGTTTTACTGGAGCTACATTTATGAACATTCCAATTGATGTTTTCTGTATAATTAGCCAAACCACCTCTGTCTAATACATTGTCTTGCTGTACGAGATAAGAACGTTTCTTACACATAAAATATGGCATACTCCGATTACTGTAACTAGTTTGTATTGTACTCTTTATTCTGTAAAGGTGAAAAGCTAACTAGGGAAATTGCATGGTTCAGTGGTGAGTGTAAAGTATGTTCTGTTTGTTTTCTACTGTAATTTTAACAAAATAGTTTACTTCTTTTTTCGAAATGTAGCCTTCTCTTTCCTTCTTTGAACCCTTTTTTCTTGTTCCAAAGCTCTGTTCTATGAATACATGAAATATATGACTTTTATACACGTAAAGAAAATATATGTACCCTTGTATAATTTAAGTGACGTCATAGTAAAGTGGTATTATGTTTTTTTTTCTTCTTCCTATGCGTTGTTCTTGTAAGTTAGCTTCTCACCAGTTCTTTCGCCTTTATAGCCTCTAGCGGTCCTCGGTCCTCTCTCTCTCTCTCTCCCTCTCTCTCTCTCTCCCTCTCTCTCTCTCTCCCTCTCTCTCCCCCTCTCTCTCTCTCTCACCCTCTTTCTCTCTCTCTCTCTCTCTAGCTCTCTCTCCTCTCTCTTGGTGGTGTCCCGTTATTTCTCTCTAGTTGGCGAGACGTTTTTACTGGTCGCAGAAAAGGAACTATTGACTATTCGTCATATGTTTTTCTCTTTTCTTTAGTCGCCCATATATGTAGAACTTCCTTGTGTACTTATCCCCATTTTGTGATGGCTAACATTTATTCAGGATTTTTGATATATTTAATTAAAACTATCTTTCGTTGTATTTTCATAAGTAGCTTTATTAGCTGAATGGTGAGGAAAAGCGGTGCGATAAAGAAATTTATTTTTCGAACCTGAATTAAAAGATCTGCAACGTTGGTACGCATTTTTCCAACTACAAGTTATTAAAATTCGTTAATATTTATCTTAAATATATTATCTTAAACCCAGGGATGTCCAAAACAAGGGCCGGGCCCTTCCAACTGCGGGCCCGGCCCGGCCGGGCCCAGGATAAAAATATTAAGCCGGGCCCGGGCCCGTAAATTTCCACGCGGACCGGGCCGGGCCCACTATCCTTGCGGGCCGGGCCGGGCCGAGCCCGGGCCTGCTTTCATTTGATAGAGAAAACATAATAGAATATTCTCGGTCATTTTGGGGTGATATTTTTAACATATTATATGTTTATTAACTAAAATTTGCATATAAATAAATATTGCATGTCTAAAATACAAGTTCGGCGGTGTTTGCCACGTCGGAGAACTGTAGAATAGTTCAATTACACTCTGCCATTAGGTCCTCCATTCTAAATTCATTGTTGTAAGACAACAATTTGAATAGCAAAAAGAAAAATCACATTTATCCAAGGCAGCGCAGCAGTTTTTCGTGCTCAGAAGCATCCTGGTAAGGCCCGGGTCCAGCCCGGGCCCATTTTTCTAAATGCGGGCCGGGCCGGGCCTCATGGGTAAGCGGGCCGGGCCGGGCCGGGCCCGGGTGGTAAGCGGGCCGGGCTGGGCCGGGCCCTACCTTCAAAATATGGGCCCGGGCCTGCCAATTTTGCAACGGGCCGGGCCGGGCCCAGGGCCCGGCCCGTCTTGGACCTCCCTGCTTAAACCGTTATTTCTGTGGACATGTGGTTTTCATTGGAAGGAGAATGTTAAGTAGACAGAAACCCGGGCGAAGCTTTGATATGTTGCTCGTTGCCTACGTTCTAAATTTATTGTTGCTATCATCTCTCGTTCTTTTGCTGTATCACGTTCTCTCATCTCTCACTCCCTCCTCTCCTCTCTCTCTCTACCTCTCTCTCTCTCTCCCTCTCTCTCTCTCCTCTCTCCTCTCTCTTTCTCTCTCTCTCTCTCGCTCTCTCTCTCTTTCGCTCTCTCTCCCTCACTCCCTCTCTCCTTAAGCTGCTTCCCCCGGCCATGCCTGGAGAGACCCCATCGACCTCCTCGCTCCCGACACCCTTCTACAGACTAACGAAGCAGCAGGCGGAGACTGTCTATGATCCCGCAGAGGACACCTTCTTGCTCATGGATGCGATCGAGCAGGATATTGAGGTGGGCTGGAGAGGAAAGAGAGAGAGAGAGAGAGAGAGAGAGAGAGAGAGAGATGAAGAAAAGAGAGAGAGAGCAATGAGAGTGAAACAAATGTAAGAGAGAGGGAGAGATGGGGGGGGGGGGAGAGCGAGAGAGAGAGGGAATAGCGAGTAGACAGAGCAAGAGAGAGGGAGAGGGAGAAAAAGATATAGTTGTTTCCATACCAGGAGATCTGCGCACGACTGCCCCGTGTCGTGCTGGAGATCGGAGTTGGCTCCGGTGTTGTCTCGGCTCTCGTCGCGAAGGTCTGCGGTTACGGTGGCACTATAATAAGGATTGACGGGTTACGGTAGCACTATAATACGGATTGTCGGGTTACGGTAGCACTATAATATGGATTGACGGGTTACGGTAGCACTATAATACGGATTGTCGGGTTACGGTAGCACTATAATAAGGATTGACGGGTTACGGTAGCACTATAATAAGGATTGGCGGGTTACGTTAGCACTATAATAAGGATTGACGGGTTACGGTAGCACTATAAATCACACACAGGCAATTTGCAGGCGCTCTCTGACCGCGGCATGCATGCGCTCAGCGTCGGCACCGACGTCAATCCGGACGCATGCGAAGCCGCACGCTGCACGGCCACGATGAACGGCGTCCATGTTGACGTCATACGGTAGGTGGTTTGGCGGGAAAGGATAAAATTTGAATTTGAAAAATTTTATGGCGCGGTAAAATATATTTTTAAAAAAATTATTTTTTTCAAAAAAATATAAATATCTTTGAGGAGCGACCTCGCATCCGCCCTAATGCCTCGGCTGACTGGCACAGTCGATCTACTACTCTTCAATCCACCGTACGTACCAACCGAAGAGGAGCCAGCGAGCAACTTGGTCAGGCTTTCTTTTTGAATTTATTTGTTACCCGCTCTTTACTTTATTTCTACTCTTTCTCAATCTCACTCTCCCTCTCTCTTTATCTTTATCTCTATCTCTCTGTCTCTTTCTCCTTTCTCTCTCTTACTATCCCTTGCTCACTCTAATTTGAATACTACTATAGTAACATTGAAGATAATTTATACTGTAAACAAATAAACTTTGAAATTGCCGGAGCGATGCTGGGCGGGCGGCGTGCGTGGAGTGTCGACTCTCGGCCGACTTCTCCCCTCCGTGCCCGCCCTGCTGTCCCCCCGAGGCGTGTTCTACTTAGTCGCACTCAGGCATGTCGTTGCAGGACCAATCGTCATTTGAATTCGTTTGGCGGGAAGATGAGTAAGACGGTCCCTGCATGATGAAGGGCTTACATACATATTGCGTTCATTTTTCTTATTGTAAGTTGAGAGAGAGCAAGGAATAAGTGAGAGGGATAGAGGGGGAATTAGAGTGATTAAGAGAGATAGAGAGAGAGAGAAAGCACAGAGAGAGAGCGAGAGAGAGAGAGAGAATACAATCACTTAGACAATTACTTTGTTTCCAGAGAAAACGACATCCCGGCTCTCCTATCACACAATGAGAAGCTACTGAAAGGCAGCGTTGTCTTGGAGCGGCGTGCCGGCATTGAATATCTGTACATTCTCAAGTTTGAGAGAATATGATCGAGCTAGCAAATACGTTGAGGTAAAATACCCAAATACCGTTGTGAGCAAATACCGTTTTCTGTGGAGTTTTCAATGATTAAACTCCATCCTTTTATCTTGTATTGAAGTGCCTTTTTTGAAATATAGACGAGTTTTTCTAGACAGAAAAAAGAGTGTCTATCCACATATCGTTGCGCGCTTGTTGGACTTTTCTATAAAACTTTCCATCTGTATGTTGATCGATCTTCTCTTATCTCAGTCCGTTGCCATCTTGCCCATTTAAAATCGATTTCTCTCTCCGTCATTGATGGCTTGTTTTTGAAAGAATAAAAATAAAAAGATGATAACAGCTGACAGACAATTCAGCGACCAACAAGAACAAGCAAAACGGTTTGGTAGATAGCTGAGCATGAGCATGGAAATGCTCCCAGAATCAGTAAAAAAAATTTAAATATATAAAAAGGGTCAGAACGCCCCCGAACTGACATGGGCAGTCTACATCGGGGTTCTCTCATCATGGAGCGGTTTCCCGATCTCGATCCTCACTCTTTATATATGATGTCTACAACATGAGGAGAGGCCACAACAATTGTTATTTCAGTCGTTTCGCAGCGGCAACAGATATTCGAGACGTCTTTTCCAAAGCGTACGACAGTGTTCGCCAAACTACTGTTTTCCTGGTGGCACGCGCATCTGCATGCTCGACTTCCAACTCTGGTTTTCAGAATGACCCTTATTAGGTTGTAGTCGAACCTAATCGGAGCGATCTTAGAACCTACAGGTCACTAATTATAATTAGGCTTGGAATCCGCATAATTAGGACTCGATGTAAGCCTAATTGGGCACATGACGCAAACTTTATCTGTAGACTTCAATTAAAGCAAACTTTAGCTGTGTACTGTAGCTGCTGTGTTGTCTGCACAGCGTCGCGTCTTTTTCTTCCAGCTCCTGGTGTCTGAGGCGGGGCGGACCCCCGCCGCTCCCAAGTTCTCTCGATAGTCTCTTGCTCGCGCAGTGATCTGTCGCGCAGGTAGCGCTAACATGTTGAGAGTCGTGGGACTTGGGGGATACATCTTTATTTTATCTCGTTTCATATTGTCGTGGAGGAGCTGTAGCATGTGGGAGTGATGGTAATTGGGGGGTGTATGGTCTATCTTATCTACTCATATTACACATATGTACATGATAAATACATTGAAAGGGGAGAGGGGAAGGACAGGGCCGGGGCAGCCGCCATGCTGGGTCTAGCCAACACCGGCATGCTGGCGTTGGCGGCACCGCCCCGAGGGGGCGGGTCCGCCCTCGCCAGCCGGTTTGCTGTTCGGCTTTTCCCCCATCCCCCCCTTTACACAAGAGCGGTCCCTCGCTCATAGAAAAATGCTTATAGGCCATCCCGTGTTAGTGGTGCTGTTTGTGTGCAGAATTTATTGCGAATGTGTGACAAAACTGCGAAGAGAATCTTTTATTCGAAGATGGGGGCCGGGGTTGGATGGGCCTGCTCCTTTTCATCTCCGCTCCGACCTTTGACGCTGTTCCTCTTCCCCGGCTCTCTGCTCGAGGTATCGAACGCGGTCCCGGGCAATTGTTAATTCGCGCCAGATGTAGGAGTTGTCCCTTCTGAGGCCCTCGGCTTCCTCACGTGCCGTTATGGCGATGTCCCGCCATTGTGCAGCGGTATGCCGCTCTTCGGCGAGCGGGTTGGGATTCTCCGGGGGCCGCGAAGGCGCTGCGCGCGAAGACATTTCGATTTGCGGCCATCTTTTTTTTTTAGGAAGGTGATGCGAGCTCTCCGTGCTAGATGTGTCTTGGTCGATTTCGTCGTTGATCCGGCGGACGTCTACCCGGCAGAAGAGATGATGGCAGGATTCGGAGCACGTCGGCCTTTGTTGATAGCCATGTAGTCGTTGTCAGCCTCGAGCAGAATTGGGGGCTACAAAGGAAGTATTGTAACTTTGCTTAAGAGAGCCTCTCTGTAAGGATCAAGCAGCCCTCAATGGAGGCCTGCCCCGGCGCAAAATTTTCTGATTCAGTTATCCAAAATTTAATTAGGGGTTCACATATGCATTGTAAAGAAGATTAGTAGATCAATTTTGGTATAAAAAAATTTTTCTTGTCTGGGTAAGCAAAAGTAAGGAAAAAGTGTACATCGCCATAACTTTCTTTAAAATCAATATTTTTTAGCTTTCTTTTTTTTATTGGCATCCCGGTTGAATTCTAATCAAAAACTCTAATGATGTATTTGGTCAAATATTTTTTTCTCATGTCGAAAAATTATTTTAAATATTTCAATTTCACCGTTGAATACCTTATACTCATTTAGTCCTGGGTTTTATATCTCAAAATGTAGAGCATTAAAAACTGTATAATATATATTCTTTTCGTTTAGTGTGTCCTACCCTAAAGGGGTTACAAATAGGCTCAAATGGGTTCAACTCGGATATGTAGGATTCAAGGAATGCGTGAAAACAAAGTTAAATTCTTGTTATGACATAAAATAAACCACTTCATACGATTCAGCACGTTTTTCTTTTCATAAAAGCACTTCATCAAAATTTCATTAAAACATTTTTATATGAAAAAAATGCATTTTTCGATTTTTCTGCCATAGTCAGAAAATGACCTAAAACAATTCGAATCGCTGTATTTTCAATGTTTTCAGCGAGAACAGAATGCGGATAGTACAGAACAATACGCGACAAAATTCTCTACAACATACATCATTTATATCCGAATACAAGGTCCCTACGAATGGCAGTATTGATTTTCCTATGGCCGTCGCGCCAAAACTGACAGATCCTCGTTTTGCAAGTTATGTGCAATCTACTTGATTCCTACTCATACTGTACATCATTCTGCTCCCCATAGCACAATTAGTTCAGAACCGATGTTTATATTGCAGATTTCCCGTGCTAAAAGTCCGCAAAAGTGTTTGCACGCGCGCGGTTTTGAACCTGTGACCTATGACATTAGACGTGCACAACCAATGGACCAAAATGCCATTAAAAAATTCATTTCTGGAAAATGCCAAAACCAATCTTAAAGAATGACCTATCAATCGATAGCTATTTTTGCGCTCTATCGAAATAAATATATCCAACAAAAAGTGTAAATTGACGGTAAGGTGAAATAAGCGGTCAAAATATTCGAACCCAAAGAAGTAGATCAAACAAGCTATTTATCATAAAGTGATGTATGGGAAAGTTGTTTGTCTGAGCGATAGCTATAAAATGGCATATAACATGTGGTGATATGTTCAATCAGCGAGAAATAACGGCTGCGGAAATGGCTTCCCAAAAAATTGGCTTTTCAAAGATCCATAGGGCACTTTTCCGGCACTGGTATTAATGTAGAGGACATGTTGTATCACCCACTATTTTCTGTTCAGATGGAGTACCGGAAAAGAGCCCTATGGATCTTTGAAAAGCCAATTTTCTGGGAAGCCATTACCGCAGCCGTTATTTCTCGCTTATTGAACATATCACCACATGTTATATGCCATTTTATAGCTATCGCTCAGACAAACAACTTTCCCATACATCACTTTATGATAAATAGCTTGTTTGATCTACTTCTTTGGGTTCGAATATTTTGACCGCTTATTTGACCTTACCGTCAATTTACACTTTTTGTCGGATATATTTATTTCGATAGAGCGCAAAAATAGCTATCGATTGATAGGTCATTCTTTAAGATTGGTTTTGGCATTTTCCAGAAATGAATTTTTTAATGGCATTTTGGTCCATTGGTTGTGCACGTCGAATGTCATAGGTCACAGGTTCAAAACCGCGCGCGTGCAAACACGGGAAATCTGCAATATAAACATCGGTTCTGAACTAATTGTGCTATGGGGAGCAGAATGATGTACAGTATGAGTAGGAATCAAGTAGATTGCACAAAACTTGCAAAACGAGGATCTGTCAGTTTTGGCGCGACGGCCATAGGAAAATCAATACTGCCATTCGTAGGGACCTTGTATTCGGAAATAAATGATGTATGTTGTAGAGAATTTTGTCGCGTATTGTTCTGTAGTATCCGCATTCAAGAGAACAGGTTTATGGGGTATCCATTATCTGATGGTGAGCAATCTTTCTCTTGATACTCACGATTTCACTATCACTATCTCTATTGATTAACGTTAGTCTCTTGATTAGAATCCTGCGCGCAATGGCCAATTTTTTTTTACAGATTTTTTTTTTGTTTGCATTAAACTACACCAGTTGATTTCAGTTCTTTGCATAGTGTTTATGCTATTAGAATGAGCGACTACGGGAACAGCTATCGTTCAATGGGAAAATATGCATTCATGTATGTACATGCATACATTCGTAGATTAAAAGGGAACCGAGAAAAGTAGAGAAAAAGAGCTATATGAAAAGGGAGGCCAACGTCGGGTGTACTCTCTCTCTCTCTCTATCTCTCCTTCTCTCTCTCTCCCTCTCACCCTCTCTCTCTTTGCCTTCCTCTTTCTCTGAGAGAGGGAAGAGAGAGAGAGAGAGAGAGAGAGAGAGAGAGAATTCGCGGCTTGGCGTATTTGAACACGAGTCGTGAAGAATTAAATTAAATTCAATATTTATTGCATTATAAATTCCTTCTCACAATCGGTCCGTTACAACGATATATTGTTTTAAATTCTTACTATTAGCACAGTTTCGATTCTACATGATGTATACATACATACAGTACCGCCCAACATTTCTGGTACATATATTAATTATATTAATATAAATAATTTCAATTGATTTTTCAGCGCTCATGGCGCATTTCAACGTAGTTTTCTGTACAAACTAGACTAATTCGATGTAGATAAATACGTTAGAAACATTACTTTCTCAAAAAAAGTAGACACTGACGAGAAAATTCATGTTTTAGTCCCAAATCCATTTGAGGACGAAGCGCAATTGCGCTGCATATTTCAAGTAGTAATTTCGGGCTAAAACATGAATTTTCTCGTCAGCGTCTACTTTCATTGAGAAACTAATGTTACCAACTTATTTATCTGCATCTAATTAGTCTAGTTTATACAGAAAACTACGTTAAAATGAGCCATGAGCGCTGAAAAATCAATTGAAATTATTTATATTAATATAATTAATATATGTACCAGAAATGTTGGGCGGTACTGTACATGTCTCCTCCGCTTTTTTCACCAAACGGGTTTCTCTACTGTAGATATATAACTATGGAATAGAATAAGTTCAATGCAATGAAGTGATAACCACCGGTAAAGTTTAATGCAAAAAAGGAATCTGTAAAAAAAAACAACTATATATATTTGGACTGATTGGACTGAAATTCGATAATTGTGCTAAAAATGTGGAATAAAAACTGTTAAGAATAAAATAAAATAAATAAAAGAAAAAAGAGGACTCAAAAGAATAGTCAGTTGGCCGGCTATACTATGCCCGAGAAATAGAAATGCTCGAAGCCACTAAAATTGTAAGGACTGCGTGAGAAAGAGAGAGAGAGAGAGAGAGAGAGAGAGAGAGAGAAAGAGAATGAGAGAGAGAGAGAGAGATTCAATTCAATAGGAAAGAAATACATCATTTGAGGTGAGCTAACATTATGCACTCACTGTTCACAAAAGAGCTAGTCCTTAAATAAATAAGTCCTTATTGTTAGTTAGTGGGAGCACCAGTAAGAAATATATGCATGAGCATGTATGGATCTAGTGACATCGACATTCTGATTCATAGTTGAAGAAAAATAATGAATTAATTACCACATTGAAGCAGACATTTTTTTTCTACAATCTTGTCAACTGTCAATCGGTACCCTGTACACTTTATATTTGCTATTCGAAGATTCATCTCCAGGGCCCCTGAGGCGAGAAGGATGGACTCTCGGCGAGTTCTGAGATTGCCGAGAAGAAACTATTTCCGCTGCGATCTCGCACTCCAATTCGTCTCCTCGTATTTTACTTTTGTTGGTCCATCATAAACTCTCAATGATCCCAGTCGGGTTGAAGCGCCTAGGTGAAGCAAGGCTTTCCAAAAAAAAAAAGACAAAGAAGAACCACGGCTTTCCAAGAGAGAGAAAGAGAGAGAGAGAGAGAGAGAGAGAGAGAGAGAGAGCGAGAATTCGCGGCTTGCCGTATTTGACCATTTCAGCAAAAGCGGTACTTTTGTAAGAGACTCGTCATAATTTTCTTCTTCTATTTTCATTTGACAACATCCACATAATAACCGAAATTGTGATGGTTAAACGTTTACACAATTTGTCCTCGACCAGGTCGTTCTGAAGGATTCAGCGGAACCGCGGTTGCATTCATTTTGACGAGGGAGATGTCATGGGGCTCTTTCGCTGTTCCATTTCCTCACAATCAGCGTCGTGACCAGGGGCCTAGGTGAAGAGATCGACTATGTCGGCTGCTTCCAAGAATTGATCGCTGTCGCATCTGAATCTCCTCGGCCAGTGTCCCTTCATGATTGTTGCGTGCGCGTGAAGTGAAGTTCTCCTCGCAATGATATGGTCCTTCACGTCCATCGACGACGTTTGGAAGGTGACAATCACCTTGATCGAGTACGCTTGGGTAATTAAGCATCACTGTCGAACTTGTCTCGACAATTACCACCTTTCAGGGCTGATGAAGAGACTCGATATTAGACACCACTTATGGCATCCAGCTTCGCAGACAAATCCTGAACAAGGAAAAGAATATTTATTTATTTATGAATGTAGTGAAGCAAAATTATAAAAGAAAATTTTAAACTATAAGAAATAATAATCGAGAGGCTGCAAGATAATCTTTGGTGGATACATCATATCTCAGAAAGAGGCACATAATTTGTCAATATTTAAAAAAAACTACTTCAGAGTTTCAACAACGACTGTATATAATATCTACATATGTTTATGTAATGCTTATAAGAAGCAGACCTCTCTTGTTGAAAATTCCTGATGCTTTGAGCACTCGATATATGCGAGTAGAAGAAAGATGTAGCAGAGCCCTGTGCAGGCGAGCAGGTCGCCGGCATGTGAGCAGCGGGAGAAAGGGGGAACAAGGATAGAAAGTTGGGGCGGGAAGGAGAAGAGAGAGAGAGAGAGAGAGATGGACACAGAGAGAAAGAGTGGGAGAAGGATAGAGAGAGCAGGAGAGAGAGCAGGAGAGAGAGAGAGAGCAGGATAGAGAGAGAGCAGGAGAGAGAGAGCAGGAGAGAGAGAGCAGGAGAGAGAGAGAGCAGGATAGAGAGAGCAGGAGAGAGAGCGTGAAAGGAACACTTTTACTGCGGCGGCAGGGGCATCGATTATCTAGACAATCACTTTGCCCTCGCCCTTCACACTTTGCCCTCGCCCTTCACAGTGAGAGGTGACCTGTCCGCTGCTCTCAGCCCCAGTCAACCCCCTCTTCTCTTGCGTCTCTCGCGTACCACGCTCTCTACCCATGGCCCCTCCACCCAAACGCCCCCACGTCTCCATCTCTGCCAACTCGTCTCCGTCCGCTTCCACGCCTTCCCCTCCCGACGTCAACATCCAGAAGATCGTCAGCGACGCTCTTGGCTTCGCGAACGGGCCTTCGCCGGCCGGGATGAACAAGCAGACATGAGAAGGTATGTCCAGCTTGCTCATTCTCATGTCTACCACCCTTGAAAAGCTCGCTGTCATGCTTCCCTCTTCCTCTGCTCCCATGTCTGTCTCTCTCCCCCGGCCTACCCTCTCCTTCGCTGGCCCTGGTGTCTCCTCCTCCTCCGAGTGCCCTGCTGAGCGCCATCTCCGGGAGCGCTCCCTCGTTGTGGTTGGCCTCCCGGAGTCCACCTCTGGCACACCCTCTGTTCGCGTCTCGGAAGACAGAGCAAGTGTCTGCTCGCTTCTGGATGCCCTGGGTGTTGAAGCCCACCCCCAGACGATCTTCCGCATGGGCCAGCGCAGCACTCGCCCCCGTCTGCTTAAGGTCCTGTTGCCTACGCGTGGGCACCTCATGCAGGCACTGAAGGCGGCGCCCTCTCTTCGAGGCCACTCCACGTGGTCCAAAGTCTTCGTCCGCAGGTCGATGACCGAGGAAGAGAGACGCCGCTTCCAAAGAGACCGCGAGCACGCGACCTGGCTCAATCGCACTGAGCCAGGCGTGTGGACGATCTACCGTGAGGAGATCTGGAAGAGAAGCGAGATTGCCGGAAAACGCCGTCTCTCCATCCCGACTCCCCTTCCAGACCCTTCCTCGGCTACAGCGTCCTCTCCATAGACCATGGGAAACTAAGTCTACAAGGACCCCAACTATCAGTTTCCCCCTCCCCCCGTCCTTTCTGTGTTTTGGTTAATGCACGAAGCCTTGTTAATAAGCTTGCCGATCTCCATGCTTATCTATCTATTACCCGCCCTGATCTACTTTTCGTAACTGAAACTTGGTTAAATTCAAACATTTTGGATAGCGAAATCATAAGGAATCTTCCCTACTCTTTATTCCGATCGAAAGGGTAAGCGTGGAGGTGGCGTGCTTATTATGTATAGAAACTCATTAATTGTGTCTCCTGTCACTGTTAACCGATCATCCTGTGACGTCCAGGCCATTGATCTGCATTCTCAAGTTGACTTTGGAATCATTCGCTTAGTTCTTGTCTACCGCCCCCCGAATACATGTGCTGCGTCTAATGACTCCCTTTTTGAGAACTTGCAGGAATTATTAGCTGTCCCTCAACCATCAGTCTTATGCGGTGATTTCAATATGCCTATTAATTGGAAAGATCTCTCCTCGACTAAGGGTCAGAATAAGCGGCTTGTAGATTTAGTAAATGATCTCTCTCTCTCACAAGCTGTCAGTAGTCCTACACACGGGTCTAACATTCTTGATGTGGTCATAAGCACCCAAGGAGTAGTAATGTGCTGTGAAGTTACTGCGCCTTTTAGCAGTTCTGATCACTCATCTGTCTCTTTCTCTCTCTCTTTCTCTTCTCCCCTGCCGCTGTATGTTCCCTCTCTTGACTACCGCCGCTGTAACTTTGACCAGCTCTCTATTGCAATTAAATCCATTGACTGGTGCTATTGTTTCAACGACTTTCTTGATGTTGATGATATTTATGAACGCTTTACAGCAGTTCTCCTCTCCCTTGTGCGAGAAACCAGGTAAAATTGCACGCTGACAATTACCCTCCCTACATCCGTGCAATTCTGCTACATAAAAATCGCCTTTTCCCTAAACTAAACTGTCTTCCTGTTAGAATTGAGTATGAGCGTGTGTGTAATAAGCTACAGCGTCTCACATCGAAATTTCAAAAGAACTCGGAATCGCGCTTTTTTGCCTCCCCTATCAAGCTTTTACAGCATGTTTCTGCTAGTCTCAAAAAACGTCCCCATATTGGCTCGTTCTATATTAATAACAAGATAGTTTCATCGGATAATGCTAAGGCAGAAGCAATTGCATCTTATTTCTCTAGTGTCTACATAAATGATAATGGCATCTCTCTTTCGCCTTCCACCCGCATCCTCCACCCTCTTCCGAATTGTATTATAATGCCGCAACAAGTAGCGTTCCACCTCAGACGTCTCAAACCATCTTGTTCCCTCATTTCCGACTCTATCCCTTCTATCATTCTCAAAAACTGTGCGCAAGTATTGGTTGAACCACTAAGCTACATCTTTAATTTCTCGCTCTCTCTAGGCCAGGTCCCATCTAAATGGCGCGAAGGTATAGTACTCCCAATTAATAAGGTAACTTCCCCGTCCTCACCGCAAGATTTCAGGCCAATAACAATTACCCCAGCTGCATGCAAGGTTATGGAAAGGTGTTTTCTAAAATATTAAAACATTGCCAGAGATTTAAACTTATACCAACTTTTCAACACGGATTCGTCAAGGGGAAATCAGTCGTGACTAACTTGCTTGAATCCTCTCAGTTCTGGAAAGGAGAAGTCTGTTCTAACCGATCTGTCGATGTCCTTTATTACGACTTTGCCAAGGCATTCGACAAAGTCTCAATTCCTAAATTACTTACAAAGCTCGAGTATCTTGGTTTTCGAGGAAACTGGCTAAATTGGTTTGAATCATTTCTCAACTTTAGAACATTTCGTGTCAAAGTCAATGATTCTCTCTCGTCTGTCTATCCAGCCTCTTCAGGCGTCCCACAAGGATGCGTACTCTCTCCTCTTCTGTTCAGTCTGTTCACTTCTGATCTACCCTTGGCTCTTTCTCATCTGCCTCTCGTTAAAATCTCTCTTTTTGCGGATGATATGAAACTTTTCACATCTTTCAACTCTTCAACCCAAGGAATGGCCCACTTTCAGCTGTCGCAGGCAACAGTTGCAATCCAAAATTACTGCCAAAATATGCAGTTGGAAGTCGCACACAAAAAGTGCGTCGTTTTACAATTAGGGAAAAAGAATCCCCGCCTCCCCTACTTCGTTTTTCATAGATTTCCAACTCTCTCTCACTCTTCTCCATCTCGCACTCTTCCAGACTCTTCTCTAGCTTTCTCTGTCGCTAGTGAAGCTGTGCGAGATCTAGGCGTTTTAGTAGATGACAAGTTATCCTTCAATGAACACATTAAATCTGTATGCTCTAAAGCCCTTCGATTAGTCTATGCACTCTTTAGAATTCTAAAGTCTAATATCTCGCAGCGTTACATTCGTGCTTATAAATGTTTCGTTCTTCCAATACTAGAATTTGCATCACCGGTATGGTCTCCTTTTAGAATTATGCAAATTAGATCATTAGAGAATGTTCAAAAAGTTTTTAGTAGATTGCTATATGTACGTTGTAACAAGTTCCAGATCAATTTTAGAAATATTCCATCATAAGTTGACCGACTAGCTTTATTCAATTTGGTATCTCTTTATCGTAGACGAATTGAAATCGATCTCATTACTGCTTATAAGTTATTGTATATGATTTTGTCTTCTCCTATATCGCTATTCTATTCGTTTAAACCATGCAACAATCGTAGATCAGTATTTGCGTTTCATATTCCCATTACTAAGTCAGATCTTCTTATGCACTCGTTTGCTTTTCGCACTTCTCGATGGTATCCTTGTTTGCCACTCTCTTTCCTCTCTGCACCTTCTGTTAATACCGCTCGTAAAGTTCTAATGTCTATCGATTCCTTGCCTAAAGTAATTAATGCAGTAGAAGTTAGCGGTATTTAAGCCCGGATTCCGGCCTACTTCATTCTAAAGACCCCATCGACAACCGCGAGTCAAGCCCCTGCTGTTCCTCTCCAGCTTGTACCGTCTCTGGCAAAGACGAGGCCGGGCAGTGGCGCCCCCGGCTTGGTGCGACTCGTGGGCGTCGATCCCTATCCCCCCCCCCTTCCACAGAGAATATATAACGCTATTCGATTTAAATCGTTCCTTCCTATATTTTTGTGCTGTCACATCGAAATATTAATTTCATGTACGATAAATAAATAAATAACAATCTTTCTCTTAGTCACTATCGCAGTTTCTCTCTTGCTTTCTCATTGTTACGATGAAGAAGAAGAAAAAAGTTATCAACAGCAAACAACAAAGTACATTTCCAACGTTGATCTCTATGTACATATCTGTTCACGTCTATTACGTATCACACACGAAAATCTTTGCGCAAAACTGAGAGTATTTTCTGTATTTTCCGTATCATGCACATTTCCTCCACCGTTTCTTTACCCCAAACACGTCTATATTACTTGTCCATCATTCCACCGACTAATCAATAACATAAGCAATGAAGCGAAAACCACCTGTAAAGGTTAGTTTTTAAAAAGATCTGTAAACAACTATACATATTAGGTCTGAAATCTAATACTTGTGCAAAA
This sequence comes from Allodiplogaster sudhausi, assembly GCA_945643635.1. Taxonomy (NCBI): domain Eukaryota; kingdom Metazoa; phylum Nematoda; class Chromadorea; order Rhabditida; family Diplogasteridae; genus Allodiplogaster; species Allodiplogaster sudhausi. Next base: position 1,286,955 of record CALZFC010000072.1, read on the forward strand.
AATATGAAATAAAAACTGTTAAAACTCTAATAAAATTAACAAAAGAAAAAAAAATCCACAATAAAATAGCCAAAACCGACTCAGATGGCCTCGCACGCTCTGCACGGGAATCGGCCGCCGACGAGTCGAGGAAGCTCTGATTGTGAGCCACTAGAGATAGTGTGGGAAAGAGAGAGAGGGAGAGAGAGAGAGAGAAGAGAAGAGAAAGAGAGAGAGAGAGAGAGAGAGAGAGAAGAGAAAGAGAGAGAGAGTCAGAAACGAAGAGGTAATTACATGCAGTTTCTACTCTCTAAAAGTGGCATAATTGTAAAAGTGTTCCTTTTTCAGCTTATAATTAGAGTTAGTTACTTTTGTAAGAGACGTCATAATTTTATTCTTTATTTTCATATGACAACGTCCACACAATATCCAAAATTGTCATGCTTATACGAGTACACAACTATTCGGGCACTGTCGTGATTCTTTTGATTTTCTTGACTGTCGTGTGGTCGAAGATCTTCGGTGCATCGCCCATGAGAACTGCGAACTCCCCCGTGTAACCGCTCCAGTATTCATCATGAATAGGAGTGCGACACGCCGGATGACTGTCCCCTCAGAGATTGAGAAGGGCCTCGAGTGGTATCATCCACTAGATCGAGTCGTCTTGGGTAATGAAGCACCGCTGTCGACGTTGTCGACACAAATAATCTGTGTCACCTTTCATGGCTTCACAGGGCATGGACGAAGAGAGCGGTGTTAGACATCACTTATGGCATCTACTGAAAGAACATAAGAAAACAATTTCCAACTATTAAAGGGCAAAAAAAAGAGGCTACAAGAAAATCCTTGGTGCATCTTTTCAGATATCAGACCAAAATATTTTAATAAAAATAATAATAATAATAATAAATTCTACAGAGTTTCAACAGTGGCAATCTAAGTATATTTTAATGTCGAAATGATCCTATGATAAGTAGAGGAAGATATTGTAATATATTATAAAGAGCTGAGATGCTTACCTCTCTAACTGAATATTCCTGACGCTTTTATCACTCGATATATGCGAGTAGAAAAAAAGAGGTAGCAGAGCTCTGAGTAGGAGAGCAGGTCGCCGGTATGTGAGCAACGGGAATGGGGGGGGGGGGGTACTAAGATAGAAAGTTGGGGCGGGAAGGAGAAGAGAGAGAATGAGATGGACCCAGAGAGAAAGAGAGGGAAAGAGAGATAGAAAGAGAAAAGAGAGAGAGAGAGAGAGAGAGATAATGAGAGAGATTGAGAGAGAGAAGGATAGAGAAAGGAACACTTTTACTGCGGCGGCAGGGGCATCGATTATCTAGACAATCTTTCTCTTATAGTAACTATCGCACTTTCTCTCTTGCTTTCTCACTGCTCTCTCATCGATAGTCGATCATGTAAATAATCCTCATTCCTTATATGTATAACATATTGGCGGGACTTTGGCTAGAGAAGCCCTCACCTTTGTACTATGTAACATGGCTCCTTTAAAGAAGTCATACAGCGCTCCGGATACGTGATGAAGAAGAGAAAAAAGGTTTCAACATCAAACAACAAAGTACTCATTTAGAGTTTATCTCTGTGTATCTGTCTATTTAATTTAATTTCTTTTTTTTTATTTTAGCGCTATACTTATTACATCTTACAGAGGTATGTGAACGTTCCATGCCATTAAATGTTCTGTTGACTTCAATCGTGCATATCTAAGATAGACTATCCTTGACTATGCTTGTTTTTTATATGCCAAATAAAATTTTATTCAAGCTTAAACAAAAGTTAAACATGTAGAAACTTCGACAATTACATCCTCAGGTAAACACATATTGCACATGGACACGTGGCGAGCCACAGTGACAGAAAAAAATTTTGTTACTTTCTGATCTGTGAATTTAAGAATGCTTTACAATGCAGCCGATTAGCAGGACACTTGCGCCAACGGATAATTGTGACGACGTTGTTGTGCTTCTCTGCCTCCTTTCTTGTTGGAAAGTCGAACATCCGAGAGCGATTGTGTCCTGTGCCAAAGTGGCCAGCAGTGATTTTTGCAGACAAAAAATAAATATAAATTAAATTAATTAATATAGGATTAAAATCGTATATATATATATATGAATGTAAATAAATGAATATTTGTATATAAACAATTCGTAATTATTAAAAAGCTTAAAAAAAAATACGGTAGCGGACGCCAGAAGCCAAAAAGTGAGAAGAGCGCGCGTCGGTAGTCTTTGATCGCGAACAGAAGGACAAAGGCGTCGATGGCAGGGAAAAGCTGACAAGAAAGGCAATGAAAAGTATTCTCGAACGGCTGACCACTCTGGGAATTAATAAAAATTAATTTTGATACACATATGTACATATGTATGATGTTATATAACACTTATTTTTACATCATGCGATTATGGATGGCCAGCAGATAGATTTTTTTTGGGGCGATAATCCTGACCAATGTTTTCAAGAACCTAAATAGGTCACAATCCTGACCAATGTTCCAAAAACCTGAATGGATCCATGATCCTGACCAATGTTTTCAAGAACCTAAATAGGTCACAATCCTGACCAATGTTCCAACAACCTGTATGAGCATGGCACCGTAGTCTGCAAAGTCGCCAATGTCGAGTGCGGCGATGGGCGAGGCGATCGTCACCACGCAAGGCACGGTGAGAAAGGCGAACGGAACTAGCGTCTCAAAATGGACACCACAAAGTTCATCCTCTCTAGTTTGAAATTGTTTTGTTGTTGTAAACTTGATTAAATTGCGAAAATAAAATCACTCAATACTGATATAGCTCGTAATTTGTGATCTGATAAAAGGGTTTCCATATCCAATGATCTTGTCACAGTACGAATTTGCATAATCAACTTTTTCAAAGTCGAATAACCATGTTTCTCCTGCCCCGCACCGATCAGAAGGTATCTTTTCCCTTCTTTTCTCACGGACCCTTTGCCATCTTTCTCACTCTCTCTCTCTCTCGCTCCCTCTATCTCTACCTGAATACAAAGTGTGACGAAAAGCTGTCGTTGCATGTGCCGGGTCTTGGCGGAGATGTTGGCATGCCTGAACTCGCGGAGAATGAGGCTGAAGCAGACGATGATAACGGAGAAGTTGACCGACATCAGGAGCGAGCACACCAAGAGCACCAGGATGTGCTGTATGTTCAACCGTCCCGCGGCGTCCTGAAATAAAAAAATGAAATAATATTAAAATTATAGGCTGTTTTCTTATAAACCTAACAATGCTCTTTAATCAGTAGGTCAAATTCTGTTAATTTGTCATCTTGTTCATCAGACTCCCATTAGTATTCTTCAATGCTAATTAGACTTACATATTTGCGAAGTGCATTTTTAAATTGTTCGCCAATGGTGTTTTCAAAGCGGTTCAAGACAAGAACGATTTAAAGGAAGGGGATCACCGAAATATATTTAATGCAGGTTCGAATTGTCTGCCCTGTGATTCCTCACTCTCATTCTCGCGTGCTATTTCGCCGGTGTCACAAACACGCTGCGTGAAAATAGCACGCGCGAATGAGAGTGCGGAGGGCCGCGGCAATTTGAAATATCACATATAATTTTTCGGTGATCGCCTTCCTTTAAAAAAACACAGATTTCTTTTGCCATAAAGTTGCCACCCTGACCACATAGACGGCTGCGATGATACTAGCGTCGCCAATTAGAACGCCGTACTTTTGTAGGAAGAGCACTTCTATGGCCTCCAACCCAGCAAAATCGGTCTTCAGAAAGAAGCAGTTGGTGCAAAACCATAGTAGAACCTTTGTAGAATAAAAGAAGAAAATAAAGCTCGACAAACAAAATGCACTCCCGTAATAATTATTTAATTATTAAATATTTATACATATATGACGGTGCCAACTTGGCACCGTCATATATGTATGAATGTATATGTATGTATGTAAAAATGTGTGCGGATTTTTCTCATAAAATGATCAATGATCAATGATCACCTCTGACAAGTAGATCAGCGTCAAAAGTCCAATAAACCAATTGCGTCCAAAGAGGCTGACGTGACCGGGACTGCATATGGTGGGAAATTTGATTTTTTTTAATGACAAAAGTGAGATTTGTTCTTTTTTCTGGATTTTAAAATGTAAAAAAAAGAAACACGTTATAACTTTTTGAGACCTTTTCAGAGCGAGAAGACGATAGATAAAATGAAAGGCGAGCAATGAGAAAGTGCCAGAAAAAGACGCGCCATACAAGTTGGACGAGGCCTGGAAGAACAAAAAGAGAATGGAAAGAGAATGTTTCTGTAGCCTTCTCAGTTTACGGTTTGAGTGACAAATACTATGTCTGTATGTGTCTGAATCCTAATTTTAAAAAATTACGACTTGTCACGTACTTTGATATTCCGGGCGATTCCCGTTGTCGCCATGACAAAGGTGTAGCCTTGAGTCAAGAATTTCTGTAATAAACAGAATTATTTCTGTATTTTTTTTTAAATATATTTTTTTTTAACTTTGTGAGCCCCACAATGTTTGTGACTGCATTGAAAAAAAAATTATTTTTTTTGTCCTACCGGCTGCAAAAGTACGTGAAGCGCAGCGAAGAAGAGGTCGTGAATGGAGAAGACAAGGAGTAGATACTTGTATATGCCAAAGCACGCGTTCGATCGAAGCACAATGAGCAGGATTAAGACAATGTTTGCGGCCGCCGAGATTGCTGGAAAACATTTGCATATTTTTTTAAACATAAAATATGCAAATTTTTTTTATGGGCAGGATCAAGACAATGTTTGCGGCGGCCGAGATCGCTGAAAAAAAATTGCATATTTTTTTGTCAACATAAAATATGCAAATTAAAAAAAAAAGTCATGAGAAAAAACTATTATTCATATTTTCACAATTTCCGTGAACAACTGACAGAAAACGACGTTGTCAAAGACGGCAAGAAATAGTATGTGAAAGTCCATATCTGATTAGTTGAGCCAGTCAAAGAAGTGTCGTCGAGGAAGCGAGTCTAGTTAAAATAAAGGAATATCATATATGATATATATATCGCGGCTACTTTAACTTTAATGTGTTAGAAGGCGAATTTTTACTGCTTCTATGACGTACAACTGAAGGAAATAAAAAAAAGATGTAAACAGGGGAAATTAAAAAAAAAACTAGAGTCTTTTCACACGTCTCACAGTTTACTTACACAAATTCACTTTCATTTCCGCATTCGGGTATGATCTACGCAATAGCTAAGAAGAGCTAGACAAGAAAATAATTCCACCTGAACGAACGAGCACGAGAACAACTCTAATTCCCTCAAGGATCAATCCTGAAATGGCGAAAAAGTTTTAATAAAAAAAAATTCTTTTGTCGCTTACATGCATCACACAACAAAAGTTTACTTATATTCACATTCATCTCTTTATTCCAAAGGGGGATCTATTGCATAACAAAAGATAGTCAGACGAGAAAAGAATTCAACAACAACTCTTGATTCCCGCTACGTTCAATTTGTAAAGACAAAAAAAAATCTCGCGAGTTGTTTTGTTGCGTCGGCGATTGCAAGAATGTGCTCACTACTTCCTTGTTTTTCCACATGTACAGTTACCTTAAAATGATAGAAGTTGAAAGCGCGTGGCATTTTCTTCTCCTTCTATAATGATTCCAGCAAGAGAGCAAGGAATAACATGTTTTTAAAAAGCCGCTGTACGAATAAATAAACACTCAAATATAGCGACTTAAAGGAGATCTCACTCGAATAAAAAGTGTCTAGTTTTTTCGTCTTATTTGGTCAGATTGAGCGAGTAAATGCGATTGCAAATGTCCCAAAGTCACAAAAATCCCTCCTCCCTGAAAAAAATTAACAGTATTTACGTACTTTGAATTCTCGAATATTTAAACTTCCCGCCATCTTCAAAAAAAAAGCTATCGAATATGCCTGTTGCATCAGGAGTTTTTGCTCTTTTGATCTCCTTTAATCACTGAGTCTCATTGTCAAAGAATGTTTTGATTAAAATTGTATTTAGTTTCATTTGAATGTGTAATTCCTTTATTCCATCAAACGACTGTGACTAGTGGTGGATTTTGTTTACAACAGGTTCCTAACACCTTTTTTTTTGTAATGTTAATGTAACATCTAATTGATCGGAGAGAGACGAAACTGGCGCCGCGCTACAAATCGAGACGCGAATAATGCTGCAAGTAATCAGAGGCAAACGTGGAGACACACACATATACCGCTTGTCTTGTAAGGCTAGAACTAAGCATGTGAAGCCGCATTAAATGAAATAAACTGAAGAATCAGACGAAATCGCACCTAGACACAATGGAAAGAAGAGGAAGATAATATCAAAGAGGAAATGTGCAATCCTCAATAACATGAAGAAGGAGAGGGAGGGGGTGGCGCTGGAGCCTACATTTACTTTTACTCTAACAATCTTTCGACAACATAAACTCGGATGAGAAATTGTTGAGAAATTGTCTGATGCTCTGTTACAATATTTCTCATTGTCAGAATCGGAATTCAAATACTAATAAAAAAAATATTCTAGATAACAAATACATATTTCTCCTTGACAATGCAAATGCATTCGAGAATCTGGTCTGCAACGTGACAGAAGAACATATTTCATTCTCCGGCAGTGAAAAGAACATTGAGAAAAAAAAGCCAGTCCTATATAAGGCGATCCCAGTCGCTGGAGAAACCAACCAAAGAACTTTAATAAGAACTGGCGGTTTTCTAACATTGCAAACATGAAAAGGTGTCTCTGAACTTTGAACCGTTATGTGTGTGCACACAAAGACAACGAGGACTACGGCAAAGTCTTGGCGCAGATTAAGTTAAGCGAATTATCGATTGATCAATGGATATTATTATATAACAAAGATGGAACGTGCGGGTAAGTAGGAAAAGAAATCATTCGATAAAACAAGCGGGCTGCCACATCGGTGAGAGCCATAACGAACTTACTTTTTTTCGTTACATAAAGGATTGGAAAAATATTACTCCAGTTCACTTGCTACCGCGCTGGGAACTTTTCAAAGTACTATCAAACAAAAGTTCGCCTGGGCAGAACAATATTGCTCCGTTGCGTTTTGTGAACAAATTGTGCTACCATCGCGGTAACAACTTTCTTCTCTGCGAGCAGCCACTTCGATTCCGATAGTGAGCCACTCCGCCACCCTTTGCCACTCGTTTGTGACCAGCCATATTAGCGTCATCATTTCGATCTGTAGCACCAGGTCAACCTGTAAAACTTGAAATTCTTTAAACTAGACAGTTAGTCCTCTCTTTTTAATCGCTAGTCCGCTCTCTTATTATCAACTTCATTTTTTTTTAGATATCATCTATTCGAATTCTCTCCCCGCGGCAACAGACGTAGAGATCAGGACTCGGAGGAGGAGAGCTATATATGTACAAATACATATACGCCAATTTTGGTAGATATTACTTACATATGCTATCTACATACTTCTATGGCATCTCTCTCTCGTCTCTCCCTATTCTCTGATCTCTTTAATGGTCACTCGAAGAGTGCACTATCGCCAGTTTAATTGCACACAAAACCGCATGCCTGAATGGGCTTCTTTGACGATTTTCACTATTATCTACATATATATATATTTACAGTACTCTGGTCAAATGGTTCTCACATTTTTAGCTTTCCATATCTTTTGGGCACTTTCTACTCAATAGCCTTCTGCACAAACGGTATATTCCTTCCTCTTCTCAGACCTTCTGGAAGTGTTTCGGCAACAAAATGAGAAACTTCTTACGTAAGAGAATTGTCACTCTCTCTCTCTCACTCTCTCTCTCTCTCTCTCTCTCTCTCTCTCTCTCTCTTTCTCTCACTCTATCTCTCTCTCTCTTCTCTCTCTCTTCTCGCTCTCTCTTTCTCTTTCTCTCTCTCTCACTTTCTCTCTCTCTCTTATCTCTCTCTCTCTCTCTTTTTCCCTCTCCCTCTCTCGCTCTCACCAAAGGCGCCACCGCTTGAGAGTTCTCTGAGCTTCTTATGTCTGCATCCTGTCTCCATTCTTGTATACGTAGGTGGAAGTATATTATATCGGATCGGCGGAATAAGTGGAGATGGGGGAAGAGAGAGAGAGAGAGAGAAAGAGAGAGAGAGAGAGAGAGAGAGAGAAACAAAAAGGGAGAGGGATAAAGAAAGAAATAAAGAAAGAGTTGGATAGCAATAAAATGGGAGAATGAGAATGCTCGTAAATACAAGTGAGGAACTAAATCAACAATACTGCAATGAAAAACTTTGACGATGTTGCGCGTGACATCAGTCTGGTTAGCAAACTACATGACTCGTTCGAGTAAAGACAAAGAGCATCATTAGAGAGAGAGAAGCGAGAGAGAGAGACAGAGCGAGAGGTAGAGAAAGAGAAAGAGAGAGAGAGGCACCCAATTCGGTGGAGGGTCTGAGGTATTCCTTTGCACCTCATCTAGCCGTCTCCTCTCTCCTCTCCCGTGCCCCATGGGGGAGGGGGGGGGAGAGGAGGGTGCCTTCCAATTCGTGTGTCCTCATGTGCACATTCACTTTGTAGCTGGCTCGGGGCAGAAGTATAGGGGGGGGGGGAAGGGGGAGGCAGGCAAGCAAGTCTATCTTCGTGAGAGAGAGAGAGAGAACTTCCTTATCTATCTATCCATGTACATACATACATCCACGGAAATATCTGGACGAGAAACGAGAGAATTTTCAGTGATGACGAAATGAGAAAGCGTTCCCTCGGATGTGTGTGTGTGTGTTGCTCGATTCGCCGATACTTGGCTAACTCTGTCTGCGTTTCGCTTGTCTCGTTTCTCTCTTTCTCTCACCTTCTCTTTCTCTAGCCTTGCCAGTCCTGAGTCACCTTATATAGGTTTTTTTTTTGCTCATCATCGACCGCCGACACCACCACCACCTTCTCAGACTTTAACTTGCTTTTTCTCTCCATCTCTCTCTCTCTCTAATTCTTTGCCGTGCTTTCCCTAACTGTTCTCTCTCTCTCTCTATCTTCCACTTCTCACTTTCTCTCTCTCTCTCTCTACCTCTATCTCTCCCTATCTTTCTCTATATCTGTCTCTCTCTGACCCTCTCTCTATCTCTTTCTCTCTCTATATCGCTCTCTCTTGCTCTCTCTCTCTTTTCTTCCCTCTCCCTCTCTCCTTCTCTCTTATTCTGCCCTCTACAAGTGACTCGGCTATCGCATCTTTCTTCGCCCGCTTTGCGCTCTTTAATATTTACAAAGTTTTCTAGTGGCTGCAGCAGTAGTCGAGGTTAGAGAGGCAGTGGCTGCAGCAGTAGTCGAGGTTAGAGATGGGTAATGAGAGAGAGAGAGAGGGGGAGAGAAAGAAACAGAAAGAAAGGTAAGGGAGAGAGATTGAGAGAGAGAAAGAGAGAGAGATAGAGAGAGAGAGAAAAAAGACATAGTGAAAAGAGAGAGAGAAATAGAGAGATATAGAGCTGAAGAAATAGAAAGAGAAGAGAGAGAAAAAGAGAGAGAGAGGGGAGGAGAGAGAGAGAGAGATCAAGAGAGATCGAAAAAAAAACTTTGGAACATTGTGAGCGACACCGATCTAAAGTATGCATTGGATAACGACTACTATATCGTCATAAATGTATTCATTCTTTACTTTTTGAACGCTCTCGCTGTTCCGGGTCAACATTTAGCCCCAAGTCTTGATATACCAGTTCCATCACAGCGAGCGATTCTTTCATTTTAGATGCATATATCCATATACATATGTCTTTCAATAAGTTCCCCTTGATAGTAATATATTGTGTCCGTGTAAGTATATTAGGAAATAAAAGGAAAATATAGTGATAATAATAATTTTAAAATTATAGACTCTGCGGTCGCAAAGGGTCAACGACCTGTCAGCGACTTCTAGCTGAAATTGCGCTGAACACTCTCTCCTCGATAATCCTCACTGATCGCGAGAGCAACGTTGTGCGTGGACCACCAAGAAACCCTGGCGCCGCCACGCTTTCATCGCCTCATCCCGACTCATACGGCTTTTAAGGTGGGCCGTAAATTATCTTTTAATGTGATCCGTAGTAATTTAGTTAGAGACCGCAGATAGCTTATACGGTCACACATTTGACCGGGCGCACTACAGTATCCAGTGCGACATGTGTTATATCTGAAATTCCTTTAACAAAGTTGTTTTTATAAAGTTTATGCATTCTAGCTTGCTTTTTCTAGCCTATATTTCATCAATAGTATTCAAAGTATAGAATTAGAGAGTGAACGTCTAAAAATTGACCTTGGGGATGGAAGTGCAAGCGCCAATATTTCAGTGTTCGGTTAATTGGGACTGGGCGGGACATATTCGACTGCCCATTCGTTCCAGGTCTTGCTAGGAGTATCAGGGAAAAATTTCATTCAAAAAGGGAAGCGCCGAATTGAGATATCATTCAAAACGTGCTAAATTCCTTAAAGAAGGGCGATCACCGAAAATACAGTAATGTGCGTTCAAACGTACAAATATTTCGAACGGAAGTCCGTTTAATTACTCAAAAATGTACGGTAGACTAGGAATGGGCGTGTGTTTTTTGAAGCGGGTTGTTATTGCTGTTATACCTATTTGATAATGTTTTGCGTTACAAGAA
>CALZFC010000072.1:1300000-1315000 GCA_945643635.1 Allodiplogaster sudhausi
AGAATTAATGCAGTGCAAGGCAAGCAGAGATTCTTGCTACCATAAATACACGAATACTTTTTTTATGTTGCAAAAAATGAGATTAATTCTGAACATGACAGATAAACGGAGAAACAGAAAGAGAGAGAGATAAGGAGAGAGAGCGAGAGAGAGATCGAGGGAGAAAGAGAGAGCGAGAGAACTAGGGAGAGAGAGCGACAAAAAAAGTTTCTCCGGGGCACAAAGAATACACACGAGTTTGGAATTATTTCATGTGAACAAGGTATATGAACATACGTCACGATTGATTCCTTCAATCTCTCTCTTTCTTTCTCTCTCTCTCTTTCTCTTTCTCTCTCTCTCGCTCTCTCTCTTTCTCTTTCTCTCTCTGTCTCCGTCTCTCTATCCCTCTCCTTCTTTCTCCCGCTCTCCTTGGTCTCTCTCTCTCTCCCACTCTCCCTCTCTATCACTGTGCTCTCTCCCAATCACTCTTTCTTTTTCTGCAGCCCATCTCTCAGACTACATATATATACATGTATATCAACTATCATATCAACTATCAAAATCCTTCCATCCACTTAATGAAGATATTCAATCACGCATACATTTCAACTCGGAAATTAGCAATGTATTATATAAAGATAAGTTTTCTGCACTAATTCAATCACGAGGGGCAATTCTCAATTACGGCAGCCTCTTGAATTTCTCCTGATTACCCTTATGGTTACAGTTTTATCCTAATTCCACGCCCGGTAAATCTAGTTCGACGCTGATTATGCCATTTTTGTTGATGCATTTCTGTTTAAAAAGAAACATGTGTTTAAAATGTTATATTTACCATGATCAATATCTGGGCGAATATTTCAATGGGAAACATTGGTAGATAGAAACAAATTGATGTCCATTAACTCATCGTCTGGAACGGAAAAATATTATCCTCTTTTTTTTATCTGAGCCTAAGAAATGAGCGCTACATTTTCTAAGTACAATCCTGTGTCTCGTGCTCATGTTCTTGTCGTCGATATCATTTTTGAAACACTTGTCGGCTTTCTCACCCTCTCTTGCTCTTTCTACCTCTCTCTCTCTCTCCTTCTCTCCTTCTCACCTCTGGTTATCTCTCTAATCCAGTTTGCAACTCTTTACGTCCTCTCTCTCTTCTAATGCTAGCCTCTCACTTCTCTCCTCTACCCTCAGTCTTTCTCTTTCTCTCTCTTTCTCTCCTCTTCTATCAATCTCTCTCTCTTTTTCTCTCTTTCTCTCACTTCTCTCCTCTTCCCTCCCCTCTCCCATTCTCCAGAGTGCGACACCAGTACACATCCGGTACCCACCCATGTCATCCGGTTACCCCTTCTTAGAGACCAGTGGCGCTTATTAAGCTGGAATGCTTCCAAAGGCCAGGCGTTCCTTTCTCATTTAGGTGATGTCTTCCTCTCTCTCACACTCTCATCTATCTCTTTTTCTCTCGCATTCTCTCTCCCACTCTCTCACGCTTGCTCTCTTTCACTCACTCTCTCTCTCTCTCTCTCTCTCTCTTTCTCTCTTGCTTTATCTCTGCCTCTCTGCCCTCTCTCATCCTCTGTCGTCTCTCTCCTTCGCCGCCTCTCCCCGTGCCAACATTCCATCATCTTCCATCTTTCGCCTTTCGAATCCTCATCCGAAGCGAATTAAAGCACCCTTCATGATGGGAAGAGTAAACTCGCCAGCAGTATCCTTGCTTTTCCTCTCGCTGGCCCTTCTCTTTCTCTCACACACACTCTCTCTCTCACCCTCTCTCTCTCACTCTCTCTCACTCTCTCTCACCCTCTCTCTCACTCTCTCTCTCACCCTCTCTCTCTCACTCTCTCTCACTCTCTCTCTCACTCTTTCTCTCTCACTCTCTCTCTCACTCTCTCTCTCTCTCTCTTCCTCTCACTGGCTCTCTATTCTCAGTCTCTTTCTCCTTCTCTCTCTCCTTCTCCATCTCCCTCTCTCTCTCTCTCTCTCTTCCTCCTCTCTCTCTCTCCTTCTCCCTCTCTCTCTCACACTCCTATCTATCTCTATCTCTTCTGTCCGTTTCTTCTCCGCCCTAATCTTCCATAAGTGATCGAGCCTACAAAACACGTGGTGGCGTTTGTTCCGCTGCAGGTCCCTGCCGGCGACAAGGCGTCACTTTTAAAACCGACAAAACGGAGAGACAGCGGGTGAGAGAGAAAGAGACGATGAGAGAGAGAAACAAATTCAGAGAGTGAGTGAGAGAGAGTGAGAGAGTGAGGGAGAGCGAGAACAAGAGAGAGAATGAGGGTGAGAGAGAGAAAGAGAGGAGATAGAGAGAGAGATAGAGAGAGAGAGAGAGTGAGAGAGAGTGAGAGAGAGAGTGAGAGAGAGTGAGAGAGAGAGAGTGAGAGAGAGTGAGAGAGAGTGAGAGAGAGTGAGAGAGTGAGTGAGAGAGAGAGTGAGTGAGAGAGAGAGTGAGAGAGAAAGAGAGAGAGAGAGAGTAAGAGAGAGTGAGTGGGAGAGAGTGAGAGAGAGTGAGTTAGAGAGAGAAAAAAGAGAGAAAGGTCGATGTATCCCCCCAACATCGTCTAGGTGGCCATATCCACACCTCTCTCCTTCTCTCTCCTTCTCTCTCTCTCTTCTCTGTCTCTGTTTCCGCCAAGATATCGAAGCAGACATTCAGGAAATCCCCCGGTTTGAGCTCCAACAAGAACGTCATTTTCTTTCTCTTTCTCTCGCTCTTCTCTCCTTCCCTTTCTCTTCTCTCTCTCGCTTCCTCTCCCTCCCTCTCTCCCTCTCTCGCTTCCTCTCCCTCCCTCTCTCTCACTTCCTCTCCCTCCCTCTCTCTCTCCCTTCCTCTCCATTCTCGCACCTTACCGTCGACGTCACCCACTTTGGACAGGGTGCTTGCCATCTCGCCAGACAAACATTTACTCACAGATACATCATACATCAGCTCGCTCTCTCTCGAATCCGCTCTTCTGATATAACCTCCTGATATCCGGCCGTCATCTGGACAGAGCTTGGACAACCTCAAGAAATCCGTCACTCGGTGTTCGCCGGAGCCGGATTGTGTGTACTTATCCGAGGCCATCACCCGAAACCGAAACCGCAAAACCGATCTTGGACCACCTCCCCCCACCTCCCCCGGAAATCCTCCGCACCCGACACTGGCCGGATTCTCGACACCATGCATTTGCTCGCACGCTCCGACTCGTCGTCGTCGACCTCGGACGAACTGGCGGAATACAAGGCGCACGAACCGTTTGCACCTGCTGCGACCATACTCGAGCTACGATTTATGGTGAGTGAGAAGGGTGGGCCCGGGTTACTGTAAGGGAAGTTACTAGGTTGGAGGACGATTTGCTACTGTAGACAGGGATACTGCACGGGATACGCAGATTTCTCTCTTTCTCTCTGTCTCTCAATCTCTATTTCTATCTCTATCTCTATCTCTATCTCTATCTCTATCTCTATCTCTATCTCTATCTCTATCTCTATCCCTATCTGTATCTCTATCTCTATCTCTATCTCTATCTCTATCTCTATCTCTATCGCTATCTCTATCTCTATTTCTTTTTATCTCTCTTTCGCTCTCTTTTTCTCTCGGTCACTCTCTTTCCATTGTTTGATTGAATTCAGATACCGTCTTTCTCTCTTCGATTTCCGAATTCACGCTCATTTCTAGTGGAAATTTAAAAGAGTCTAGAAAGGTTGAAGACTTGAAATTTATTTTTTTTTGCGCACAATTCTATTTTTGCTATCCACTGCTCCGTTTCGTTGCCACTCAACAGTTAGATTAGCTCCTTTGCAAGGGAGAGAGAGAGAGAGTGAGGGAGGGAGAGAGTGAGAGAGCGAGGGAGAGTGAGAGAGTGAGAGAGAGAAAGGGAGAGAGAGGGAGAGAGATGTTGAGAGATTGAGAGAGAGAGAGAGTGAGAGAGAGAGATGGTGCGACTGGCTCTTCGTGGAGATATCCTCGTGCTGGGCGCGCATGCTTCCTCGAACGGCCCGGGTTTCCATTCTAATTTGCATCACGACGCCCGAAATTGTTACGCTTGGGAAGGAGGGTGAGAGAGAGAGAGAAAGAGAGAGAGAAAGAAAGAGAGAGAGAGAGATAGAGAGAGAGAAAGAGAGAGAGAGAAAGAAAGAGAGAAAGAAAGAGAGAGAGAGAGATAGAGAGAGGTTGAGAGAAGGAGGGTGAGAGAGAGGAAAGAGAGGGAGGGGAAAAGAGAGACAGAGAGGCACACAGAGAGAGAGAAAGAAAGATGTTTGCTTCTCTGTAAAAAAAAAGAGAGGACGATCTCGGCACATTTATGTATGTATGAGGACGAAAGCGGAAGTAAGAAAATGCAAAATATTTACTTTTATTCAAACATCAGAACGATATGACTACAATTTGGCCTTTTACAGCTAGTCTAACACACTTGCACTTAGATAGGTGTTAGGCATAGGAGACCTCTGCCGTGGCCAGTAATCTATGAAGATATCATTTCTCATATCAGTAACATGCTAATATGCAAATATGTATGTATGCACATACATATACATATGTATATATAATTACTTATTAGTAATGTTACTTCCTAAATGATTGAATTTTTCCGGAAGTAGTAGCAGTTTTTGACACGTTTGTGCTTATTCTTCACGAGTGACGTCAGCATTGCTCGAAATTTTATCCCGTCACAAAAACTGTCTGCGTATGCATTACGCACTCTATTCGTCACAGATTCCTTTTCCTCTCTCTGTCTATCTCTTTCTCTCTTTCTTTCTCAACTCTCTCTCTCTTTCTCTCGCTCTCTCTCTCTCTTACATTTTAATTCTTGTTGTTTCGTCTCTCCTTCTTGCTCTCTCGTCTCTGATCGTTAATCTATATTTACACAGTTTATCTTTTAAATTTGTATCTGAATTTTTTTTTACAATAAAAAGAAGTTTGGGAAATAAAAATAATAAAAAATTTAAAAATTTATTTTCAAAAAAGCCAACAAAAATGAGGCTACATCAATGAACACATATTCGAGGTCAAACCACGCGAAACATCGGCAATTTGACGAGCGTTGAACTTTGTTTGTTACGCCTCATCGAACTTTCGGTTGTGTATGCGTGTGTCGGAACTCTTCTAATCCAACAAAAAGCTCCTTTCCCCTCCAATAAGTTCTATCTCACCTTTTAATCTCTTACTGCTCTACTATTTCCCTCTCTCTATCTCTCTCACTCTCTTACATTCTCTCTCCATACCGCTCTCTCTCAATCTCTCTCACTTTCTCTCTCTCTCTCTCACTTTCTCTCATTTTTTCTCACTTACATTTCGGATGGTTGCACCGAGAAGCTTCGTGTTGCATTTCATACTTTGACGTTTCGAAGCATATTTCCTTGAATTTGTCGAAATTCTGCTTTGGATGTAGGCATGTATCTTACTTTCTCGATGTTCTCTCTCTACTCTCTTTCTTCTCTTTTTCTCTACATCACCTATCTCTCTCTCTCTCTCTCTTTATCTATCATCTCTCTCTCTCCTTCTCTTTTTCCTTCTCTCTGTCCCTCTCTGTCTCTCGCTCACTCCAACTGTATTTTCCATATTATACTTTGGCACGGTGTGCTTCCTCGGTGAAGAGGGTGTTGTAGTGAATTGCGCATCTCGCTACATACATACATATGGTGTCCTGATAATTCTTCCAATGATAATTCTTCCAATGATAATTCTTCCAATTTCAGAATGATATAAAAAATATTTTAAATGTTACGTTAGTTTGCTTATAGAGAACGGATGTTACTGTTAAAAAATCGATAATTTCTTATCACTTGATAAGAAGTTATCAGTTTTCGCTTATAAAAAATTTCATTTCTTATATTTTTCAATGAAATTTCTCTTGTACCATTATTTTGCCTCTACCCACATCCCCAAATAATAAAAATAGAGATTGTATCATTGATAACGGAAATCGATAAATAAGACGTTATCACGCATGTTCATTAGCTGAGCAGATTCGCCTAACGATTCTGAATCTAATTATGTATTCAGTTTTTATGTATAAGTGCCGGTTAACAACATATTTTTGATTGTGTGTACTTTTCATTACTTTCTTCAGAAAGAACAGAGCAGGGAGGCTTCCCAGGCCGAGGGGGCGGGGCCTATCCCTTTTTTTCTCTGCCTGTGCTATTTCGCTACCTCAAACTTGGGTAATTAAACCGAAGACGAAAAGGGCGCGCGCTACATTTCTAAGTATCAATACTGGCGCAGCAACCTAGATTTGAAGCATCATACCGGTCCAAAATTTTAACAAAGTCCAAGACAATGGGGAATCCTGAAGAAACTCATGAAAAGTACACACAATAAAAAATATATTGTTAAATGGCATTTTATTTTGAAAACTAATTACATAACTAGATGCAGAATCGTTAGGTGAATCTGCTCAGCTATTGAACATGCGTGATAAGGTCTGTTTTATCGATTTCCGTTATCAATGATTCAATCTCTATTTTATTATTTGGGGATGTGGACAGAGACAAAATAATGGCACAAGGGAAATTTCATTGAAAAATATAAGAAATGAAATTTTTTATAAGCGAAACTGATAACTTCTTATCAAGTGATAAGAAATTATCGATTTTTTAACAGTAACATCCGTTCTCTAAAAGCAAACTAACGTACCATTTAAAATATTTTACTCTCTCCTAGGAAAATAGTTATTACCGAGGATGCATTTGGACCCCTCCGACCCCTCCGACCCCTCCTTGGTACCAAGATCCTGGGCGGGACTGTACATATATACATATATATATTTTTTTCATATGTATGAGCGTTCATGTGTATACATATAAGAATGATTCATAGGTAACCCACTTGATATCTGCTATAAATTGTCTCTCAAAACATAGTCATACATCATGCGTTTCATAATGAATGTCAAGAAAATTGACATTAATTTCTCAGACACATAATTAAATTAATGTTTAGCGACATCCTCACTACACATATGTACAAATCCATGCATAATTATGACTGCCCCGTGGAAGAAGATGAAATGAGAGAGAGAGAAACAGAGAGCGAAATAGAGGGAGAGGGAGAGAGAGAGGGAGAGAGAGAGGTTGAGAGAGAGGGAGAGGGAGAGAGAAAGAGAGGGAAAGAGAGAGAGAGATAGAGAGAGAGAGAGAGGGGAGAGAGAGTGAGGAACTTCCGGAAGGAGCTACATATGATTATTTGCGAGATGACGAAAATCCAAAGCCAACGACGGAAAACAAGCGCTCTGACAAATCCGAATTAAGCGTGAAGCCGCACGTGGTTTTCAAACAAAACGGACATGGGAAAGTCATAGACTAGAGTATATCGGAAAAATTAAAAATTAAAAATTAAGTTTGTACCAAATTTACTAAATAACTTTTATATATATTAACTAAATATAAAATAATGTTGCATATATCACTAATTAACCATATTTTTTGGCTTTCAAATTTCAAATTTCCCGCCAATAGAATACAAAAAAAATATTGCTCAGGGCTTCCAAGTCGGCGAGCTCGTGACATTCTGCCTACTCGGCTTTGCCATCCTGCTCACGTGTAGCGTTGTCGTCTACTACAAGTGTATTGCACCAAGTAAGAGAGAGAGAGAGAGAGAGAGAGAGAGAGAAAGAGAGACAGAGAGAGAGAGAAAGAGGGAGAGAGAGAGAGTTTTTTTTTTAAATTTAAAATTTAATTTTCAATTCTATTTTTTACATAAGTGTATGTATCAAATATGTATACTTGTTAAAAAGGAGTTTTTTTAAATGTATTAATTTAAATATCAATTTTTTCCGCCATTAGTTTAAATATTAATTGTTCCCGCCTCCAGGTCTCGAGGCGCGCAGTCGTGTCATTGTCTACACGCAGAACGTACGCTTCGCCAAGTACGGCGAACTCTTTGGCCGCTTCGTCGCTCGTAAACAGCCACTTTGACACTTTGTTCTCCTTCCAGATTGTTACTACATACGTGACAATCCGAACATTTCTTTTTTCTTTCACCGTGACAATAATGTTCCGCCCAGCGTAACTTACATACATATATGTAAGAACACGAACGAAAATTAGCCGTAATCTTTTTTTTTTGCTTTTTCTTGACTTTCTTACCCGCGTCTCTCTAGATCACATGCTATATCGCCCTTGTTTTTATCTCGCAAATCAAGAGAGAGTGCATTTTTGAGCCCTTTATGTCCCTAAATGATGGGAGAGAGAGACAGAGAAAAAGTCATATTCAACTACTTTCAAATACGGTTGCGACAAATAATTACGTAGAGAAAATATGTTTCTTTTCGCTGAAATTTAGATTTAATTGTCAATTAATCATCAATGTGGCTTGATCGAACGAGTATTCGCATTGCTTGGTGTCAATTTCTTATTTTTTAAATTAACTAATTGTATGAATATTTATTCAATATATTTCTAAGCGAACATTCCATGTAAGATCATTTAAATTCAGGAGCTTATTCCACATGATTCTCAAGAGGAACTTTTTAAGCACTTTTAAAGGTGGACAATCACCATCTGAAATGCTTTGTTTACTTGTAGTTAATTTTAAGGTTCGTCCAACAGCAAGCATAATTAATTAATTAATTGCTGATTGTACTCCATCTGTCTTTATTTGAATTTTTTTTGCAGAAATCATAAGCCTAGAACGGGTGTTATTTTTGGTCTTTTTTTTGTTACGCCAATCAATAAGGCAAAAGTACACGGCAAAAGGTGTATCTTCTGGTGTCCTTACATTTCCTTCTTCGTTGTTCTCCATCCACTTTATCTGCGTTTGAATTGTTTCTCGACTTGGTTACACCTTGATAAATATGATATCATATGCTAATGCTGAGATATGGACCCCCGAACATACATACATATGTATGTATGTATGTATGTATGTTCTTATTTTATTTTTTTCTTAAAATATTTTTTTCATTCTCTGTGCATCTATGTATGTAGATTTCTCTTAGAAACTCTCGCCGTTATTCTCCTTTTCACTCTCTCTCTCTCTCTCTCTCTCTATTTCTTTCTCTGTTTCTCCGCCGTCTCTCTCTCTCCTTCGCTTTCTTTTAACAGACCGAATTGGCTGCAACTGTCTCCTTGTATCTTCAAGCGTTCATCTATAAGAACAACACTAATCGTAAGGACACTCATGCAACACGACTTGAAAGACCAAGGAGAGAGTGAGAAAAAGAGAACGAGAGAGAGAGACAGAGAGAGAGAGATAAAAGGGAAAAAGACTAGGCTAAATAGAGAGACTGGGATGGAGAAAGAGAGAGAGAGAGAGAAAGAGAGAGAAAGAGAAGACGACGAAGGGCAAAATGAGAGAAAGTACACGCGAAGGAAGACAAGGAAGCTACCGAGTCAAAGGTTAAGTGAGTCAAGGACAACTTGACTTTTGATGGCAGCGAGATGTTCGCTTTTTTACTCGACTAAATTACTCTCATCACTTTCTACTCTCTTTCTCTCTCTCACACTCTCTCTCTCTTTCTCTTTCCCTCTCTTTATCTTTCTCTCTCGCCTCTCTCTCGCATGCCCTTGAGCACTTTTTTGAAATCTCAACTTCTCTCTTGCCAGTGACTCTCTCTGTTTCTCGGGCCATCATAATTAGTACAACTTTTTATCTCTCTCTCTCTCTCTCTCTCTCTCTCTCTCTCTCTTTCTCCCTCTCTCTCTCGTTCTCTCTTACCACTTCAAACACTCTCCGTATATCACCTGTCACTGCTTGTACATGCTTTCTTTTTTCATTTCTCTCTCTCTCACTCTCTCTCTCTCTATTGCTATTTCATCGAAAAGGGAGAGAGAGAGATTGAAGTGGAGTGAAGAAGAGTAAATGAAAAGTAAGGCAAAAAAGAGGGCAAAACGAGTGTATAGGGGAGAGGTCGTCGAAACATGCAAGGCATGAGATATAAAAGGGCCAGCTCTGACGAGTGTTCCCTCAGGCACAGAAGCGGAAACGGTCTTTTCATCCGAATGAAGAGCCCAGTTGTTCTATCTCGTGTAATTCCTCTATATTTTTTAGTTATGGCTGTGTGCACCAATAACTCTTTCAAATGTTTTTTAAATTTAATTTTTTAAACCATTAATATTTTCTCGAAGAAATTAATCATTTATTTCCTGAAAAAAACATGTATTCCTTCTTACGGCCCTTGCCACTTATTGTACCTGTCCGGTGTTGCGAGTTTGCGGCCCTCAAGTACTCCGATTTTACGGCCCCTCCAACTTTCCTATTTAACGGTCCCAAGAACTTTCCTATTTTACGGCCGCCATGTCCGGTCTGGTGGGCTGGGAGCGCTTCGTTGTCTTTGTCTCGCTCGGCACCTCTCTCGTGCTCGTGTGCTCGGTCGCCGGCTACGCGCTCATCTTCAACGACATTCGCGTCTTCTATGAGGAGAGCCAGAGCGAGCTCGGCGACTTTAAGGTTTTTTTCGGGCAAAATTATACTATTTTTATATTGTATTCATTTAATTTATTTTTTTTCGTGTTTTAATTTACATTATATTGATCGCTTATGATTGAGCATGTTCAAATGTTACCAAAAGTAAGCATAACTCAAATCGTTTTTATAGATTAAAGAGTTATGCATACATTTAATTTTAAGTTAGAATTTATGAACAAAAACAAAGTATTAAAATTCGTTTTTTTAATAATCTTAACGATTTTAGTATCATTATTATTTTTTCTTCACAAAATTACTTTAAAAATGTTGAAAATGAAATATAAAAAGGGAAGATTTAAAAAAAAATTATTATTATTATTTAAAAAAAAGAAATTAAAGCCAAAAACTCCAGACGCTCGCGGACCGCGCCGCCGTCGACATGCGCGCGTCCGTGCCTTTCGCGTCGCTCTTCGCCTCGCCTCAACGGTACGGCCGACGGCCGAGGGGCGCCGGCTTCGGCGCCATCTGCTCGTGCGGCCCACTCCTTTCATCGCCGTGCCCCGACGGGCCGCCAGGCCCGCCCGGCCGACCGGGCGCGCCAGGACCCGACGGGCATCCAGGTGCTGCTGCTGCTACCATTTTTAAACGAGCCAAAAACTCTATTTTGAATTGGCGCCTTTTTCCCTGACACACGAGGGCGAGAAAGTGTGTGAGCCGCTAATAGAAAGTTCACAAATATTCAAATATCTTTCGGTTCAGTTTAGAGCACCTTTAAAAATGTAGATACAAAAGAAAAGTAAAATTGCCCTTTGAATTAATATCTGCTCACAAGCTTTAGAGTCTTTTTTTCGCACAGAATTACAGGCGTAATGAGGAATGAAATAGTAAGAAAATACAAACAAAAAGATGAGCTAAACAAGGCAGGACTGCGAAAAAGAAGAGTGCTTGACATCTTTCTTCAGGAACCCACGGCGACGCCGGCGGCCCTGCCACTTCCTACGTGCACTGTCCGCCGCGTACTGGCTGCATATCGTGCCCGCATGGCCCGCCCGGTATCTCGGGGCCCGATGGGCAGCCGGGCCGCGCGGGCCCTCCGGGCCCGCCTGGCCCGCCCGGCTTCGGCGGCGGCAGCTACTCGCGCGCGGGCCCGCCAGGCCCGCCGGGAGATTCCGGCACGCCCGGCCGTCCCGGCAGCCCGGGCGAACAGGGCGCGCCGGGAATCCCCGCGCGCGTTGGCCGCGCGCGGCCCGGCCCGCCGGGCTCACTCGGCCGCCCGGGCCGCGGCGGCCCGCCCGGCCTGCCCGGGGCCCCCGCCGGCCCCGGTGCGCCCGGACGAATGGGCCCGCCCGGAAGCAGCGGGCATCCAGGTGCGCACTTTTATCATAATAAATATGATATGATTATTCTTTCTCTATTTATTACTATTTTTTTACTGCCACTTTCTGCTTTTATTTCTTCCTATTTGTGAAACGATGGAAATATTATGTATAAACAGTGCATTTTATTTTTATAATGATAATAGATATGAAATGATTTTTTTTCTTTATTTTTTACTCACATTTTTCTTCAATTTATGACATAAAAGTTAATTAATTAGGCCGCTCCGGCCCGCCCGGCCGGCCGGGCTCGCCTGGCGACTTTGGCGTCCCTGGCGGAGACGCGGAGTACTGCCCGTGTCCACGGCGTGGCGATCCGCAGCGGGTTTGTAAGAGCAACTTGTTTTCTTATATATTTGTCTAGCTAATTGTAAGATACCGTCGTAGTCTCTCACTAAAACTACCGTATATATCTACATATATGTGTTACAGTATCCAAACTACGGTATTCATATTACAGTATCCCTAATTACAGTATCCCCAATTACAGTATCCAACGAGCCGGGACGCTTTTGTCGAGAAAGGCGGCGCCGGCGGCGGTAGCGGCGGCCACCGTGCGCCCGTTGCGATGGCCACCGGTGTCGAAAGTGAACTCGGGCCGGCTGCGGCTGAGCAGCAGCAGCAGGAGGAGGAGGACGCACCGCCTGACTTTGAGCTGCACTCCCTCGAACAGGGCGCCGTCGCGCAGCACAGCCAGAATGCCGGGGAATTCAGGTAATTAATTAATTAATTAATTGATTGATTAGTTAATTAATTGATTGATGAATTAATTGATTAATTAATTGATTAATTCATGCAGCGACCCCCCGCAGGAAAACAGATTTTTTTGGGGACTCTAGATTTCCATTCAGATTTTTTTGGGACTCTGGAACTCTGGATTTCCATTCTGAATTTTTTTTGTGTAGATTATAGACCCCGTTCTACTTCTCTACCAGTCACAAAGACACTTACATATTGTTAGGGGAAACGCTCCTTCGCTTGGGACATGTGGATGAATTTGCATATTAAAATTATTTGAGCAATCAATTGATTAATAAATTAATTAGTTAATTAATTAATTCAGGGACCTCCAGCAGGAATCTAGGGATACTTACATATAGGGAGCCACTCTGGATTTTTTTTTGGAGATTATAGACCCCGTTCGACTTCTCTACCAGTCACAAAGAGCCTTCTTATAGGGGAGAAACGCACCATCGCTCGGGACATGTGGATGTATTATATATTAAAAGTAAACAATTTCCAGAAGGTCTCCGGCGCTGGCGGCCAAACCGGTTCATGGCGCCCCCACCGCCAGCGGCAGCTCGCACTCCGCGCCCATGGTCGTCGTGGACGGAGAGAGGATTGAGAAGGCGGAGAAGAAGACGGCAACGCATACAGGAGGAGTCGTCAAGCATATGCATTTGGCAGCTTGAGGAGAGGGAGGGAGAGAGAGAGTGAAAGAGAGAGAGAGGGAGAGGGAGAGAGAAAAAGAGAGGGAGAGAGAGAGAGAGAGGTAGGGAGGGACTGAGAAGGAGAAAGACATGAAGAGAAGGAGAGAAAGCGAGAGAAAGAGAGAGAGAGAGAGCGAAGAGAGAGGAGAAAAAGACATTAAGAGAATGAGAGAACGAGGAAAGCAATTGGTCACTTACTTCTGTCCAACATCTGTCTGTACATTACGCTTGTAAATTTATGAAACTTGTTTTCTGGCTGATAAATGTGTGCTTTTCCATCACATGTTTCTTCGGAAGGATATATTTTTGGAAAACAAACATAGGCAATAAGCTGTTTTGGAGAAGAAGGAAAAAATTGTAAAGCCTCTTTAAATCTCTCATGGTCAGCCTAAACACAAAGACATGTCTGCCGATCTACTTGTTCTCTCTAATATGTACTTCTTCGCTGTACAAAAAAATGCGGAAGTAAGTTATTGCCCAATATAAACATCCATTATGGGTGTCCGTCAGGCAGGCCTCCTTTCAAATAGAGTCTGGCGTTCTTTTTTATGCATTCCTATTTGCTTTATTATTACTTATCCCTTTTTTTCTCTCTCTCTCTCTCTCTCTCTCTCTCTCTCTTTCTTTCTCTCACTCTTTCACCATCTTATCCTCTTCACTTTAATGCTCTCTCTCTCTCGCTCTCTCTCTCCTTCAAAAACTCTTTCGCCCTGCAGACTGTTGACGGAAAAAGTGCTTGCAGACTACAAAATATGTACAAAGAGAGAGAGAGAGAGAGAGAGAGAGAGAGAGAGAGAGATGATGATGATGATGTCGCGTGAGCAGTGGGATGTTTGGCCTCTTTTTTTGCTTAGGTTAGCCCACCTTCCTCTCTCTGCCTCTCTCTCTCTCACGCTCTCTATCTTTCTCTCTCTTCCTCTTTCTCTATTCTTTATCATTCTCTTTCTTTCCATCTCTCTCTCTCTCTGCCAGCTTTTGTTGACACTGTGAGAGTTCTAGGGGAGCGGCATACTGGGAGGAAAAAGTGAGGCAACCCCACCGAAAGAGAGAGATAGAGAGAGAAAGAGAGACAGGTGAGCGAGAGAGAGAGAGAGAGATCGAAGGAAAAGAGAGTGATAGGGAGAGAGAGCGAGAGAGAGAGCGAGAGAGAGAGAGAGAGAGAGAGAGAGAGAGATCGAAGGAAAAGAGAGTGATAGGGAGAGAGAGCGAGAGAGAGAGAAAGAGAGAGAGAGAAAGAGAAAGAAAGAGAGAGCGAGGGAAAGAGAGAGCACACACAGAATAATTCTCTATAAGAACGCCGCTCACTCACGAGATTGCTGCGCAGATCGATTTATGTATGTGACCAGCCTGGAAACTTCTCTGAACTCTTTTTTTTTCGAAGAAAGTTACTTCCTTCCTTCTTTTTAACTACTCGTTAGGAAAATTTGTAAGTGCATTTCTTGGAGACTTCATCATATGACCGCATGCAATCATCGATAATTTGAGTGCACTTGCGTGAAGCATGCTGCTCTCTCTGTCTCTGTCTCTCTCTTTCTCTCTCTATCTATCTCTCTCTCTGTCTCTGTCTCTCTCCCTGTCTCTGTCTCTCTCCCTCTCTGTCTCTCTCTGCGTCTCTGTGTGTCTCTCTTTCTCCTTCTTTCTCTTTCTCCTTCTCTCTCTGTCTTTCTCTCGCTCTCTGTCTCCCCCTCTCTCTCTCTCTCTCTCTGTCTCTCTCTCATTCTCCTTCACTTTGTCTCTCTCTCTTTATCATTCTCTTTCTCTCTATCTCTCTCTCTCTCTCTTTCTCCTCTCCCTCTATATCTCTCTTTTCTCTCTCTGTCTTTTTCTCTCCCCCCCCCACAGGCTCTGGGAATCTTGCCCTCATCTAACCCCGCTTCTAAAAATG
>CALZFC010000072.1:1327500-1392500 GCA_945643635.1 Allodiplogaster sudhausi
GATGGAGATATCGGACACTTCTATTTATATATCGAACATGAGGTGAATTCAAGTATTTATGGGCGCTGCTCAAGAGGCTTACCTATTCAGCGCTATTATCAACAATGTGCTTAAGAGCGCTCCTTTAATGAATAACAGTAGACGTTCTCTGCCATTTCTTTATTTTTTTCTCTCTCTCTCTCCCTCTCTCTCTCATGCTCTCTCTCTCTCTCTTTTGTTCTCTCGCTGTCTCCTCCCTTCTCTGCCGTTCTCTCAACATTCCCCCCCCTTGTTTGGCTCACGATGAGTCTGCTCGTCTCTCTAACAATAAGCTCGAGAATATAGCTTTTGTGTTATTCAACATCTTCCTACTTGTCACTTCAAGTAATAACATATGTATGTACATATATTCTGCAGAACAGATAATTATGATAAGAGATGTGTTGATGATCTTTGTGTCTAACATGAATGAAAGTAGAACCGAGGTATTTATTATAAATATCTCAGAAAAAAAAATCTCAGCGATTATCTGAAAAACATGCTCCTTCCTCTTTTTCCTCTTTCTTTTCTATCAACCATGTCTCTTCCTGGGAGACAATCCACTTTTATATACATACATACATGTGTTCATACATATGCACCTCAATTAAACCAGGATTATCGACACTTTTTCATTGTATTTAGTCACGTGCATTGGGACGCGTTTACATTTGTGTGCATTTATCCCCGGTTTTTATTATCCCTTTTTTGTCTATTTGTTGCACCGACTGTGTAGACTTACATCTAGAAGAGAAATTCGTGACGTCAAAGGGGGGTCAAATGGGCAGGATAAAGTCATACACAGAAAAGTATGAATGCGTCTGATCAAATTTGCTCCTTTTTGCTTGAATTTCTATTGAATAATTTGTAGCAGAGTGAGAGAGATGTGAAAATATGGGCATAATATCAGAAGAAACATCATTTATGTACATTGTAGCCTTTCTAACTTAGTTTACATTAGAAATCTCCCTTTGATATATCTCTCTATCACTCTCTATCACTCTCTCTCTCTCTCTCTCTCTCTCTCTCTCTCTTTCTCGCTCTCTCTCACCTTCTCTATCACTATAACGCTCCTTCGCTCTGCACTAATCCCACCCTTACTACCTCTTAAATTATCTCTCGCTCTCCATCCCTTTCTCTCTTTCTCTCTCTCTCTTTCGCTCTCTTTCTCTCTCTATCTCGCTCTCTCTCTCTTTTTCTCTCTCTCTCTTTCTGTCTCTCACTCACTCGGAGCGAAGCATCCATCCACTGTAAATACATTTTTATCCGACTTCCTCTTCTTTTCTTTTGTTGTACACGCGGGAATCGCCTTGAGCTACTACAAATCCGCTCGAAAATCCAGTGCGCCACGATTGGAATCGAATTGTCCCTCCGTCACTCAAATGGAAAAGGAATGGACAAAGTTGTAGTCCTTTCGCTGTCTCTCTCTCTCTCTTTATCTCTCTCTCTCCCTATCTTTCGCTCTCTCTCTCTCTCTCTCTTTCTCTGTATTCTCTCTCTCTCTCTATACTTTCAACATACTTTTCACAAGAGATCCAACTTTCTTCGCTACATTTAACGCTATGTAAACAATATTTATCTTCATAATATTAGTGAAAAGAGTGATCTTTTTTTTGCATAGAACAGTAGTCTAATTAGATATGTAGATTTGTATTTTTCACCTGTGTTAACTATTTTTCATCTTTTTTTTTGCGATTTGTCAACTTTGTAATTAGCATAGCATGGGAAACATGTGCGTATTTGTATTCTTGGCCGCCGCCTAGACTCTTGCCACGATTATAGCGAGGATACGGTAATGAGTGAAAATGAGAATTGCCACCTAATTGTATGAGCAGGCATCAGCCTTCTTCTATTTCTCACGAAAAGCCTCCTCCTGGCATCCCGTCCAAGGATAGCCTACAATTTTGAGGTCTCCCAGAGAGTAAATAGTTGGCGCTGTAAAGCGTGCTCTTTCGTACTATATAAAGGCATACGGTGGATGAAGACTCCTTTTACCTTTGAAGAAAGAGCTTACTTATGTTTGGAATTTTAAGAAGAAGAAAAAACACGCAAATATCAGCAATAATAGATAGTGTTTTCAGTGTTGCCTGCGACAGAGTTCTCTACTAGTAAGTATTAATAAATTTATATCTAACATGAACGTATATACATACATACATATCTTACTTCCACGCCTTTGTTTTAGCTGTGGATTATCTTTGAATCAAGATAAAGATCTCCTTTCCTTTGACCTCTGCGACACAGCTGCCTCATTCACCTCTCTTTCTCTATTATTTCTCTCAATTTATTGTCACCTTCCTCTCTTTCTCACCTCGCTCTCTCTCTCTCTCTCTCTCTTTCTCTATCTCTCAATCTCTCTCTCGCGTTGCTGGCTAGCGCTAAACGTAAACAGAGCCATAAATTTCCAGCCCCGATGTCGAGCGACGTTTTTAGTATTTGTAAGCATGCCTATAGCAAGTCGTTTCGCTTTTCTTTTTTCATTCACTCTCTCTCTATCTCTTCCCTTGTCTCTCTCTCTCTCTCTCTCTCTCTCTCTCTCTTCCCTTCGTCATCTCCCTCGGTTTTTTGGTCCTCTTTCCCGTTCCGCCAACACACATTATGCCACATATTTTGCCACATATCCACATAGTTCCTACGCATTTTTGGCATTTTTGCGCTCTTTCGCTGTTTCGTTCCACGAAAGTGCGCTTTTCACATTTTCGATGCCAAACGTTTTTCTCTCTTTCCCCTTTGCTCTATCCTCATCCTCTCTACCCCACCTTCTCTATATCTTTCAATCTCTCTATCTCTCTCTCTGTCTCTCTCTGTCTCTGTCTCTCTCTGTCTCTCTCTCTCTCTCTCTCTCTCTCTTACTCTCTTTCCTTCATCTCAACCATCTGTGCTGTCCTTGCATATTGCTGTAGTCCGTCCACCTGTGTGCCAGCATGTCCTTTCGACTCTAACGGGTTGTGCGACCCTCTAATCGTCATCATCTCTAAGCTTACCCATTGATCAATATTTATTTTTATTATTATTATCAATCCTTTGTTCGATTCATACGAAAGCAATCTTCATCTTTACTCAAGAAATGGCATTATAATTACTCTCTGCTATTTTGTGAAAGTGCCAATGTACAATTGATACTTTTTCCGCATGAGAGCGACATGAAAAATGTAATAAAAATGCATATAAAAGCGTTCTTTTATATAGGTATTCTTATTTCGGTTTGAAAAAGAGCAAATGGCGTGTAAAGTGAAAGTGCATGAGAGAGAGAGAGACAGAGAGAGAGAGAGAGAGACAGAGAGAGCGGGAAAAGTCGTATACCTTGATTCAAGTGCAGACGCTCTTCTCTTTTCTCCCCTTTCCCCCTTCCTTCCGTCTGCCCCCGGCGCCAGTCAAAACATCGCAAGCCTCGGGCAAATTTCTGCTCTGCTCTCCTCCTCTTTTTCTCTTGCAACGCAGACTGATGAACAAATAGCGCATGGAATGCGGAGAGGAAGTTTACAGTGAGAGAGACAACAAGGGAGAGAGAGAGAGAGAAGAGTGCAAAAACTGAGAGAAACACACAGAAAAAATATTCGTAGTTTGTAGCGCGCGCCCAAAAGATTGAGGAAGAATTCGTGAAATGGGCGCCGCGGCGCCGAAATTTTTACGAATTCGATGTACAGTAAGAATTCGTAATCTGCGCGGCCGGCAACGTGCCAGATCCGTCTTGCATTTCAATATGATTCAGTCTCTCCATCACCTACCCTTACAAATACTTTACTTACAATTAGGCTGATTATTATTCTTCTCTTGGGAACCAGTCGTCAAGCTCGAATTAGCTTTCCTGTCTCTCTCCACCGGCGCTTGCCTGTCTATGTAACCTTCTCAGACTTCGAGTGCGGAAACTTCTTTTAATAGTCTAGTCTTTCAGACGTACTGTAATACAACATTAAATAGCTCAAAAAAACCGCCTTTCTCTGTAGAAAAATGTAGGATAGAGAGAGACACGTTGAGCAGTAAAACTCGCGAAAAAACCTTTTGGCTCTTAGCGAAACTGGCACAGCTGGAGAGACCGAGTTCGTAGAGTTCTCTCTCTCCCTCTCTCTCTCTCTCACTTTCTTTGTATGTCTGTCTTTCTGTCTGTCTGTCTGTCTGTCTGTGTCTGTCTCTCTCTCTGTCTATCCGCAGCGAGCAAGACAAGGGGTGCATGCATACTTGTACATATAAACAACTTAAACAAAAAAAAACTAAAGAGATGAGAGAGAGAGAGAAAGAGAGGTGAGAGAGTGAAAGAGAGATGAGAGAGAGATGAGACAGTGAAAGAGAGATGAGAGAGAGAGAGATAGAGAGAGAGATGAATGAAGCAAATTGCTGCGCTCAAATTCACCCCCCCCCCCCAACACTAGGTTATCCAATGCCGGAAGGTGCATGGGTGAGTTCGGGTCCGGTCGGGAGCAAAATGTCTTTCTCTCTCTCTCTCTCTCTGTCTACTTCCAGGTACAGCCAACGACATCGACGTCCATCATCACAACGGATCACAGGTTAGCTAAATTATCGACTTTTGTGAACTTTATTGGAATTTTATTCTATTTCACTGTTGTTTTGTCACCAAATGCCAAGCGCAGTGAAATATTCCGTTCACAAAAGTAAGATAATTAGCTAACTTAATCCGTAGGATGGTGGGAGAGAGAGATATAGAGAGAGAGAGAGAGATATGAGAGAGAAATCGATAGAAACAAATTTTTTCTTGAGAAAGCTGCGAAATTAAGTGCGATTTTAAGCCGGATAAAAGGTGAGAGAAAGAGCGAGAGAGGGCGAGAGAGAGAGAGCGAGAAAGAGCGAGAGCATGAAAGAGAGGGTGTGTCACAGGGCTAGCTAATTAGATATCGAAAAAGAGTGGTAATTTACATCGAAAATTGTTCGAGAATATAAAAAAACAGCCAAAAATGGCATGTGTTTCTGGGATCCTCCTGGAAGAGGCGTCGTTTTACGAATACTTACTCTCATACACACTAATTCTTCCTGCATCTTTTACGAATAGTATTAGTGTGTTGCTAATCATGCTAATATATTAGTGTCTCATTTCGTGAAATATCACGAATATTTTTTCTGTGTAAAGATAGAAAAATAGTAGTGTATGTAGAGAGAAAGAGGGAGAGCGAGAGAGAAGAGAGTGTAAAAGTGAGAGAGAAAGAAAAATAAAAGTAGATAGAGAGACAGATTTAGGGGGAGAGAAATAGAGAGAGAGAGAGAAAGAAAGGAAGAGAGAGATAGATAGAGAGAGAGAGAGAGAGAGAGAGAGAGAGAAAGGTCCAGAGATGTTGACAACTAGGAAGAAGACAGCGAGAGGGTGGGTCCCCATCTAGTGGCATTAAAGAATAATCATTGATCTCCTCTTGATATTGGTTCGTTGTGCTAATTGTAAGAAAAGAGAAGAAGGAGACTCTCTGGTGACATTTTCGGCAAGCAAATCATTATTTCCATTATTCCCAAACGTGTTCATCTCAAACGAGAAGCACAGTTTTGTAATGATAATTCTGGTTAAACATAATTATTTATGTACATATTTAGTTGTGTAATTATTTAACTATCGCATTTAACAGACTCGTTTGTAATATCTCGTGAAAACTTCCGCGCTACACTTTAACCGATGTTTTAGTCATATTCTGAACTGTCAATATATTTCCGTATACAGTTCTCCTTTTCCAGATTGATTATTCTCTGACGTGGAATTGTGCGTCGAAACGGAATAAGCCCGACATATGCGCTGCTGAGACGGCCGAAATGCGTGCGGCAACGGCGAAGGCAGTAGCCGAAAAGCGTGCGGCATTGCCGGTTGGTCTCCCGATGCTCCGCCCACAAACACCTTTTTCATAAGTGATTCACATGCGCGCGCCCTTTCCCACTTCCGTCATGCTCTTTCCTCGTTTTGTTTATTACTCATTTTGTTCTTCATAAACTATGAAGATCTGAAAGTAGCCATTTATTTCATTCCCATTTAGTTCCAACAAACGTTTTTTTTAATTTTTTGGGCCGTTATATTTAAAAACTAATATCTTTCAGTTTATCCCAAGTTCATTTATGCGTGAGAGGGGTGAATGAGTTCAAAGAATGCGTAAAATATTTTACATAGTTAGTACGTGCATATTTATATAATAAGGCATGGTTTGGCTGCGCAATTTATTTCTACTCGAATGGTTTGGCTACCTTTGCGGATTATTTCTTTCAAATTTGTAAATGCCTTTAACGTAGTAAAACATATAGTAAATATATGCGAGGGAGTTAGACAGGAAGTTAGAGAGAGAGAGAGAGCAATAAGAGAGTGAGCGAGAGAGAGAGAGAGAGAGAGAGCGAGCGAGAGTCCGAGAGAGAGCGAGAAAACGCGACGACTAATTGCCCTTCTACTACGCAAGCACTCATCTCCATCTCTCTCTCTCTCTCTCTCTCTCTCTCTCTCACTATATGCCCATCTCTTTTCACCTTGTCTCTCTCTCTCTGTACTTGTGCACTTCCTTCCGGTCCATTTCTTCATTTCTCAAGCGTACTTGTTTTCTTGTACGTGAGTTATAGGTCTGCGATACTCCGTAGGTGTACTTGTTATTTTCGAGAGTTCCCGGAGCGTGAGAGAGTCTGGCCAAAAGAGGGAGAGAGAGAGAGAGATAGAGAGAGAGAGTGAAAGAGAGAGAGAAAGAGAGAGAAAAAAATAGAGAAAAAAATAGAGAAAAATATTGTTATTCACTTCAGGTGACATGCGCCTGTGAGCAGCCGAGCCACAGCAAGTCGTGGGCAGCGGCGATGGACCAACCGTCAAGTCAAAGTCTACCATCAAGTACTTTAAAGGGATCTCCCGAAGAGGAGGTTCCTGAGGAGACGCCTTCTTCAATGAGATCTCCCGGGATCTCCCGGGGACATCCTCGCGGGATGCTGTCCCTCGACCTCGAGGGATATTCAGAGTCTTTCTCCTCCCGCCTCCATTCCCCTCAATCCCTCTCCGAGCCCATGGATGAATACGACAAGACGAATGATGATGACGATGAAGAAGAAGACACTAACAAAAGGAAAAGAAGACTCCGGGGCCCGGAGGAGGGCCGCACGCGGAATCCGGTGCGTTTTTTTTTCTTATTTTTTTTCTTTTGCCGTGTCTCTCGCTCTCTCGCTCTCTCTCTCTCTCTCTCTATCTCTCTCTTCCTCTTTCTCTCTCCCTTTCTCTCTCACTCCTCCTTTTTCTCTCTCCCTTTCTCCCTATCTCATTTTATCTCTCGCTCTTTCTCACTCGCTCTATTTCCCTTATTCTATTACTGTAAGCATCGCGTGATATATGTGTATTTATCTATGTGCTATGTGTATTTAGTTGCTTCTTTTTCGACTTTTTATTTCAATCTTTCCCTTTCCTCCAAGCCCCCATTCATCCTCACCATCAGATTATGCTACATTCATATATACATATGTAAATGTAAATACGCATTTCTGTATGTGCTTTTTCTCTTTTGCCATCCTTCATCCGATCTAATTTTAATTTCCCGCCATTTCTTTTCTTTTCCTTGTCAGTTTTTACACGTGTGCGCCCGAAAGCGTTAATTTTCTTCTTTTTTTTCCTTTACATTCTTTTTTCTCTCCTTTATAATAGTTGTATTTTGCTTTTGCCATTCAGCGGCAATGTCTAGAGACAGCTAATTATTTATTCATCCTACGGCTGCGAGAGAGAAAGAGAGAGAGAGAGAGAGAGAGAGAGAGAGAGAAAGAGAGAGAGAGTGAGAGAGAAGGGAAAGAGAGAGAGAGAAGGAGAGGAGGAGAGAAAGAGAGGGAGAGAGAGAAAGAGAGGGAGAGGGAGAAAGAGAGGGAGAGGGAGAAAGAGAGAGCCATGAGTGTATCATATGGCAAGTGGCGCGTGGTAAGAAGGAGGAAAATAGGAATGGAGGAAGGAATGGAGGAGAAGGCTGCAAAAGTTTATGTATGTATGAAAGTATGGCGCAGAAATGACTACAATTTGAGCAGCTTTCATCTCCTTGAGGAATATACATATTTACAATATTTCACATTTCCTCTTGACACTATCAATTTTTCCTTTACCAAACTCATTTACCTTTCCTCCTACTTGTTACAGCTCGAAACTTTTCTTCACTTTTCTTTTCTTCAATTCTATAAAGCGAGAAGTAAGATGCACTTTAGATAGATAGGCGACCGTGAAGTTGGGCTTTGCAAAGATTTAGGCAACGATAAAATCATTTATCTCCTCGTCCTCCTCCTCCTCTTTCTTGACCCTGTCAATCTCTTACTATTCTTTTTTCCCTTTTTCTCTATCCTCCATTTCTCTTTCATTTTCTCTCTCTCTCTCTTTTACTCTTTCTCTCTAATCCTTTCTCTCTCTCTCTCAGATTTTCTAAAGCATCCTCCATTTCTCACCTTTTGAACAAGAGCAACTTTAGCCGTGTGTGTGTGTACGAAGGGAGAAGATTTACCGGCCCATCTACAGATCATCTCCTTTGTCCATAGGAAACGTGTCAAAAATCGGCGTTCTCTTTAGCGCGCGCCATACTCTATCCATTTCCTCTTCTTTCTCCTTTCCTTGTGTCGGATACGGCCATCTGGTAACAGTCGCAATTTGAAACGAGCCAAAAATTAGAAGTCGAAAAAGCGGCGAAAATATAGAAAGAAAGAGAGAGAGAGAGAGAGAGAGCAAGAGATAGAGAGAGAAAGAAAAAGAGAGAAAGAGAAAGAAATAATAAGATAAATGGCAAAGTTTTGAAGAAGAAGAAGAAAAAAATTGTTGCTTCGAACATGAGTGAAAAAGTCATGGTTGAAGAAATGGAGAGGTTCGAAGAGTAAGCTAGAGAAAGAAAAGAAAAGGAATAGAAAGGCGAACTTTAGAAGCGATTCAGAGAGAGAGAGCGAGAGAGCGAGAGAGAGAAACAGACAGAGGAATAGGAAAAGGAAAGGATTGACTTGGAGGCACATATGAAATGATACCACTTTTCCCGATGATGGTAAATTGGAGCGCGACCAGCCTGTGCACTGAATTGGCCGCATTCATGATGTATTATGAGAGGAGGAGAGAGTGACATGTTTGGAGAGAGAGAGTTAGAGAAGTAAAGAAAGAGAGCGACGAGAGAGAGAGAGCAGAGATATCAAGAGCGAGTGCGAGAGATTGCGTGAAAGTGATAGAGCGAAGGGAGAAATACATACAAATGGTGAAACCGCACATAAAAATTGAATGATAAATGAGAGAGGGAGAAAGGAGGGGAGCGAGAACAAAATACGAAGATGGACAGACGTGAAGGCACTTGAAGTTGGAAAAGTTAAAAAAAAAAGAATTGAAGTCTAATTGTAAGGGGTGGACATTGTACGCGAAAGGAGAATGGGATGGTTGGCTGGTGTTAACGAGCAGAGCAGGTGAATGCAGAAATGAGGAAGGAGAGAGAGAGAGAGATAGAGATAGAGAGAGAGAGGAAGAGGTAGAGAGAGAGAGAGAGAGAGAGAGAGGAAGAGGTAGAGAGAGAGAGAGGTAGAGAGAGAGAGAGAGAGAGAGGAAGAGGTAGAGAGAGAGTGAGAGAGAGAAAGAGAGAGAGAGAGAGTGAGAGAGAGACAGAGACAGAGAGAGAGAATAAGGGAATGTGAAGAAGAAAAGACATCACCGGCTGGCTGGCTGGCGGCTGGTGTTGACGACTGATAAGGCTTTACGAGTGTATGCAGACACTGGTTTGAATGCTTCTTTTTTATGTCTCTTTCTACCTTTATCTCTCTCTCCATCTCTCTCTCTCTCTCTCTTGTCTTCTTTCTCTCTCGCAATACCTGCGTCCGCGTATCACGTTTGCTTGGCGATGCTTTTATACTCGCTCTATTTCTCTCTCCCTCTCTTGCTCTCTCTCTCTCGTTCTCTCTCTCTCTCTCTCTCTCGCTATCACCATCTCGCTATCACCCAACGAATAAGCCGTCGAGCCAACAGAGGCTGACTGCTGGCTGCACTTTTAGTAGGTAGCAAGAAGACTCTCCGGCTTCCTTGATTGGCATGTTACATTGTAACTTCGCATTAATCAGACCTCGCCCAAGCCACATGGCAATAAGAGTGCCCATTCTCACTCTATGTGTGTGGTCCACCGTTTCTGATTACCTTCCTAATTATCTTCCATTACCACCTTAATGACTCTTTTGTTATTCATGTCAACTCCTCTACTTAAAGGAGTATTCTAAACACAACCGTAATCTATTTGAATTTACTCGCATCTTTCTAGTGCAAAAAGACGCGATTTTTTGGCTACTTTAATGAGAGTAGTACTTAAAATGTATATTTAAAAAAAAGTAGAAAATTTAAATTTTATGTACGTTTAATTTTACCGCCAATTACAGAACTCCTCCTCCTCCTCAAAACTGGCGTCCTCGTTCTTCTCACTACGATGGTGCCTTCTGCTGCTCATGGTGATGTTGGCAAGTTGTCAAGCCGAGTCGACGGCGGTGGATGTCACCATGCCCGATCAAGCACTCGCGAGACCACCGCTCGCCAACGAGACTGTCGTCAAGATTGCTGCACCCGATACTGAGCAGGTTTACCTACATACATATTTACCTGCTCTATGGGGCATCCGGCCATGAGAATCGCGATGCTTATCGTTACGCTTATTGTTAGGATGGCAGGAAATGGCATATGTATATGAAAAAAATATATAAAAAATAATTGGCAAACTAATTGAACTTTCCTCTGACATTTGTTGGCGTGTTTCTCTTTGTCTCTCTAGACATCATGCTCTCTCGCCGTTGAGCGTTCTTGTTTCTTCTCTCTTCCCCCCCCCCCCACCTAATTTACACCCACTTCCCACTTTGATGCCGCACATAAAGTATTAGATATATAAGTATAGCAAGTAATGACTCTTTCTCGCCCGTCGCGTGAGCATACAACATGTATAAAAGTCAAGGCGAGTGCAAAAGTCTCTCTAGCCTGCTCTTCTTCCTTTCACACATGATTGCGACAATGTTTATGTACATACATCTGTGGAGACTTTGTTCTCAACATGCCACGTATGTATGTACATATCTGTGTATGTTTATCAAAAGATGTTTATGCTTGAACACCTTTGGAAGATCTAAAAGATCGTAAAATTGTACATAAAGAAATAAAGATAACAAGTAAATTTAAACAAAAATATATAATGTATTCAAACATAATATTAAGAACTATGACGCTGCTGACTACAACGAAGACAGAGGAGGAGGCTCGAGTGAGTTCGAATACGAAGATGACTACGACAATGGTCAATTCGTGGATCTCCAGCCGAAGAAGGACGACGAGTGGTGGAGCGAACGCGGATTTCAGCATGCAAAGCACTCCGAGCACGCACGACGCATGTTCGAGCAGTACAGAGGTGAGGGAGAGAGAGAGGGGAGAGAAAGGATGAGGGGGAGAGAGAGAGAGAGAGATAGAGAGAGGAAGTTGAAGAAGAGAGAGAGAGAGAGAAAGGAAAAGAGAGGGGAAGCGAGAGAAAGAGAGGGAAAGAGAGTTAGAGAGATTAACATATGTATATATAAATTTTTTTTTGTTTGAATCCGATTCCTATTTCTTCTCTGTCCTTGCCGCAGAAGAGACGTGCCGCAAGACGACCAACTGGACAGTGATCACGTGGCGAGAGCAGTTTGCCGACTGGGAGCACAACAGCTTCCTCCAACAGCTGCGAGTAACGTGGGCGAGAATTTTATTTAATTAAATTAATTTTTATTTTATTTTATTTTTAATTTTTTTAATTTTTTTTCCATAATCTCTATACGCGTATTTATTTATATTCCTCACTCACCCAAAAATATTCAATATTCATTCAACAAGAAGATAAAAAAAGTTATAAACAAAAAAATAAATAAAATTCAAATTTCCCGCCTTCTTCCTTCCAGTCTTCTGCCCGAGACGCGCGACGGCAACTACGTCTCGGTGACGCGCGCCGACTTTTCTCGCATGCCCTTCGAGATGTTCGCCGCGAAGCGCACCTCTCGCTGCTCCGTCGACGATCGATCGCTGGTCATTTTTTTTTTCAAATTTCATGCCAAAACTAAATGCAACTGCCATAGATTCTATAGCACTCACTCACTCACTTCTTTTTTAATTAAAAAAAAACAAAGCAAAACTGTTATTCGCCGCCGAATCATTGTATCCTTTTTTTGTTTGTCCCACTAAAATCCTGCCCAATTAATATTCAAATTCTTTTGTCTTTCGTAAGAGAAAGAAAAGCTTGAACAAAACTGCAAGCTCATAGCAAATGAATCTCACAAAGCGCGCGCTTTTTTCCAGATCCCGCGAGATCCCATGAAAGAAGAGCAGGACAAGTTCGAAGATGCGCTAGCGAATACGTTAGTCGGGGACTTTTTTTTTGCTATTTATGAAAAAAAATATTTCTGAAAAACGCTTTTTTATAACGTAAACAAACCTTCATATCTCACATCAGCAACATGTTTATCGAATAATAACCAACAAAAAAATTCCCCTTTTTATTAGAATTTGCGTTTTGTTAGTCGTACATCCATAGTATGTCCGTAAATTCTTGTTATTACCTTTCTACTTTTTTTATTAATAATAGCATCTGCCATCATTCTTTTGTTTTTCTTTCTATTTATGATCTCAGACCACACAATCTTTCCATTCACACATTGCCATTTCATAAGAAGAAGAAGAAGAAAAAAGACTCTTCTAAACTCTTTAATCTCTTTCTTTTTTTGAAGCTCTTAAAGCCATTTAGCAATCGGTACGTATGTAACGACGTTTACTTATTCATATATACATACATATATATATATATGTACATAGGAAAAAATTACTTCCTTGATACATCTTTTGTTAATAATCGCAACCATAATAATCCCATCATTCTTTTGTTTTTTGTCTTTCTATTTCTGATCTCCAGCCATGCATTCTTTTATGCTCACAAAGCAATTTCCTAGAAGAAGAAGAAGACGAATTCGAAAATATATTTATTGACAACGAGCTCACATTCTGAGAATATGTATCAACCACGCGACTTTTTTCTGTACAATTCTTTTTGGAATCACATATACCAATGCTTGTTATTGTCTAATTGTAAGACTAAATTTATTTAATTTAATTTAAAAAAGTCATTAAATGCACAAGATGAATATGCGGCAAAAAGTTGCACATCTCATTTGCAATTAGCGCTGGTTTTATGGCACAAGTAAGCTAATCACTAAAACAAAAATATATTTTTTTAATTTTATACATTTTAGAAATATTAATTGAAAACGAATCCAACAACTTTTTTCTAGGCTCTTCCAAATCTCGAACGAGCAATTGGAGCTGAGTCAGCGGCAGCATCAGAAGCGACTTGAGGAGGTAAGGCTCGATAAGTCGTATTTAAAGGAGCTCGAAAACTCAACCGAAATCTATTAGAATTTTTCAGACCATTGCAGTCGCGTTGCAGTTTTTGACTCTTTCAATGATGAGAGATAATTTTTGTTAATGTTTTATTTGTACTTAGGAAAAAGGTAATTCTATAATGGACACTTATTATTACTGATGGGTTTTTTATAGAGCGAGAACGCGACAACTACCGTAGCACCTTCAACCCGGCGGTCGACGACGTCGACTACACAGAGTACCGTAGTCAGGAAGACGCGCGGCGCTGTCGAAGAAGAAGAAGAAGACGTCGAGTTGCAAAGGGCAATCGAGGTGAATTCGACGACTGCGCCGCTCGCAGAGCTGAGAGGTGAAAGAAGGCGGCGGAGAAGAGGCAAAGAGCGAGTGAAAACGTGTCAACATTTGGAAAAAAAGGACTTGTGACTTACTTTTTTTTTCGGAAAACATTTATATCAAGATATTTTCCAAGTACTGGAATCCCTTTAACCGGCGCGAATTAATGTGTAGGCACCAAGAAGAAAAAGGAAGAAAAAAAACCAGAAACAAATTTACAAATTTACAATAATGGTTTTTTGCAGAAGTCTCTTCGACACTGAGGCGGCGGTCGAGTTAGACGTCGTTCTCTTTGCACTGACACAGTGGTCAAAACTCGCCCGATCTCGGGTGCGCAGTCGTCGTCTCCTCGGACGACAAATCCCACATCAAACGACCATGACTCGCTCTCACCTTATCAGCCCCCATTTTGCATGCATTTACCATAGTCACACACACCTTCGAAGACGAGTTCCGATTTCAATCGATATCTCCTCTCTTCTTAAACAACTCTACCATTCACAAGGTCTTGCCACGACTTTCTCTCAGAAATTCCGGAATTAAGCGACAACTCAACGTGCAATTGTGCTGTCGCCCAAAAATCGAGTCCCATTCAGTTATATTTGTCATGACACGGAGTGGATAAGATGCCCACAAATATATCATCGACTACTTCTAACAACCTGGGCTGGTCCCCGTGTCTAATTTGTTTTCAATCTTTTATTAATCTGTGCCCGTTATCGATCGATTACCATAGTCGTCTAGAAAATTCCTCATTAATTAATTCTTTGCTAGAACGTCAAAAAGAAGAAGACAATAGCAGATATAGCTTTTTCTTTTTGGAAGATTTCCATTTGGTTTCCCTCACTTTTTCACTTGTTACAATTACTTTACAATATTTTTTTCTTGTTACAATAACGAATCCAACGATATATCGCAAACATATTTATAACATCCTTATAACCGTAAAACCCTATGGATATCTATCTGTTGAAGCGCTCTTTCCCGCACTGAACTAGACGACCTCGCTCTTTATTATTGTCCTAGTCATGCGAAGCTTAGCGAATTATTTTGTAAAAGAAAAAAAATTGCGTGCTTTCTAATCTGCCAAGAGAGTTGTGATGACGTCTTTTTACTTTGAATATGATGATGATCATTATTATTATGGTTTTTCCATTGATCTTCTTCCATCCAGAGACATTACGCAAAAAGTAGAATATAAATCCCTTCTCTGCAGCCGCCGTTCGCATCTTCCCAGAGAGATAACACGTCGTTATTATTGCGTGTCTTGTCCTTTTTTTTCAAACCCCGTGCCCAGATTAGCACAAAATGTAGGGATTTCGCAATTGTCTATCCTATTATTGTATTGTTGTTGCCTGGTGATAGTGCGTTATTTCAATTAGAAAGTTCAACTTTCCTACTTTATTTGTATGTGCGCAGCTCCTCATTCGCGCTTTAGACTCTCGAGAAAAAAAAGGTAAGACCCGGCCCACATTGTCTGCCCGAACGGGTACGCATTTTCAAATAGCACAAATTTGTTTACTATCATTGTAGAAGTAGTAGTAGTAGTAATGTCGCCACCGATGCATGTATGTATGTATTTTCTTTCCTCATCTTTCTGACCGCCTCTATTTTCAATGCTATTCTTTTTTCCTACACTCGACAACTCGCGATCGCCTTATAGCCACTCTAGCTTGCTCCAGTTGCTATTGCTTGCTGCTTTTTTTTGCTGTATTTTTTCTACGTTGTTTTCTCCTGTCGCACTACAAAATTACCGCCACTTTGAAACAAAACCGGTAGAGAAGCCTTCCGTGAACTGGGCGATTTTCTCCAAATACGGTGTCGCCCAAACACACTAAAAATCAAGACGGGAAGCGTAGACATTTAAGAAGTAAAAGAAGAAGAAGAAGAAGAAGAATTTAACGTCAAAGTGGCGGTGCTCTAAATTAAAAATTTTTTTGCTTATCCACACTTTTGTTTTGCTTTTCCCGGCACTCACCTCTTTCTGTCCAACGCAAAAAAACCTTCTTTGATAAGTAAGCCCTTGTTGATATATCTCTCTACGAAAAAAGCCCCAAGACTTGGGTCATCCTTTACACTCTTTTTTGCTTATCCCTCGTACTGTCGCATGTGCCAATCCTTTGCCACTTTTCGAGAAACGTGTATGACCTGTATAAGTAAAAAGTCAAAGGAGTCGCCGTCTCAGTCTCTCTCCGAAAATCACCCTAGTGAAGCCCGTGGTAGTCCCCAAATGCTTCCCGGTACTGTACTAGATGATAATAATTTATATATGTACATGATGCTTCCATGAGTAAAGAACTGCTGCTTGCACAGAAACATGCGAAATTCATCTACATAATGAAAGAGAACGAACTCGGGTGGAGATGAAAATGTATAGAAACTGATCAACTTTTGAGAGGGGGTTTTATGCCAAAGATCTCATCGAATTTGTAATAGAGCTATAAAAGTGAGCATTTCCACAAGAAGGCAGAAATAAAGCCATTCTGCAAACGTTAAAAAAATATGCAAAAGCTTTGATCTCGGGCGGGCTCGAACCGCCGGCCTTCTGTGTGTTAGACAGATGTGATAACCACTACACCACGAGATCGCTACGAGAGCTCCTTACGAGGTCTCCAGTTCTCTCAGCAATGATGCATGTAGATTGTTTCGGAATTACAGGGCCTTATATTCTTGCGCGTAGATTGAAAGATGCAGTAAAAAGAAGATGACGAAAAATGAGGACTTGACAGATACATTGACAACTTTTCCATCGAGTCACCGCAAAATACATAGGAATGACACATCTCAAGTCACTCACAATATTGGAACCTAAAGTATTGGAGAAAATATTATTTATTATGTTCAAAATAAAACTTCATAGAATATAATCGTTTAAATTCGGCAGATTCTGTGTCTAAGGAGGAGGGAGTGGCGGTACGCCTCTTCAGTGCACAAGCATAGTGCAAACGACACGCCGGAGAGTGTAGGGTGCACACTTTGTAGGGTGACCTAGAAAGCATATCTACTTCAGCAATGAAGATTTCACTTGCCCTCTCTTACCACCCACCAATCCTCAGGGTGTCAGTGGGGAATGAAGTAAAGGACTGAGCTCTAATTTCTTTTTTGTTGCAATGTCACGTTCTCTGTTCAATGAAAGCTTTCGCGGATGAACTTATTTTCATCTTTAAACATCAAAATCAAAGTGATCTTAAAATGTTTCAACGTTTTCTTCACACGTTGTTATTTCTTAAAGAAAACCCATTTGAAGGGAGTTTTTAAAGATTAACATTATAATAATTGTTCACTTTGCTTCTCAAAAAGGCTTCCCATGCCGGGAATCGAACCCGGGCCGCGTGGGTTCAAAAACCACGAATCCTAACCACTAGACCACATGGGAGGACGAGGTCTCTCCGCTTAACAAATTCCTTATGGGCCTGTCTCACCACTTTGTATTCTGGCTATATATGACTGCCGTCTTATACAAGCAAAGATGAAAAAATGTGCTTTGTTTAATTTTATTTGTCATGACGTTGTTGTCTTTGGTACTCATTGTCAGGATCGAGGTTGCGAACTCGACATTTCCGTGAATTTCTCGAGTTCAATAGCACTTATCTGTTGTGATTTCTTCGGTAATATGTAGCCATAGTAGATCATCTCTTTCGCATTATGTTCTAGAGAACCTAATAATAAAACACTCTTTTTCCTGACATTTCCATTTATGTACATTGTATTTCACACAATGCGCTTGTACTCAGAAATACATTGTGTCTGTGTTGAACGCAAGGAAGCAAAGACCACGTTTGGTCTCGATAGAGAGCAGACGTTCAGTTCTTCTGCCCTCATTTGCGAGTAAATCATGTTTTTTGCTTACTAATTTTTCGTATATGTACTGAATTTTTGATGCATTCATAATGAGCCTTTTCTATTAGGATGAGTACAAGTGAAAAATTTTAAGGGACATTCAGTACGGATTGCCCGTATTTTCAGCTATGTGTATAGATACCGTATTTTCTCTATTCGTGCCCCGCCCTCTATTAGAACCCCCCCCCCCCTTTCCCCCTCTAATAGTGCCCACCTTGAGAAGGCCATTGAAAAATAGTACCCCTCCCTCTAATAGAACCCCCCCCCCCCTCCAATTGTGCCCTCCTATTAGTCTAATACCTCGGCTCAAGATGTACCTCGAATGGATTCTGGCTGCTCTTTCCAATGAAGTAATTTCAAATTCATTCAAAATCTGCAGTAAAACGGATATTCCGGTGATGATTCCATTGAAGTAGAGCTGTAAATCTCGTTTGTTAAGAATAAATAATTGCTTACAAACTTTTAGCCAATCACATTGAAAAATAATACCCCTCTCTCTAATTCACCCTCCCCCCCTCTAATAGTGCCCCCCTCTCGCAAGGGCATTGAAAATAGTACCCCGGTGGCAGTAATAGATAAAATACGGTATATAAGGACATATCAATACTTGGAGCGCCCTCTATCCCTAAAGAATGCGAATGGTCATACTCGTGTTAGTTATGTGAGTAATGAAGTTGTACTTCCTTGAATCTACATACTTTTGTACGTGCACCTACTCCATATAATTTAGGAAATGGCCGGAGGATATAAATTAAACACTCAACACGTGCGTTTTGAGAAAAAGAATTTTGTCATTCAGGAATTAAAAATATTAATGCAATTTAATTACTTTCCAATAAAGCCATTCCTCTTTCGATCTCATTCTGCTTCAATCTCCCTATAGTTAGCTCTCTCTTTCTCTCGCTCTCTCTCTCTCTCTCTCAATCTCTTTCTATCTCTCTCACTCACTCTCTCTCTGTCTCTATCCCTCTCCTCCTCTGCCACTTTCTTTCAGAATATGCCTACTGTGTGTGAGAGAGAGAGTGGATGTTAATTTGATTATTTAATTTTTAATATTATATATATATATATATATATATATATATATAATTGAAAAAATGCTTACTAAATATTGTTTCCGATATTAATATTCTTTTGTATTTGAAAAAATTATGGATACAGTGATTAAAGTGCAAAAATAACTCTTATCCAAGCTTTATTCTTTCTTTTTTCTGACCATTTTAAACTTCTTTTCAAATAATGAGCACCAGTGGTTTTCATGGCCGAAGCGCCTATATTAGGAATGCGCTAAACACTGCTGATGATGGGAAGTAGATTCGCTTGGGGAATTAAAAAGTGAAAGAAAAGTAGTATTCATCACTTGAAAAGAGTTATTCGAGTGAAACTCATTTGAGTGATATTTCATTTATGAACAAAACAAAACTTAATTTGGCAGTACTTCTGTCCTGCCTCTCTCGAGCAGTCGTTCTTTGACGTGTGGTTCGACTTGGAATGGCGAAAGCCATGAATACTATGCGGTCTTTTCATCTTGGATATTTGCTGTATTCCGATGGTGAATGCTGTAGTT
Source organism: Allodiplogaster sudhausi (assembly GCA_945643635.1). Taxonomy (NCBI): domain Eukaryota; kingdom Metazoa; phylum Nematoda; class Chromadorea; order Rhabditida; family Diplogasteridae; genus Allodiplogaster; species Allodiplogaster sudhausi. The sequence continues at coordinate 1,346,568 of CALZFC010000072.1, forward strand.
GAAAATTATTTTGGTTGAAATATTACGAATTGATTGAGCATTCTATACCTTTCTATTCGGCCAAAGACAGTGGCGAACGCGTTGAAGGAAGCACAGATGCAGCACAGAACAAGAACCACGGGAGATGGGAGGAGAGGCGATAGGAGGGCGCATTTCAAATGAACTATTCCCATGAATGCGCAAATACGACCGAGATAGGTTGCGACGCCCTCATGAATTAAACTGCTGCCGTGTGACGTCCTTCGGGATTAGCACTGGTCCCCATGATCCCATTAGGTCTCGATATGAGTGCGAAACAGTGGGGGGAGGGGTTTCGCGGTGAAACAATTGGATGATACGAAGTACTGTAGAACCACATGTACGGAAAGCAGTCCCTGCCGATACAGGTCTCATAAAATATCGAACATGTCAAAATTTTCTGAGAAAGACACAGAACACGGGCGCTTTGAGAAAATGCAATTTTCTTATTGAATTAATAAAATTTTATTTGGCGCACCGGTGGTTCGCACTCCAACTGCAACCATATATTATTGCTGCGACAAAGCGTTACGATGCGCTGTTCATCTCTTAGCTATAACTGATATATTATTTAATCAATGATGTAACATATTTAATAAGGAGATACCAATTTACATACTCTGCTATTATTGGATGGTAATCACTAAGTCTTTTAATATTTCAGCTTGTGTAAAGTGTACTAGCTTGTTTATCTTTTGAATTTGAAAACAATTATTATTGTCGAAAAGGGTAAAGCTCTTATTGTTTTTCTGTTGATATAAAAATAATATAGTCTAGAAAATAATATATTCAAGGTAATGGTGGGTAGCGAAGGAGAAAGACATTGATTACAGCCGAGAAGTGCTGTAGAACGGGACGAAGACATCGAAGAGCTATGATTCGAGCAGGAGCAGCCACGTCGCTGTGTGAGGAAGGCGATGATACAGCTCAAAAGGGTATAATTAAAAAAAAGATGAAATAATACGAAAGAGGAAAAGGGCTATTTACAAGGGCAAATAATAATGAAGAAGATAACAACGCGAGCAAGTTAGACACGACTTCTCTCTCACCCTCTCTCTCTCTCTCTCACTCTCTCTCTCTCACTTGGAAGAGATGGATAGAGAGGGCGAAGGAAAGGAGATAGAGGCAGGGAGAGTGAGACAGTAGGGAGAGAGAGAGAGATAGAGCGAGAGATAAAGATAGAGAGGAAAAAAAGATTGGGCGAGCGAGAGAATGAGAAAGAGGGAAAGAGATAGAGAGAGGAAGATAGATAGAGAGATACTAATGTGAGACGGAATAGTGCTTTGCACCCCAAATCTATTGCCACTATAGTGAATGTACCAGACAATAGCATATGTATAGAGACCGCAGTAACCAACATTTGACACAATGAACTTTGGGCCGGCTGCTACCGTACCTTAATTTCTAAAATACGGGCACCGTGAATGCACCTTAAAAAACGAGGGCACGATATTTTCAAGTTTAGTGATGTCCGCCGCGTCTCCATCGTTTCTGCGGCATTTTTTTAGTCTTAATTAATAGCATTTAAGTCACTAAGAAGAATGCTCGCTATTTTATCCTATTTAGTGTCCATTCTCGTGGTCAATAGCAACATGCAATAATTTGACTGAATTTTTTTCGCCGCTTATATTGAGTAAAAAACATATTTTATACTGTCGTGGTGAGCAAATTTCAACGTTCTTTTTGAAGCCATGACCTTTCTAAGCATGTATACAAAATTTGAAGTTACTTTGATTATCGGGGTGTTAGATATATTCAAAAATGTATTGTTTGGTATGTCATCCGAATTCATTATTTTGGGCTAAAAACATATTTATATTGCCGTGGCGGGCAAATTTCAACGTTCTTTTTGAAGCCATGACCTTTCTAAGTATGTGTACAAAATTTGAAGTTACTTTGAATATCTGGGTGTTAGATATAGTCAAAAAGTATTGTTTGGTATGTCATGCAAATTCATTATTTTGGGCTAAAAACATATTTATACTGCCGTGGCGGGCAAATTTCAACGTTCTTTTTGAAGCCATGACCTTTCTAAGTACGTATACAAAATTTGAAGTTATTTGAATATCGGGGTGTTAGATATCATCGAAACATTGCCGGCAGCTGATGTGAGACTCGTCGGCCCAAACAATTACTTTTTTCGCAGAATCATGGGCCACCGAACAAAGGAGTGGAGCGAGATTTAAAGATATTAGATTTAAAAATAAAGATAAAATTGTTGTGCTAAAAATAAATAAAAAAGAAAGTGTAAAGAAATTAGTTGGGCATCGTCTGTAGCGATAATCTGACCGGCCGAACTTCAGATGACACAATGACATGCATCGGCAGGCATACTGTGGGCGTCCCATACTCCCCAGGAATATGCATATTAAAAACGCCTTTTAATGACTTAATTTCAATTTTGTTTGGGTTTTTGATTATAGATATGGTTTTCTCGTCACTGAAAATCCCCAGAAACATCATTCGTTTACATTTCATTGCTATTTGAAAAAATCATCTGCGGTCTCTACATATGTATGAAATTGCACAGAAAAAAGGTACAAAAAAGGTGCATGCGAAGAAGCAAGTGCAATCGTTACAATTTCTAATGTTTGTGATATGGTTTCTGATATGTGCTTTTGTTTAAATTTCATTTGTCTTTAGTACTCATTGTCAGGATCGCGAGGTTGGCGAACCTCACATTGCGTTCCTGCATTTTTCTCGAGTTCTATAGCACTCACTTATCCGTTGTGATTTCGTCGGAAATATGTATGTAGCCATAATAGAACATCTCTTTCAGACTATGTTCTAGAGTAATTTTAAAAAAAACACACACACACAGTTTTACTGACATTTGTCTTCGCATTGTATCTCGCACAATATGTATGCATGTACTCAGAAATATGTACTTTGTGTCAGTGTTGAAAGCAAAGACCACGTTTCCCTAGAGAGCAGAAAAAGATGCTTTTTTTGCCTACTAATTTCTGGTGCTTCCATGCTACGCAAAATGTACTCTGAATTTTGATGCATTCATAATGATCCTAATCTATTTCGATGAGTGCACACGGAAAAAACAACAACATTCGTTACTTGTAAGGGACATACACAGTACGGAAAACCTCTAAATGGCTTTGGAGCGCAGTCGGTCCCTAAACAATACGAATGGTCATGCTTGTGTTAGTTATGTGAGTAATGAAGTTGTAGCTCTATGAATCGACTTTTTGTAGATATATACGCCCTCCATATAATTAAGGAAATGGCGGGAGGAGATGAATTATATACAATGCTCATGGCATTGACTATTTGACAGGATGCCAATATTTTTTTGTAGGCCATGCCTTCCTAACTAGACTCATTCATGCATGCAAAAGGGATGTCTCGGCAAGACATTTCTTTTGTGATTTCCAAGTTAACTTTGGCGAAGATCTCATGTTATTCGGAAATGCATGAATTTTCTAGTTTAATTCCGATGATTGAAGTCAAGCACAAAAACAACTTGTATACAAGCTCGTATTTGCTTATTTGTTCTATTTGTACACTTTCGATATTTAGAGAAAGAGAGAAAAAGGCGAGAGAGAGAGAGAGAGTGAAAGAGTGAGAGAGAGAGAAAGAGTGAGCGTAAGTCAGAGAGAGAGGTGCATACCGTTTTTCGGTATGCACTGAAGGGACTAAAAATAATTTTAATTTTCCTTCCATTGTCATTCATATTATCTGGCTTTTTTTTCTTCATGCAACACGATCGGCTACAGATATCCATCTTTTCTCATTTTCAATTTTTTGTTCTCGCAGCTTCGTCTTCTTCTTATTCTTCATTCATTTGCAATATTCTTTCTATTTGTGGACTTTTGACTCTCAACAAAAAGACAAACAAAAAAGCCTCTGTGTTCAGCAGGGCACATAATTTCAAACGTTCGAAATTTAATCTTTTTGATAAAGTCACTTCATTGCATTCTGACTATGTAGTATATGATATTTCATGCTAACAAATCGAGCTATTTCTAAAAATAAATATTTCAAATCTTTTACATTTATTTATTTTCTCTCTTAACACTAATTGAGACGAGACACACTTCACTTCCGTTTCTTCATACCTACCATTATGCAATATGAAAGATCTTATTATTTGCTAATTATTTGTGATCATTGTTCCTTGCCAGGAAATTCATCTCTCATTTGAGTACTAACAATCCCGTGGGAACAGTGATTCCTGAGGGACATTTTTAAGCGTCTTAATTCTACAAATGTGACGACATGTCTGGACTACATTCGTGTCATTTCTTTTTTTTTTGATTTATTCAATCAATTATTCATACATCGCTGGGCCGAGCCGATGGTGTTCGGAACACACAGAAGATGATTTATTATGGCCGAACGTCAACCTCGTTGCGACAATATTTTTGATTCTTCTTCTTTTGCAGTTGGCAATCCGCCAAAATCCATTATGCATTCCACATTGACTTTGATATATGCCTGAGCAAACTAAAAACACGGCGTTTCTCGCGTTATGGCCCGTCACGCACATTTGCGCAAAAAAATGTACACGTACTTTTTGACCAATTTGGTTTGACTGGTGCAGAATCCATGTACATTTTTGAGAAAGTGCGCATAACGGGTCGAAAACGCAGAAAAAAGAAGCCGTTTTTTAAAGGTTGCGTCCCGTCATATAGTATGTTGTTGGCAATGCCCCAAAATACATTCGAAATCCAGCGTTTTCTCGATCTCATTGATTCCAAGTTCACGTTGAAAGTGCATTTGTATGTACTTTGGAATGTGAATGAAGAATGCAAACACCTTCCATGTGTTAACTTTTCCCCATTATTTGTTCGTCATATGTTGTCTATCGAAGCAAATGTTTCGAATCTTTTCCAAGTATGATTGCTTTGTTCACGGCAACCAAAACTAAAACTGAAGTTAGCAATATCTCTTTATGTCAAAAGTCCTTTACAAGTATTTAAGTAATAATTGATTGCATTCTTTGTAAAGCTTCATTAGAGCACGAACACACAGAGAAGAAAAGTTCGGACAATGAAAGTTCGGTCGCGATTGTTACAAAAAAAGTTCGGACATTAAAAGTTCGCGGCGCGCATGTTCCCACCCATGTAACAATTTGTTCGTCAAGGTGCTCGAACTTTAAAAAGTTACAATTGTTCCGTTTTTTTCACCAGTCCGTTCAATCAAAATTTCGAACTCTAGTTCAACGGCGCAGAAATATGGTCAGATGTACAACTTGCGAACAATGTTTTCTATTATAATACGTTGCTGTTTGCATTTGCTTTTTATATTCATATCAATGTTTCTTTAACATATTTTGTTTTTGTGTAGAGAACATACGCTTCCAGGCAGTTTGCCGTCGACGTCGTACCGAGGGAAGCAAGTAGACGAGCAGAGCAAGACTACGTCGGCCACACTTGTTCAAGACGGCCGCCGAGCTGTTCTTTGGTTGGTGTTTCCAAGCTTTAGTTTCCATTAGGGGTTAAACGTAATTCAATGAAGTGTTCAAAAATTTACCTTGGTTTTTAATTGATAATTGAAGTTTTATATTTTCCTTTATCACTTGGTTTTATTTTGAATTTAGAGTTAATCTGAAAAGTTAGCTTTTATTTTCATATAGGTTACGTTGTCTCACAAGAAGGTGGCCGAGCAGCCTCGAAGATGAGCCGCGTCGATAAGTACCCGTAGTCACCGGTTTGGTTTTGAACAAACAGTCGAAAACATATTCTGTTGCGAACATTGGTGCTATCCAACTAGGATAGCACCCGAACATTTTTGCCCGTTTGCAAAAACATTCATCAGCGATTTAAAAATAGATGTTTTTTTGTTATTAAATATTGCACAGGCCAGGACTGGTGAGTATTAGGTGTTTTGGCGACAGTCTATTCCCACCCCAGTGGTAGAATATTTATCGAAATTGTTTTAGCTCTAAATTAGTTTAGATGGAGAATACTAATTTACAACTGGTTTTTTTGTTCAGTTGTGTGCTCCATCTAAAATAACACAAATGACATGGTCTGCATGTCATTTGGAGCCAAAAAATAATATACCGTATACTTACCGTAGTTTAGAAAATGACGTTGTGATAAGAAATGAATATAATTTTCGTGTTCCCCATACCGGAAAACCCCTGAGGTGAATATGAAGAGGAATGTAAGTAAGGTGAATAATTCGCTTTGCGGAGGCGAGCTGAATTTAATTTAATTTAGTTTATCGATTATTTGATGGTTTTAGATCCCGCATCAGAGGCACTTCCGGGTCCGTAACTGGCAGGAGGCTGCCGCAAGGGCCGGCCTACCGCCATTGGAGTTCGCCTGGCTGAACTTGCTAAGAGACTCCAGGTGAGGTGAGGAATGTGGTGAAGTCTCGGTAAGTATTGGTTAGCTTTATTCCTCTGATTCTTTTGCTTTAAATATAGTATTCTTGTTGAAAAGGGGTCCAAGCTTGGACATCATTTCAGTTTGATTCAGTGAGTACAATTAGGAAAGATAGCCAAGTTCCCCCTGATTCAGGGCTTCCTCAGCGCCGTCTGGAAGCCGAACATGACGAAGAGAGTGCGTGGCTGCGGTCCCTTAGGTCGTCTTCCACGCAGTTACGCTAGACGGGTTTGTAGCAACTTAATTTTTACAACTATTTATTCACTAATCGATATACACGGGGATCTATCACATGGAAGAGGGTGATCAATGGGCACTTTTATTACTTTTTATTACTCAAGTAGTTTGTGAAGAAAGAAAAAAAATACTTATTTTCTGCGGAATGACAAGGGACGAAAAAGCTTCTTTTTTTACAGTTTCTCCCGCAAAGGATTTACATTTGGGTTGCCTTTTCTTCCAACCGTACCCTTTCAGGCCATTCTACATTCTGTTAGTTGAGTTTTCCTTTCCTGCCTTAGCGATCAAATTATAAGCGGGTTTGGCAAGTACAGCGATGACTTTCTGTATGCGAGCGATCTTGTTTTGGGAGTACTGTATTTGTTCAAGCAATACGGTAGTTATTTGAGTTTTTCCTGCCGTTTTCAGCAACTGAAAGCAAAACTTAGCATAACTAATTTCAGTTCTTAAATCGAGAATGATGAACTTTAAAATGTTGTTGCAGAAGCTTTGGCGGAGTGATTCGAATCCGAGTGATCACTGCAGAGGGCACCACCATCTCTCTGTTCCTCGCGGACGATGGTGGCGCATCACCAGCGAGTAAGCTTTGCTATGATAATTCACAATTTTATTAAAAGGTCATTACATTCGATTCCTCTTTTTTAAATTCCTTTTGTCGAATGGTCTTTATTCCTCAGATAATAGTGAACACTTTTTGAATGGCATTATATCTTTATATTGTCGATCTCTTCAAGGAATTCATTCGTTTTGCATAACTAGTGCTGTTATATTTTCATTAATAAATGCACTATTTTAGCCTCGGTGCTGTCCTGCCTCTCCCCAACAGCGTATCCCGAGTACAACGAAGTCTTCCGCCTCAAGGCTGTACGAATCAAGATCCACTCCACGAAATGCGGTCATCTGCAAGCATTCCGTTAGCTGTCTTTCATTCTCTGTTTCTCTCGTTTTTTCTCTGTCTCGTTCTTCCTCTTTCTCTCCACTAGCTATAGAGATGCTTGATTTCCGTTTCTACGATAGGTTTCAGTTATACTTGCAAGAGCTTACGCATATATGTTAAAAATTCTAACTGCTTTACTTCCAAAGTTTTTTTTATGAAGCATTCTTCTATTAGTGGTACTTTTTTTTATTTAAGCAAAGAAGAAGTTCCTCCTCAGGTAACTCAGCACATCCTCCGTCACTACCGCACGGGTCTCTCTCCAATGGTTGCCTGTATGACTACGTCCCTCGGCTCGGGTATAGCAGCCCTGGCGGAGATCCTTCGGAACACCTCGATCACGGACACTGATCTCGACGTCGAAGACGCCAACTCACTTTCATCGTGTCCATGTTCTTATTGAGGCTTCGCCTATAACCAATTTAGTGTTTCGATTGTATTAGTAGAGGTTTTTTTCCTAATTCCTTTCCTATCTAGTATATTCCTTGCCAAAAGGCCATTTCATATTGGCTACTTTCTTTATATGACAAGCAATTGCATTCTTTCTTTCTTGCTCACCTCATCTGTATTGACATTGAAATCAAATTCCATGCACTAGTAGGTGTGTAACATTGCTTTCTTTGTTCTTATTAGTTTCACCATTTTTGGCATCATATTTTTAAGAGCTTTGAAGAGTATTGGTAGTTGAAAGAAATCTATAGAACGCTATTATTTCCTAACTCCGAATCGTCTGTCTTCTTTTACGAGTTCATTTTCCGTTGCTTGTTGCGGAAATTTATTCCATGTTGACATCGTTGTTGTTGTTTTTCTGTTTGTTTTACGGTGTTTTCTTGTTACTGACATAATCCAATTAAAAAAGATTTAACACACGTCAATCTTGTGACATTTTATTAACATTCAACCTGAAGTTCTGAATTGGAACTTGCAGCCAAGGAAGAAAGAAAATCAATCGATTGAATGAGGGGGGGGGGGGGGGCCTAGCCGGGGCGAGCCATTTGCGAACTTTTCTGTTCCATGGGTGGGAGCATTTTGTTCCTTTCACTTGTTACCGCGCTGGTATCTTTTAAATGTAACAATCAAAAGTTCGCGGGGCGAAACAATATTGCTCCGGCTCGTTTTCGGAACAATATGTTCCGCGTAATTGTTACCACCGCGGTAACTTTCTTCTCTGTGTGAAGCTGAGCCATAGGCTATTTCTGTTTTTTCTGACCGTTGCAGTCGCGTCTCTCTGAATTACCTTCTCTCTTTCCCTTGTGTCAGGAAAAAGGGCGCGAATTCCAATTGTATTTTTTTGGCTCATTAAAATTGCGTAACAGAAGAACAATACAAAGGAACAATAAAAACAATCATCAAGGAATGTCGTCCAGTTCGGCCGATGCATATTTTCGGCCTTTCTACTCCATTTTTACATTTTACGCGGCCATCGCGGGAATTGTCGTAAGCCTTCTCTTTCTTGTGCTTCTTGTGCGGGCCAAGAATGAGCAGGGAGGACGGTCAGTGGAAAATAATATTCATAATGATTTTAATTATACATTTTAAATATCATCATCGCATCATAACAAATAAAATATATAAATAAAAAAAAACTAAATCAAACTAAATCGTCTTTTGTTCATTAACAATTAAAATAAAATTCTTATGTAACAATCGAGATAATTTTTTTAAGCTACCGCCAAATCCTGCTTTTCTTCGTCTTTAGTGACATTATCTTCTCCATTTCGATCGTTAGCGGATGTCCAGTAAGAAAAAAAACAAACTATTTAATCTTTTACCAACTATCTTTTAAATTCTTTTTTTTCATCAAGACTATTATTGAAGTCGATTTGATTTATTTGTCATCGAGGAAGAAAAAAGAAATAAAAAGATGGAGAAAAAAGTTTAAGTCAAGTTTTTGTATTCTTATTTTTAGTGTGACTTTTGTTTAAATGTATGTAGTAATCCTTTCTTCCTTATTTATATTAATTTGTTAGGGTCATGGGATGATTTTATGTATATAACATGAATATCTTCAATATCTTCTTCTTTTTTCAGTACTTCCGCATCATGGATCGCTACGTGATCATTATAAAGCGCGGCTTCACTCGTCTCTCCGAGCTCCTCTCACTCGCCGCGCTCTTCTTCTTCTACCAATCCTACATGACCTGCATTCTGCTGGCCACACTCGGCTTCCTCTATCGCTATCTCAACATCTCACAGTCCATATTTTGGTTTTTTTTTCTAAAAATTTTTTTTTACTCCCTGACTTATTTCTCCTTGCAGAGTCGCGCATGCATATTCCTAGTATGAAATGAATTCATTTACTCCGAAAAGTGGTAACATCTTGAAAAGCGGCAGGATTCTTGATTCGATGTTTTTTTCGTCTTCACTTGCATCAGTTTCTGCTATTAAATCATTTTCTACCAGATCAAAACGTCGCCACTTCCTCGAAGTGGCCCGGTCGCGAGCGGTCGTCGCTGTCATTCTCGTAACGCTCTCAGCTTGGTGGGCGGGCGTCGCCATTTTCGCCGAGTACCCGAGCGCGTCGTATCGGGTGGCCATTGTTGAGAGGGGACTCGCCCTGCCGGAAGACATCGCGGCCGGCTCTTTTCGAGGTTGTTTTTTTTTCTTAATTAATATCTTTTTTCTACGTTCATTAGCTTTGAAAGAAATTATGAAAAAAAGCCAAAAGTTAATAGAATTTTGACCGGCACTGTATATTGAAAGAAACAACTTCGTTATCCTGAATAAGAAGTCAAGTAGATATAGAGAGAAAACAGAGATTACATTCCTTTTTCTAATACAGAGTCATTCCACTCTAAGCTCAATGCTCTTCGAGGTTACTGTAGCGATTTCGCTTCAGGACCTCGTTCGAAACGCGACGTCGATGGGCGTTCTAATGGTGCACGAATCGGCGGCGATCGTAGTGATGTTGTGGTGCGGCGGCGCGATCCACCGAACCGTCCTCGACGCTCCGCGCATGTCCAGCCGCACGCGTCGCATGCACAGGAGGGCCGTGCTCGTGCTCACCCTTCAGGCAGGCATTCGAATTCCGATTTAAATGGCGGGAAAGAGAAATGTTTGAATTTTTCTTATTGAAAATAAAGACAGTTCGAGAAATCTCATCGACAATTCAGAATAAGATCTCTCTAATCTAGACTTTGTAAGGGCCAGAACACTTTGCATGAACCCCTAATTTGCAACCACTACAGTTATGGGGGGAAAAGCAAATCTTATGGTTAGGAAATTCAAATCCTTCAACTTCCCACCTGTTCAAAATTCAAATCCTTCAACTTCCCGCCTGTTCAAAATTCAAATCCTTGAATTTCCCGCTTTGTCGCAGGCTCTCGTGCCGACCGTGTGCCTGTACACGCCGTTCATGGAGGGCATGGCGAACCTGGCGAGCGGTCGCTCCTCTCCGATCTACTCGTGCCTCCTCGTCCCGCTGCCGCCGTTGCTCAATCCGCTCATCGCCGTCTCGCTTACCGGAGAACTTCGTAGCACGCTCATGGTTCGCAATACATACTTATAATTATATAAATTAATATTGCCACAAATTAAAATTTTTTTTTTCTTCAAAAAAAGTTTACAATTTTTTTAAACTTTTTTTTCAGACAGCTCTATTTTGTGGTCACGCGCGCACCCTACAAACGGCGTGTTCGGCCTCTCTTACGACCGCGCCATCCGGCGGCTCAACGCATCGCACCGACTTGTCGCCGCCATCTTGAACGTGCACAAAAAGCACCAATAAATTACATTTCATGCATTTATCTATCTAGCACACACACTAACTACTCTTAGTAAAATTCGATGAAATCAGATTGCCGACGATAAATTCCAGCTGCTTCAACACACTTCACCGTTTATCTATCGGCCATGACTGTAGTTGCTCGCCGAAAGAGAACGTGTAGTCTTCATAAGATATGCAGAGTAAATAATTTTTTATGTACAACGAATCTATATTTATATATTTATCGACATCAAAATAAATTAATGTGACGACACTTGGAAATGCAAATTCAGTAGTTATTAAAAGTTCCTGCATTGTAATAGAGTAGAGAGAAAATATGGCAGAGAATTTAGAAAAGTAGAAACTTAGGTGTAAATAGGGGGATGGGGAGGGAAAGGAAAGGAAGAGTAGCCACTGCACCCACCCCACTCAGGGGGAGCCAGGCCCTGACTTCGCCTTGCCACCAAAGACGGAAAAGCGAGAAGCGGATCGCTGTATGCACGGGAGAGGGCGTGCAGAGGAGCGAGCACAGCGACGTATTCTTGGGACGTTGAGAGGAGTAGGAAAAGAATGGCCAGGGAGAGGGGAAAGGGGTTTGGGATGGCCGAGAGAACAACATTATATGCCTGTGATGCTTGGGACAGATAGTACAGAGCTAACAGATAGACTATGAATACGATTTAAAATACAATATTTATCCAGGAAAACTTGATTCCTAAATAATAAGTGCACGGGTTGAGATTGTTCTCGAAGTGCAACATTTTGTTATTGGAATTTTAGAACAGCAAATAATTATTTAAATCTTGGCAGACGAGAACTCATTCTCAATCAACGCAGAAAGGACGAGAGTGCTCAATATATGAAGCATTCATTCCATTTCTCTCCGTTGCGAACATCCGGCTCTATATGTGTATGGTGCGGTGCGACATGCAAATTGGCTTCGTGAGACATGTCCTTTTCCCGGCATGGGAAGCCTTTTGAGCCCGAAAGTGAATGGACCAATGTTGATACCGCTCAAGACAATGTCAGGCGATTTTTTTTTTGAGAACTTCTCGGGAAAAATAGTTATAATTGATTTTCAGTTGCGTGTGTGAAAACCACGAATCTTAGCAACTAGGTCACATGTTTATGTAGACCACTAGGCAGCCAACAAGAATGTCTCCATTTCGTTATACTAAAATAACATAGGCATTTAAAAATTAACTTCTCCGTCAGCTTACAAAGCAGCTAACCATAAGCTGTCTACTTTTTGATGAATTTATAATGATTTAGTTCTTTTGAAAATGCCATTACGCATCCTCACTTTTGGCCTATTGAAAGCAGGAGTAATGAAGTATTTTCATTAGCGAAAGTGTGAATACTCAATAATTACACACACACACACACACACACACACAAACATTCATTTCTTGCATCTAGCCAGTCTAGTCTGCTAGTCATGTACATACATAGTGCCTTTTTTTCCTCGCCAACTATTCCTAACTAGATTTATTCACTTATATTTGCTGAAAAGGATCTGTCTTCTCTTTTAAGTTCTTTTTCTCCATTTCTCTAATGGTATGCAGGTAAGATTCTTAGAATGTCTGCAGGAAATAAAGAAAAGAATCATACACATATGCATATGTTTACTTGCTTGAAGATTTGCATTTCTCTCCAGTTTTAGCAACCTTTTCGACATTTATATTCTCCTGTTTATTAGATAAACGCCCTATTCCTGTGATATAAGAGGATGCGTGCTAAAGAGAGTGCATGAGAAGATGTAGATATTTCTTCGTTTTCATTGTGAAAACGTATAGAATTTAATTATGTGAGGGACCGAATGCAGAGAATGACGAGAGAACAGTTTTTTTTTTTAAATTTTGTTCTGTTATTGACAATGCCATTTTAATTGAACTCAGCGCCTGCCGTCGGAACAATGAAAAGATAATTTTGTTTTATTTGTGACCTTTGATCGCTTTGACTCTCTCTCTCTCTCTTTCTCTCTCTCTCTTTCTCTCTCTCTCTCTCTCTCTTTGGATTTCTAAAGGGAGCTGTTCTTTTGTCTCCTTCTCGAGCACTTTGGATACGCGAAAATGTTAGGGTCTTTGGAAGTGCAAAATTGGCTTTTACAATTGTTCCATCAACCGATATCAAAGAACATATTTTACATATCTAGTGTCAATTATGATATTTCATGTATAGATTACGTGTGAAAGTTTTCTCCCTTTTTTCTTGACAAAAACACGACAGAAGTCGTTTTTTTTTTCTTTCATTAATCTTCATATAATTTTTTCTTGTTCTGCTCATTTCTATTATTTCACGGGGGAATAATTAATAATTCAACTTTCAACCGTTATTAATGCCATGCATGAAAGCGTCCATAATTCCATAATTGCCTTCGGTTAAAAAAGAAACGACGTGTATTATATTGAATACGAATGGCTTCGTCATCATTACTCCTTTTCCCATGAGATTCTTCGCAAGGAATACGAATTTGCCACCACCTGTCTGTACTCTTCACACGCGTAAACAATAGTAGGATATTATTGCATGACGTATTTCGCTAAAAACTAACCATGAATAAGGATAGTACTCTTTTTATATAATCTGAAGAAAAAAATACTACTTCAGTCCGTGCATAAAACGACGGAATAAACCGTCAAAGTGAACGAATAAAAGGAAATGATCTCGTCAGAAGCAGACGTCAACTTTCGAACGCTCTACTCCATCTTTGCGCTCTACACCTCAGCCACTGCCATCGTCGGAAATCTCCTCTTCCTCGCGCTGAGCTCGCGTGCCAAATGCGAACAGGGAGGATGGTCAGGAAAGAAAGAAAATCAGTTTCAAAACTTTTCTCCTTCGCTTCCGCAAATTGGAAAACTCTGTGAAATTGACAAAGTTATACCTAATTACAACCGTACTCTTCTTAGCTATCGCCAAATTCTACGTCTTTTCATCTGCAGCGACATCGTCTTCTCCTTCTCGATCGTTAGCGGCTGCCCAGTTAGCGAATGAATTTTTTTTATCGAAATATTAACTTTATCTTTTTATGTCATTCGGACAGTCTTATGATCTTCTGAGAAAATCTCTGCTGAAATCGACAGCAAGAAGATAGTGAAAAGGGAGATAGAGAGTAAAAAAGATGAGGAAGGTACATGCTGGAATTTATGTACATTAAACTATTCTCTTGAAAAATAAATTTATTTAGTAATAATACCTTCTTCTACAGTACTTCCGCATCATGGACCGCTACGTGATCATTCTCATGCAAGGCTTCACTCGTTTCTCTGAACGTCTCTCCCTCGCCGCCCTCTGTCTTCTCTACTTCTCCTACGTCTGCTGCATCCATCTGTCGACCCTCGGCTTCGTCTATCGCCATCTGAACATTTCTCGGTACGTCGTCATCATCATCATTTAGAAATTGTATCGGGAAATTTGACTTACTTTTTTTAATGCCACAAATAGTTTTCCTGTCACAAACTTGGTTTCAATACCTATTCTTTCCTCAAATATTTTCATCCTTTTCATTAGTTTACTATTTTTTACGAACCAAAATAGCTTTGTCTAATTAAATTATGCAATAGTTTCTTCGTTTGAAGAGTGACATTTACTGTAATTTATATGCGAAAAAACTGCTTTAGTGTGGTACTTTATGCCTTCAGATCGAAGCGCAGCCACTTTCTCGAAGACGGCAGGTCGCGAGCGGTCGCCGCTGGCGTCCTTCTCGCGATCGCTGCCGCGTGGACGGGCGTCGCCATTTTCGCCGAGTACCCGAGCGCGTCGTTTCGCGTGGCCATTGTGGAGAAGGGAATCGCCGCGCCCGATGACATTGCGGCCGGCTTTGATCTTTTTGAGGTTTGTTTTTTTAATATTATTATTATTATTATTTTTTTTTTTTATATTGAAAAAAAAACCACTCTCCTATACTTTTGCTTTAGTTATTTTCATCATTAGAAAACGATTTCTACAAAAAAAAAACAATTTGGGAAGAGAAGGTGACTATGAAGATGACTGGTTCTATACATTCTATGGAACCGTGAATGATGGATGTCGTACACAGTGTACCTACAGAGCATGGCTCTCCCTTGAGGATCTCCTTCACAACTCTGCAACATTGCTCGTTCTCTTCGCGCACACCTCGACCGCAATCGTAGTGATGTTGTGGTGCGGCGGCGCGATCCACCGAACCGTCTGCGACGCGCCGCGCATGTCGAGCCGCACGCGTCGCATGCACAGGAGGGCCGTGCTCGTGCTCACGCTCCAGGTTGGCATTCGAATTCAGAGTGAAATGGCGGGAAACAGGAGTATTCAAATTTTTAGTTAGAAATAAAGAAAGCCCGAGATGTCCATATACTACATATGTATGTAGACTCCCTCATGTGTCTGACAATTAGACTTTGCATGAACAAAGACTTACAATTTGCATGAACCACCACATGCAACCACTATCACGGTAGAAAAAAATGATTTGAGGAAAAGTTCCCTCAGGTCAGTTTTTTTTCTTCAACTTCCCGCCTGTTCAAAATTCAAACCCTTCAACTTCCCGCCTGTTCAAAATTCAAATCCTTCAACTTCCCGCCTTGTCGCAGGCTCTCGTGCCGACCGTGTGCCTGTACACGCCGTTCATGGAAGGCATGGCGAATCTGGCGAGCGGCCGCTCCTCTCCGATCTACTCGTGCCTCCTCGTCCCTCTGCCGCCGCTGCTAAATCCGCTCATCGCCGTCTCGCTCACCGGAGAACTCCGCGACGCGCTCAATGTGATAACAAGAAAATTACTTTACTTTTCATCGATTTATTTTACTTTATTTATTTCTCTCTTTTTCTCGGACTCTCTTTATCATGAATTGTTGCTTGTATTTACTTTTATTTCAGACAGTCTTCCTGTGTGGCCGCGAACGCACCCTAGAAACGGCGCGGTCGGCGTCTGTGGTGAATGCGCCCTCTGCCGGCTCAACACATCGGACGGATCTGTCGCCGTGTTGAATTTCACAGAATGCTCATCACACTGAAAGGCACACTAAAATTTGATATTGATTCATTTATAGAACTTTTTCATTATAACCTTTATCCTTAAAAATATGTTTTGAAATCGTGAAAGAAAATTATGTTATCATCTCTTAAGCCAATGCATTAAGGAAGAAGAAGGTGGCAATGTTTTGGTTGTATTCTTCCTTGTAGTTGTAGGAATGATTTTTTAATTGCCCCAATTACATATATAATTATGTGAATGTCTTCTGCGGAGAAATGAATTAAAGTAGCTTAAACGGCTTAACGTGCAGAAACGTCTAAGTACATCTTCCCTTCAGTGGAACCAGCAAGAGTTTCATATAAAACGCAACAAGTAGCGTGAGTGATGTACATTAGATATTATATTACAAAGCGAGAGGCAGAGTTTGTGTTCGCGTGTGAAAAAGCAAAGAGAAGTGGTGAGAAAACGGATTTATGTTTTAAATTCCATTATTCGTCAGTAAATCACATGACGTTTTCAGATGATAACCGAGCGAAAGTGAAGTACTAATGTGTAACAAAATAAGCAAACAACACAGCTACATACATAACCGCGTCCGGTGGATTCGCTCGTTTATCATAGGTGGATTCGCAACCCGTGTTCTCTCCGTGAAAAGAAGATAGTTTGCAATGAAGGAAGAGCGAGATTGAGACGCTTTCTCTGCTTGGGCCTTGTTTAGTATCGTGAAACGGAAGGGTAATAAACAGGAAAAATTTTTTACTAGAAGCTTGATTTAATCTATACGATGGCTCCCGAGTTATCCGTGTCTCTAAAAGTATTCTTTGGCATCCATGTTTGATTTATAAATGCAACAATATAACTTTGTATATCTATCCTCTATCATGATCCTTACTTATGGCATCAGTTTTTTAATTGACAATATCGTAAGAAGAACCGTCGTCCTCTCTTTTTTTCTTTCCGTGTAAACTTTTCAGGAGCACTTATTTGGATCAGAGAGGAATTGTAGGGAAAGTGTTTATTTGTGTGTTTGGAGAGGAAATAGATTTGATCGTACTCGGGCGAAGAATCTCAACACTTGTTTAAGCCTTTCTGTGATCTTCTTTCCGCGTCTCCCAACTACATCTCTGCTCACTTTGATCTATCGTTTGTCGCTCTTGTGGAATCCTTGACGAATAAGGAAGGAGTGCACGCCGCGAACATTTCTGAGACAATGAGACAACCAATCACCGAGCACAAAGTAGTACAAGAATGACAAGTCATCCATAAACACACTATGGACTAATAATACATTACTGCTATAATAACGATACAACGCATCATACTATAATGACAATGCATCTAGCAATGAAAAAAGTAAGAAATAAATAAAATAAAAAGGAGAAAAAATTAAACAAATAAACAGCTTCATCGGGCAGCGATCGCCTCTCCCTTACATTTTAAGCAGCGATAGAACGAACGATACTTCGAAGAAAGCGGTCCAACTTCCGAAATAAATTGTCTGGGACTCGGGGGGGGGGCAGTAGTGGAAGAAAAACTGTCTCACACATGTGATGATGCATTACGGAAAATTATTTTGCTTGGGTGATGCATGAATAATGATTTAATCACTGAAATAAAATGAAAATATGGATAACTTAATGTTTATGTACGTATTTTTTTTCTTGATAAATTTTAAGCCGCATTGTGAAGTGCATATTGATTTTTTTCTTTTGAGGGAGGGTAAAACTTCTACCCGTTAACATGTGCCTGTTTCTGTGAAGGTGAGGAAAGTGCTATTTGTGGATGGACGGAGTTGAGTGTTCTCGCTCGGCTTGTGTCTTCCTCCCTTTCAGCCGCCTCTTCCACCAATGTCCACGGCGCTGCCTCGCCTTCCGCGAACATCACAAAGATCGTATTGGCTAAGACCAGAACACCTGGAAATTGAGAGGGGGGAGAAAGAGACAGCGAGAGAGAGAGGGAGAAAGAGGGAGGGCGAGAGAGAGGGAGAGTGAGAAAGAGAGGGAGAGAGTGAGAGGGGGAGAGGGAGGGAGAGAGTGAGAGAATGGTAGAAAGAGAGATAGAGAGACGGAGAGAATGATAGAAAGAGAGAGAGTTTTCTTAATGAATAACATTTTAGATCAATGTTTTTTGATAGAATCACAGTCATCTTAATTTTAGTATTATCGTACCGGCATAGAGAGCGAAGACACTTTGCCACTCCTCGTATGAACCCGTTGGCGTCATTGCTGGAACAAGGAAGGAGGAACCGATGAGAGAGCCGCAAGCAAACATCTGAAGGCACAGAGAATCAGAGAAAGAAAGAGAGAGAGAGAGAGTGAGAGAGGGAGAACGAGAAATCGAGAAAGAGAGAGAGAGAGAGAGATAGAGAGAGAGAGAGTGAAATATGGCGATGCTAGAGAATGAAGAAACAGTTAATGTACCAGGGTCAGAGAAACAAATGAAGAGAAAAAAGAAGATTCAAGACTCACGAGAATTCAAAAATTGAAATTTCGCGCCAAATTCCCTTACCTGCACGATTGACATGACGAATGGTGAATGCTGCTGCGAGACGACAACGGCGCACTTTGGATAGCCGCCAGCGTGGAAGCCGAGCAGCGCCAGGGGAATAGCTGACAGGCGTGATACCGTAATCTTTATTTGAATTTCCCGCACTTTTGCAGTTGTGTCTCTCTAAGGCACATGGGCAAATAGTGATATTCAGACAGTCACCCAGCATTCACCCAAATAGTAAAATCCATAGTGATTTTGTTAATTGGGTGGGTTAATGCTAGGTGAATAGACGTTTCAGTATAAAAAAAACTTTAAACAAATCTAATATTTATGAATAGGCGCGAAGATGATATTATTTGAAATGAAATGAAATGAATGGATAAGAAATGGAATACCGATGAGCGCGACATCCATGATGGTGCCGCGTGGAGCGACGACGGAGACGATGAGGAAGAAGAGGCCAGAACCGAGGAGAGCGACAGTGTTGAAGAGACGCATCTTGGTTACCTGAGAGAGAGAGAGAAAGAGAGAGAGAGAGGAGAAGATAGAGAAGAGGTATAGAGAGAGGGAGAGAGAGAAGAGAGAGAGAGAGGGGAGAGGAGAGAGATAGGAGAAGAGAGAGAAGAAGAGGGAGAGAGAGAAGAGGGAGAGAGAAGAGAGAGAGAAGAGAGAGAGAGAGAAGAGGGAGAGAGAAGAGAGAGAGAGAAGAGAGAGAGAGAGAAGAGGGAGAGAGAGAGAAGAGGGAGAGAGAGAAGAGGGAGAGAGAGAGAAGAGGGAGAGAGAGAGAGGGAGAGAGAAAAAAAATTGCGAGAAGGGCAGGGAAAATAAGTGAGAGACAGATGGGCTCAAGGGCTATTAATTTTTTATTTCATTTTTATCTTACGAGAAATAAAATAGTTCCATGTGACGGTAATAGCTTAAAAGTAAGATGACGATATAAAATGTTGAATTGAGATTGAAAATGAAAAGGACGGGTAATTGAGTGAGACAATCGAAGGATTGAAGAGAAGGAGTGAGAGAAAGAGAGAGAGAGAGACATAGAAAAACCTCTCCGATTTCCGTGAGCATATCCGAGACAAGTCCAGTAGCAAACTTGACAATGAGTTGAGCGCATAGAGGAATCAGCATAAGAAGACCGGAAGAGGAGGGCGAGTAGCCGAGCACGTATGAGAGGTACCTAGAGCATAGAGGATACCGTAGAACTTGGGGGAGAGGATACTGTGGACCATTATTTATCGCCATCGATCTAATTTGTGTAAAATGATGACTAAAAAAAAGTAAAGTAAGTATCTACATTGGCGCGAAGCTGATGGCGAATTGGATGAGCATGAAATTGCTGATGACCGCGAGCCAAACAGCCCAGATGGTCATGGACGAGCAGATTTGACTGGAAAAATGGACAGCCTTTTATGTGCGAGAGAGAAAAAGAGAGAGAGTGAGAGAAAGAAAGATATGCAGAGAATTAGAAAGAGAGAGATAGAAAGAGAGAAAAATGAGGAAAAGAGGGAGAGAGAGAGATAGGGTGAGAATGATATTTCAATGATAAATAAGATTAATAAAAAAATAATTTCAAATCGTCAGTACGTTGTAGAAATAAAAATACGGAAAAAAATGCTGAACTGCTATAACCAGAAAAAATATATTAGGTATCTGGCTAACAAAAAGGATACGTCTCTCAGTCACAGGCAAAAGTGTTCATCACGGATAGGGATTTGACTGCCTCGCCCCCCCCCCCCCCCAGGGGGTAGGGCGAGAGCCGGGTTCGGGGCCTGATTCTCCCTCCTCCCCCGGCCACCCCTGCTCACCGATACGGTGTTGAAGGCGGCGCAGAGTTCTTGCTTCCTTTAGGCTGCTTGCCAGCTGCGATGGCTGCACACTCTACTGCGCCGACGAAAGGATGCGAGGAGGGCTGATCGCTTAAAGTAGACACCAAAAACTCACGTTTGAATTCGCGCCCTTTTGCCTGACCCAAGGGCGAGAGAGCACAAATGTATGAAATCAGGAAAATTCAAGCAGTTTACAGAACTGATTTTTGTGTGCCTCCTTTAAGGTATTTATCCCTCACCATTATTTATGGTATTTATTCTATCTGGTATTTATGGTATTTATACGGTATTTATGGTAATCACATGCAAGGTACTCACCGATAGTAAATGATCCAGAGTATGGTGAACACTGCACAAATGATGCCATGAATGTAGAAGACCCACGGCCAGCCCACTGGACATGAAAAAAATTACACCAGAAAAGAAAATTAGAGAGAGAAAGAGAGCGAGAGAGCAAGAGAGAGAGAGAGTTTGAGAAAGAAAAAAAAGGAAAAATAAAAAAAAGCTAACCATTTTTTGCAATGATCCCGCTCATGGGCATCGAGAAAATGGGCGAGACTTCGGCGTGGCCAGAGAGCACGGCGATGAAGATGCCCTGGAGCAAACCGTAATGTATTTGAAACTCCCTCCATGTGCTCTCTCGCCCTTGTCTCAGGCGAAAAGGCGCGAATTCAAACGTGACTTTTTTTCTCTCCTATAAATGGGCCTATATCGATAAGGGTCCAGTTGGATCTGCCCTGCGTATAAAAGCGGGGCTTTTTCGACATTGAACATTGGTCTGGCATGTACCCCTGGCAATCTATAAATAAATTGAAGCACGATAATGCGAAAGGGCGCAAATTCAAAAAGTAAAAAAAAAACAGTTTTCGGAATAGAAAAAAAAACCTTCTCTGCAAGGGCCGCCCAGTCTTCGACGACGCGACCGGCCAGCGGGAAGAGATTCGACATCGCTGCACCCTTACGCAATTATATATACTATATATTTTTTCAAGTTTTTTTTCTGCTTAAGAATGTCAATTACGAATGCAAACGGATAGAATTATTTGTTTATATAAACAGTATACCGAAATAACGCGAATTACGACAAAGAGTGGAAAGGAGATCTCGAGCGCATGCGGCGTTGACGCGACGGTGATCGATGAGATGATGCTGCAAAAAGTAAAATTTATTCTCGCGCCAAAAAGTAAATTTAAATAATAATAAAATTGATTTTCGTATATACATATCTACACATGTATTATTTTATTTACATTTCTAAGATGGACTATCGGCGGTAAAAGATTTGCGAGCTTGCGCTTGCCTTCTCTAACTCCTTTTCTCTCTCTCTCTCTCTCTCTCGAATACTGTGCTCTCTCGCTTCCACTCTCCTTGCGAGAGATTGGCAGAGTGCCAAACAAAATTAACACATATAAATTTAAACAATTGCGGATAGTCCTCCTTTGAGTGAGTACAATCGCAGAGAGAAAGAAGAAGAGAGAAGACAGCTCAATTGCAGAACAAAGAACATGACAAAAGTAACAAAAATAAAATAAAATAAAATCGCTTCGATACCCGATGGTCGCCATTGTCTTGTGGGCGCCGATGCGATTGGCCATCATATTGAATGGCTGCGTGCCGAGAAGCGAGCCAACGAAGGCGCCTGAATTTTATTTATTTTTTATTTTTCCTTTTTTTTGCATGCTCCATAAAAAATATTTCTTTGAAGATACATATATTTATTATTTTTTTAAATATCTTTTTACAATTTTTTTTTCGGTAAAAAAATTGTTATTGACAAATTACACCACAAAATTGCAAAACCTGCAAACGAGAGACTCTTCTGAATCGTGTTGAAGGAGAAGCGTCGGTCGGACAGCGGAAGCTGCGTTGATTCCCAGTCAAGCGCGCCGCGCTCCTATCAGTATTGCCAATGTAACTAACTATTCACCGATTTTTTTTTTCTCTTCAACTTTAGTGTCTAAATTAAAAATCAACAATTTCTTTCCATATTTTTAGTTTTAATATATAAAAAATATGAAGACTTAATGGAAAAATAGAAAAAAAAAGATTATAAAACCTCCTCGGTCATATTCAGCCATGTGGCGTATAAAGGCGAGCTGGGCTTGTCCATCAACGATACGTAGGCTGCGTTGAAGGCGCACACACTATAAAAAAAATGCTTTGATCGCAAAAGTCAGCGATTTAGGGGTTAGCCAAACACATACGCATGAGCCAAGATCCTAATGACGGAAATGAAAGGGTCTGCTTGTTATAAGTATCTTTTTTAACTTGTTAATTTTTGATTTTTTTTTTCTATCAAAGAGCAAACTATGAACTGTAAAGAGAGATAGAGCTGTAAATGATTGCGAGAAAATTGGAGAGGGAAAGTGAGAAGAAAAAAAACGGATTTTATGGAATATGATTTTCTAGCCTCGACATCAGTGACGCGAGGAAGAGCGTCGCGAGCACGAGTATGATGTAACGATTCGCGCCGCCACATTTGAACTTCCCGCCAACATTTTGGTGGAGTACGATATCGCTACTATCGCTACTCGCGAACGAATTTACTTCAGAAAGAACGATTGCTCCTTCGACAAGGGACATTCTTTTGTTGTTGTTGCTGTTGTTGTTGATTTGAACGGCTTTTGGCGGCAATATTAAACTATTGTAATCTGAAAAAGAACTAGAACATAGTCAAATTGAATTGCACGCAGCAAAACGTATACATCAATTAAACACATTACGTATCGCAGAGCAGTAAAGAAAAAAATACGCCGTCTGTTACGATCAAAATGCTTTATAATAAGGATGTCACAGAATATTAAAATAATGTAAATAAATAGGATTCATTTAATATAAAGTTCTAATATATGCACTAAATGACAAATAGTACATTATTTGAATGTACTCAATAAATATCCGTTCTAACGCCCAATGAACTTAATGCGTGCATCATACGCCAATTATTCATAAAGTCTCACAAGAAAATTAGTGATTAAATGAGGAAATGAGAGTGATCAATAATCCAGCAGTTCCAAATCTGACAAGAAAATGATTTGCAGAGTACACTCACCTATCCAAAGAGTGTTCTAGTCAAACTAGGTTCAGCACTCTACCTTATTATGCATGAATAAATTTCCCACATTCCGTATCGCAAGACAATAACAAAAAAAAACCGCTTGTGTGCCGACTCCGTTCCGAAACTGTTTAATATCACTGATCATCCCTTCAGAGGTTGATGTGGAGTTTGATACGATTTTTGGGTTTTTTTTCTTTTGTCCAGGAAAGAACTCATTGTCTGTAGTGTCATCATGGTTGTATTGAATACGCGAAGACATGATTATGCTGTTTGCGAATTTGCTCCTGTAAACTTTGGCTTCTTATATTTCGCGATAACATATGTAAATACATTTGATTGGTGATTTATTTTGTATGCATATACTCTGGTTTTGGAAATAGAGGCTAATTACAAAAAAGTGAATGATAGTTACCTTTCAACTCAGGCTTTTCGGGACTAAATTAGCTCGAGTCAGAATGTAATTATCTCGAGTTCTAATGTAATTAGCTCGAGTTTCAGCATAATTATCCTGACTTCCCAGGCTAATTACCTGGTACTTTTTTTACTCCAAAGGTCGAATAAACTTTATACTGACTGAAATTAGTATTGTAAACATTGCACATAGCAAAATACGAGGTAGTATAACAAGGACAGCAATAACAACGATCTTTAACAAGGACAACAAGGACGACTTCCCATTAACAACAGTATTCAACTTCCATTCAACATAGACCTTAGAAAAAACTAGCGATTGATGATCTAGTTTTAAATGTCACGAATGAGTTATTCCTCTCCAATCGCTTTCTGTTCCGAGCGAGCTCTTGTTATAAACATGTTATAAACATCAGAACAAAAAAGAAAGGCAACGCAAGTGATTTCAATCCAGAGACGCCATTCTTTCCCCATTTCTTGAAAACTCACTGACCGAGAGCATACTACTTACACCACACGCCGCACCAAAATTGTTTTAAAATTTTGAAGCTAATGGAGCCTTCACTTTTTTGCAATTAGCCTCACTTAGCGTGGGAATTGTAATTAGCCTCTATTTCCAAAACCCGAGTACATGTTATGGTTGGTTTATATCCTTTATAGCATTTTAAAGGAGGTGTCCGACGAAACAATATCTTCTTCTTTTATCTTTACATTTGATCAAGTTTGGCCAAAAAGATCGATTGGAGGTGATGCCGATCTATGCAAATTGATGCACCCGATGCGTCCTCAACGCCAAGCAAGGAGTGCGCCAACGGGCTGAGAAGATTAGGCAGAGCAGTCTCTGACCCCTCCTGCATAATAATTATCCACCCCACCATTTCCACCAAGGGTGATCTGTGATCTCTGATCACTGATCACTCACAGGAGGAGCTTCCCCTGCGCTGTTCCATTTTCACACCCTTTTTGCGCCCGACTGTCCGATGACGGAGACCTAGCAACGAAACAAGAAGCAACTCTCATCGTCCAGATTCTCAGCTGTGCAGAGCCAGCTGGCTGTTTCTCCAGAAAGATCCTAGACTCTATTTACAGGCACAACGGGAATAACTATAAAAGAAATTGACCATGAACTATGAAAAAAAACAAAGTTAGCAGAAGATTGTTTTAAAGAGGAAAAAGTGAAAGATTGTTTTTAAGAGCTGAAAAAAGTGAAGTAACAGACTAAATTCTTATACATACATGCGTCTATATTATGTTCCAACGTTAGAGCGTTCGAAATAGTGAGGCAGCACAATGGGCTGAAAAGAAAATTATATCTTTAGAAAACTTTAATTTCTCTTCTCAAAAGAATTCCCATGATTCCTTTGTTTCGGATGACATGGATGTTTATTATGAAAAGATCTTCAGCGCTTCGAGAGCTACATTAGAGCACATATCCACCGGCTTTCACAAAGAATAGCAAGCAATTGCTTACTTCATCCTACCTTCATGTGCCGTTTGTTCCTTTTTGTACTCTCTAAGTGATCATATTTTATGTATCTATTATAATTGTTAATTGTTATCTGTCAATATGTATGTAGTTATACATACATACGTTCTAAGATTGCGGCTGAGCTTCCATTTTATCAATCTACGCCTAGTTATCCTTGTCTCACAGTAGCATTCACGGCAGTGACTCGTTTAATTTTAATTTTGTTATCTATCGCCAGCTGATATGTCCAGGTTGCTTGTAATTTTTTTTTTAATTGTAAATGCATACATATTGTTAAGTTTGTTTGATAGCAATTATGATACTTTTTCTTTTTTTTACCAGTGCAGATATAAAAGAATGCATATTAAAGTAATCGGTAAAGGTAACAAAAAAAAATAATTAACAGTACTTTCAACAAGCATCAGGCCAAGTTGTCATGGTGGCAATTTAAATTTTCACATCTCTTGGGGACCCTCTCAGGTTTTCCTATGGCGTAGCTGATCTGGCAGCGTCTCTAGGTTTCACTTACAGTCACGCTTTAATTTTAAGGTGCCCAGACCGAAAAAGCTTGCTTTATTATTACTGTTTATTTCCTTTCTACTTTCTGGCAGTTTTACATGTTCTTTACTTCGTTTTCGAGACGGAGAGAAAGAGAAAACGAGAGATAGAGAGAGAGAGAGATAGGATTTACTAAAGGAGGAGAGATACTGTGGGTGTGTTCGATTATGCAAGAAAAAAAGGATTCTCACATTTATGTAGCACATAGAAGTCCGATGATATGAGAGATCGCTCTTCAAGTCAAGTGAAAAGGAAGTGCATAAAGAGAAGAAAAAATGACGAAGGAGACGAGGAAGGACTTACTATTTCAATACAATTTTGTATTCAGCATTTGTATGCATCTGGAAAAAGGGAGCCCGCTTGAGATTGCAGACGACTATGACGAAATGGAATTCGCACGATGGCGAATTTGCTGTTTTTGCTGGACTCTTTTCAGACAATGCATTAAATGCACACATATTTTGCTTAGAATTCTTCTAACATGTGGCGGCAACCTTATGTAGTTCCCCATCGAACTAAATAGTATCTGAAATATCAACCATTCATTCTACGTATTCTCCCTGAATTTTTTTTGGATCACTTCAATTCATCATATTGTATTTTAGGTCATGTTTTTTTTTGTTTTAAATAATTATACTGCCAAATTGCATATACAGCTTGCATATATTGATTCCGTGATTCCAGCTGAGATGACGATGGAGGACTCCTCGTTCCGGTCGCTCTGCTCCGAGTGGTCCTTCTACGTCGCCACCTCGGCCGTCCTCGTCAACTGCCTCTATCTCACGGTGCTCGCAAGCGCCACCGGCGTTAACGGCCGACGGTTCGCTTTTCTTGCTCTCACCAAATTTGGCTATCGATTTATGTTTTCGCCACTCTGTTTTCGATCTAATAATAATAATATTACTTCACCTTCCATTTCATAGAATAAATTTGCATATTGTCCGCTCTTTCAGTGTGGTAATTATTTCTACTCACAAAAGCCCGTTGTGAAACCGTTGTCCCAACTTAAAGGAACCATGCACTGAATGATGCTACAGTAGTATATTATGGCCATTTTGAATGCGCACTCTCAAATATTTGGCCCTTCTGCGGGATAGAGAGCGTGTGAAATAGGAGGGTGGCTAACAGCTACAGTACAAAAATTTTGGCCCAGCCATATTTTGCGCGCTTCTAACTTTGTAGCAAGTAGTCAAAAATAGTTCAAACTTTCCAGACGTATGTTTTAGACTGATGCTAATAGATCCACGTTCATAAAACCATATGTTATATATTCAGTAAACTGCTCCTTTAACGTCCAAATCTTCTAATATCTCTCTTGCAATGCCCAACACAAATGTCTCAGGTACCGACAAGTAATGAGCATCTTGAGCTTCTTCAACATTCTCTACTCACTCGCCGTGATCTGTGGCCGGCCGGTAAATTAGCGAACAAATTTTGCTTCCTGAACTCAAATTGGGGACATGCCGATGAGGATAAGTAGAAAATTAATTATTTTTTTTTACATGTCTGCTCGTGAATTTTTGGCTTTACTCTCATGTAAGTAAATATTAAAAGTAGCCGAAAATTCACAATCTTGAATTGGCGCCCTTTTGCCTATCACAAGGGCAAGATAGTATGTGATTTAAACGTACGCGACTAGAATTTTCAAAAAATTTCTAATATCTTAGGGCTTAGTTTCGTGCTCATTTAAATAGTAAGAACGAAAAAATATCATCAAATTTCAGTACTTTCGCCAAGCGACCGGCTGCGTTGTCATAGTAATGACAGGAGTGACGCGAGTCTCCGAGCATCTGTCTCTCTGCGCCCTCTTCATCTATCAGTTCGCCTTTCGCGGCGGCACTCTTACGGCAACACTCGGCTTTGTCTATCGTTACTGCCAAATTGCAAGGTTTTTTTCTGTTTCAGAGACATTTAATTTAGATCGTAAAAATAATCGCCCCAAATTTTTTTAAAAATAGTATGACAAGAAGAAAAAGCTTAACAGAACTTCGGAATCATGGAAACGGTCCGGCAGTTTACGAAAAGATCCACACATTGTTATAGGAGCCAAAAACTCACATTTGAATTGTCGCCTTTTTGCCTGACACAGGGCGAGAGAGAGAGAGAGAGAGAGAGAGAGAGAGAGAAAGAGCTGGTGAATACGAAGATGCGTGACCAAAATTCAAATAGATTACGGTAGAGTTTTGCGTGCTTCTTTGAACTTTTTTTGCCGAGTTTTAGCTCGCGAAAACGAGATTTCCTCGCGCCGAGGAAAGCGCGCGTCATCGCCGCCGGCTCAGTTCTCGCTGTCACGACAGCCATAGCGGTCGGCTTCACTTACGGTGCTCTGCCAACCGAGCGGTTCGGTTTACGAGTTTCCGGTTTTCGAGTTCCCAGTTTCCGAGTTCCCGGTTTCCGAGTTCTCGGTTTTCATGTTCCTGGTTTTCGAATTCCCAATTTCCGAGTTCCCAGTTTCCGAGTTCCTAATTTCCAAGTTCCCGGTTTCCATCATGTTCCTGGTTTTCGAATTCCCGGTTTCCGAGTACCAAATAAGACAAAAAGTCCCCACGAGTCCGAGATCCCCTAATGCATATATGCATTAAATTGTCATACAGAAATGCAATAATTGCTGAATTGATGAGAATTAGTCGAAGTTAATTAATTAATTAAAGCGAAAGAAAATATGAGATCTCGCTCATCAGATTCCGTGAACACGTATTGGTGATGGAACTCGCCGGCGACGATGACATGCTGTTCGGCTTTGAGTTCTACGAGGTACATACATACTTCTCTGGTTTTCCACATGACCCTAATGAGGCTGGAGCGGGAATCCTAGCCTAATTAGGCAAACGCCTGCCTAGTCGCCGTCTTGTAAAGAAGCGATTTCTCACTAAGAAACTAACTAACTGTTCTAACTGGGCACTTTAATTTAGTTTTATTTACATACATTATAAATAGAATAATAATTAATTCATATATGTAGTACATATACATACATACATATATATCCTTTTTTGGATTTTTTTTTTCTGTAGAATCTACCCGGAAGCGTGCTAATCGTCTCGGTGTCCGTGACCTACAACGTCGCCGTGACGGGCGTGATGATCGCGTGCAGCGTCGCGATTCATCGAACAATGCGAGCCATGCCTCGGATGTCGCCGCAGACGCGCAAGATGCACAAGCGAGCGCTGATTGTCCTCTCGCTACAGGTAGCAGCAGCAGCAGCAGCAGCAGCGTATTTAAAGGAGGGAAATTCACCTGACAATGACAAAAATTATATGAGCCTTCAAATTGCACTCCTATTTTCCCTGCAGCCGGTTTGGCTGACTTGCGAAGAAGCACGCGAGAATGAGAGAGTGCCCTTTCCCAAGGTGAACGCAGAAATTCGAAGCCGCATTATTTGTCAATCATCGTCCTCCATTAAATACAAACGATTGATTAAAGAAAAATAAATTGCCACGAATCCTTTCAATCTTTTTTTTTTTATTAGCCATTTTTGTTCATATCAGGTAACTAAATAAGCTAATTTTATTTAACTCTTTCTTTAAAGTCTATTTATCTCTCAGCTTATCGTGCCGTCCGTCTGCTTCCACACGCCCTTCATCGAGGGCGCCGTCAATCTCTTCTCTGGCCGCGTCGCGCCGACCGTGTCCGCGCTGATGCTCCCTCTGCCGCCGCTGCTCAGCCCGATCCTAGCCGTCTCGCTCACCAGTGAGCTCGACAACGCGCTCAAGGTCGGGTGCTGGCTTCTTTTTTTAATTTAATTTTTTTAAAGTTTTTTTTTTACATTTTACTTCTTGTTATACTGAGACCCTCGGCGTCGACTTAATTTCTTTGATGGACAATATCCTAATTATAACAAGGTGATTGCAGATGCTCTCTGGGGCAGTAAAATGGCGCGTTCGGCCGTCCGCTTCGGCTCCGTTGCAATCGCCCATTCCTCGGATGCAGGATGCCGTCTGGCATTCGGTTGTATGACCCTTTTACTTGTGCTTGACCCAGAATAGTTACAGTAATCTGCTCTGGTATCTTATCGGTTCGATAAAGAAATGATCAAAAGGGCAAGCAAGCCAAGCTACGTTTTATTCATGTAGGTAGTACGTTCAAAATCAGAAAGGCAAAACCCTCTCACAATCAGTTTATTTCCGCTCATGCCGAATGAAAATAGGAAACGACTATCGAATGTAACAAGACACAATAAGAATCATGTGACTCTTACTTACCTCTAAAATAGTCAACTATCCGAAAGACAAGCAACATGGCCACATTTATATATACTGGAAGTGGCTGGCCCTTATTGTTAGTGAGACTCTAATTAGACAAGCAGGGGACTAATTTAGAGGAGTCCTAGAAAAAAGCTAATAGGAATTAACGGGGGCAGCAAATTCAGGTTCCTCAAAGAGACCCTTGATAGACTACTAGGGGACCCTGCCAATACCCCCCCCTTGATTGATTGCCTAGAGTCCCTTGTTGTAGTAGACAATCTCCGGTGCATTCGGCAACTTCGAGATCGCCTCACGTGTCGAGGACTCCAGGTACTTCACCTAAAATCTCACATTTAAATTCGAACAATAACCTTTTTCTAAAAAAAAAATCATTAAAATGAATTTCAAAATTAATTTTTAAAACCTTACAATTAACACTACTGGCAGATATCGATTGTCTCTGACTAGTACGTTAGGATCACATCGAAAGACCCACTGCAACACTGGATCCCCTTCCCAAATAAGCAGACTCCTTCTCTAATGCCAGGAAACCTTTTCCAATAACAATACCCATTCCCTGATAACAGGACCCCTTTCCTAATTCTAGGTCCCCTTCCCTGATAACAGGACCCCTTCCCTAATTCTAGGATCCCTTCCCATATACCACTACCCCAACTTCTAACACCAGGACTACTTCCTCTAATATGCAGACCCCTTTTCCCAAATACCAGTACCCCTACCACCTACCACTAATATCAATACCCCTACCTCTAATACCAGTACCCCTTCCTCTAATACCAATACTCCTTCCTCTAATACCAGCACCTCTTCTCTAATCACAGTACCCCTTCCTCAAATACGAGTACCCCTTCTTCTAATCGCAGTACACCTTGCTTCCCTGATAGCAGGACCCCTTCTAGCCTTGATGCTGGCCGTCTGCGGGAAGAATGCGCAGCAGAGTGGCGTGGCAAACGTGAGGGTGAAGCCGGCGATGATCGTCTGAATGGGCGCCGCGAGCCAGGGGCGCGTCCGGTAGAAGCGGCGATTCGAAATGGCCATCATGAGCAGCGGCGTCGTCACTGGGAGAGTATAGAAGAGAAGTGTACTTGAGAAATATAAACTAGTTAACTAAGTTACGCTATTTCTGGGACTACCGCTATTTTAGGGAGCTTAAGAGCTTAAAAGAGCTAAGAAGAGTTTAGGAGTTTTTAGAGTTTTGGGGCTCAGTTAAGCTTTAGGAATTTTTAGAGTTTTGGGGCTCAGTTAAGCTTAGGGAGTTAAAGAAGAGTTAAGGAGTTTTTAGAGTTCAGGGTCTCAGCTAAGCTTAGGGAGTTAAAGAAGAGTTAAGGAGTTTTTTAATGTTTCGGGACTCAGCTAAGCTTAGGGAGTAAAAAGCTAATGAGCTTTTAGCTGGAGTGCAAGAACAGAAAGAAAGACATCAAAGGTTTGAAGAAGAGTTCAGAGCACGCCAAAGAGCTTACGAATACAGCACATCAGAAAGCATGCGAAGTTTAAGAGTTTAAGTAAATTTATGCACTAATAAAGACTCCTAATTTTTCAGGTAATTCTAAGCTGCACATCGTCATTTTACAATTGATAAAAAAAACATTAAAAAAGGCCTATCCCGGCTCCACTGCACGTAGAGCTAAGAAGGCCATCTCAGCTCGACGGCACGCCGAGCCAAGACGGCCAACTCAGCTCAACTTAATGCAGAGCCAGGACGGCGGAGTCAAGTTGAGGAGCAACCTCAAGCTTATGAAATTAAACCGACTTTGGACGAAAACGCTGGATGCCTATGAATTTGCGCAACCTACACTTGCCGAGTTTTCAAAGGGAGTTAATGATGCTGGGTATGCGTACTTGGAATGTTGGCTAAGTGCCAAAAAAATTTTATTTTGAGAGTTTTACTGCTTTAAAGGATACATAAAATTACAAAAAAATCAGAGAGTAAGAGTAGAGTGGGAGAGACATGATAGAACTCTCTCTCTCTCTCTCTCTCTTTCTCTCTCTAAGTCGTCTCTCTCTCTTTCTTTCAATGTGAACAGGCTTCTTCAGGACTTGATCGTTTACTTGTAAGTGTCTGTGAGAACGCTCAACGTGAATTATATACATCTCTCTGTAGCTCATTACAAAGCTCTTACTTTGTAAAATTCACTGGTATAGAGAGAGAGAGTCAACTTTCGGTCTCTTTGTAAGTGTTATAATGTGTTTTAATCGAAAAAAATGCGTAAACGCACACATGTTGGCATTGTGCCAAAAACTTTAAATGACTTGTGAATGCGTTCAATGGACACGAAAAAATTCATATTTTTGCAGAGAGACAGAGGAATGCGAGAGGAAGACAGAGAAATAGAGAGAGAGTGGAAAAGTAAGTTGTAAGTGTATATATTTAATGTTTTTCATGTGTTTGGCTTGAGGCAGCGCGAATTGGCAAAGTGCCAATAATTATGAGGTGCAAAGAGGTGCGAAGAAATGAGCGAAATGAGGTGCAATGTGTGTTTTTTCTGCTTGCGCAGATTTTTTGCAATTTATTATGAATATTAACGTTAAGTATTGTGTACTTACAGAGTTGTAAACAGCATAATTGAGACTTTTGACTTTAAAGAGCCAAAGGTCCTCGCACGAATTTGATCATACTGTAGACGGCAAGAGTTTTACTGAGAGCTTATTGGTTGGCTGAGGGGAGGAGCTTATGTCTCTTTTTCTTAATTCTCTTTTCCTCGCCGTGCTCTCGCTTTTTTCTGCCTCACGCACAAACCACGCCTCCCTCTCGCACACGCTAAAATGTTCGCAGAGACGTAAGAGCTTATGAGGAGTACAGGGAATAAAGAAAAATAATAACAAAACTAAATCAACTTCGTCACTGGAGTGAAGAAGAGAATTGTACACGAGAAATATAAAAAAAAATTTAAATAAAACAACTTCGTCACTAGAGTTAAGAAGAGAATTATACACGAGAAACAGAAAGCGATATCAATGTCAGGGGAGAGAGAGAGAGAGAGAGAGAACAGGGGATCTAGAGAGAGTTCTCCTTGCTCCATCTTGCCCACTTCACGGAATAAATGTGCCATTACCAAGTGCTTTGAGAAAATACCAGATGGATGGAGTAAGGGGGGCTTGAGGGCCGGAAAGAAGGATGGGAAGAGAAGAAGAAAAAAACTGGATAAAGATTAATTAATTTTGTCTCGCATGCTATACAAGAACCTATTCCAATATAAAAATTATTTTTGATTTTTGTAAATAAACATTATATATAAATAAATATTTAATACAAAAAACTATATTTAAAAAAAATAAAAATTTAACTATCTTGTCTAACCCATGGTGCTGGCGGCCATGGAGATGCGCGAGAGTGTGACCTGTGTGATGGCAACGGCGGCCGCCACGCGACTCTTGCCCACTTCCGCGCCCGCCGAGTCTCGGAGCACGATGCCCGATTCGAGTTCTCTGGAAGAAGGGAATGAATTATCTTCTGAGTTCTTCTCTTTTATATATATATATATATATTTCTTGGAAACTTTTCTTTACACATATTAAACTGAGTAACTTAAGTTAGCTAAAAATATTTTTAACGTCAACTTCTCGACGTTATTTCCTTATGTTTTATGGGCTTCTAAAAAGCAACTCTAAATGTAGCCCCTACGATATGAATAATAAGGCAACAAAATCACTCTTTATTTCTCTGGTTTAACATTTTTTTTTAAAGATTGTAACCTCGAAAATAATAAATAGATAATTATAATTATAATTAAATAAAAAAGAAAAGAATTACTTGGATCGCATCATCGGAATGTTGACTGCATTCGCGAGTGCGACTGCGGCGAACGGAATGAGGCGGGCGCCGAAGCCGGCGGCCTTCTGGAAGACAATTCGAATTGTATATTTTCCCGCCAAATTACTGATTTAAAAAAAAGCAGCCTTAACACGTGTGTATTCAGTCCAATTGTCAAAAGTTGATCATTTGATTTTTTTTTAAAACAATTATAATCACAAACTAGTCTGATTTGTTTTTTATTTAAATTTTCCCGCCAATTTAACATTTGAAAAAGGCGGGGGGAACTACAATATCCAACCAAAAACCTTAACACGCGTGTTGAGGCCAATGGCGACGGCGAGCGCAGAGCCAGTAGCCGCACAGTACGAGGCGAAGAGCCGCTGGTTCGAAACGGCGTTCTCGCCAGATCTGTAAAACCGTTAATATAAAATTTTATTTATTTATTTTTAATCGTTCATGTTAAAAAACAAAAAATTCCAATAAATTTGCACAATATTTAATTGTTAAAAAACAAGTTCCAAACAGAACCAAGAAATGATAAATGCCCAAGAGAATGGTTACTGTAGAGTTGAGTAAAAAAATTACAATAACAAAAACTACTAGCTTACAAAATACTATTTATAAACAATCTTCTCCACACCCCCCTACCTGTTCGTGTAGTTGACAACGGCGTTGAATGACTGGTTCAGCCAATGCCAGAAGATCACGGAAGGGAAGTGGGTGCGGAAGGTGAGGAGGCCGCCGTTAAGGATCATGTTTGCAGGCACCTTCAATTTAAAGACTCAGAGAAAGCAGGAAGTTTAAATATGTGAATTTTCCTTATGGTTAGTTCACGCACGCTCCGTTCGAGATTATATTAACGGGGACCTTCAAATTAGAATTACCTACAGCTAATACTAAACTATTTCTGACATATAAAGAATTTTTTTTCAGATCTTAACATTTAATACTTAAATCCACTTTAAAAAAAAAGTGCAATGGTAAGAACTAAATAGCAAATCATGCTTGAGACGTAAAAATGCGAGGATAAAATTAAAATGCAAATCATTGCGGTACTAATCGAGGAAGAAAAGGAAGCAGACGAAAAGGGACTATAAACACTCTGCCACCTAAAACGGATAAGAAAATCAATAGATCAATAGACCATAAATGTCTTCTCCCTAGCCTGTGAGCTCATCCTGCCCAGAATGTTCATCTTCTCGCCAGTCTCCGGATGGAAGGCAGAGTCGAAGATCTCCTTGGCACGCCAGAGCTGCCCGACCGTGACTTCTTTCGATAACTTGCCGCTCCTGGAGAAGTTTATTCTTTATTAGCATTCCTTTATTTTATTATTTCTAAAATTCATACATATTTAAATGGGGAATAAAAGCCATTGTCGAGGACCCAGAAAATTAGGGCGGGGAAGGAGGTATTGGACCCGGAAACCAGGGTGGGTTAGCTGTTTCTGCCTAAATATTACTCAAAACCATGGTGGGGTTGGACTTTGGGAAGGCCCAAAATTAGGGTGGGACTGTCAAATCGACAGTACCCTTTTTCCCCTGTATTTAATTGTTAGTTATTTTATATTCACACTGTATTTGGTGATATCAATATCAGAAGAAGAAAAAAAACTGTGACAAATCATTGCAGACTCCAATTAAATTAATCTTTCCTGCAATATTCCGTAAAACAAATTCAAGTATTATAGACTACAACGTTAATTTTTTTTCCAACTCGAACACCCTTGTCAACAATTCAACATCGACCTCAACATATTACTATTCGAGCCTGCGAACAAAACCACCGGGTGCATAGGGCAAAAAAAAAGAGAAAAAAGCCCATCGTCATTAGCCTAAATATTATTCATTAAATAAGAGATGCTATCTACTAAGAACACAAATTACCCTTAAAATAAAATCGCCACAACCTAGACTTGGCAGAGAAGTTTAAAACATTTGCTCGTGGAGCTAATTTTATAACATAATTATTCAAAAAAAAATTCCATTCTGTAACGTGAACGAAAATTAAAATGGATTTCCGGTCAATTTAATTCAAGAAATCCTTTTCATGCGTAAATTGTTCGTATCTATTCTACATTACGAAAACACCTAAAGTATAGCTGTTCTCAAAAATAAATAAAAAATGAAACTGTCATCCCTTACCCAGACACAAGTCATAACGAACGATACAAATTCCCAGAAAAGAAGAAGAGAAAACATTGTTCAAGCCTGTGAATACTGGGAAAAAAAACTTTTTTTAAGAGCTAGCAGATTAAACACAGAAAATCACGTATGCGGATGAAGGTAGCATAACTTTAGAAATCTTTGATGCAAGTTAAATACAGAAAATCACGTATGCGAATGAAGACAAGAAGAAATCTCTAATGAATCCCCGTTGGGATCAAATCCCCATATGGTCACCAACCGATAATCGACGACCATCTGGCGACTCCGCTCGAGTGTCTCGTTGGAGTAGAAGCAGTTGGCCGGGTTGACGGTGGCGAAGAAGTGGCGGGCGCGGCCGGCGTAGGTGGATTGAGGAAAGCGCGGCTTGAACAGGTCGGGCGGCGCAAGCGAGACGGGCATCGAGTCATCAGCGAATCCTGTGGCGGCCATCACTGCTGCTCTTCTTTTCGCCAAGGACTAGAATGGCTCTCGTGAAAAAGGATTATCATATATATATTTAAACACATTTCAAACGATTCATAAAGCAGAAATTATATTCTTTGATCGGTAAGCATCAAAATTCACAAAACACGCATGATTTCTGAAGTCCAAAATCACTTCATCGATAAATGAAAAAGAATCAGAATAAGTAAACAAATTGGCGCGAAGCAAAGACCAACCGAGTTGGCCTTGTGAAAAAAGATGAAAGTATTCGAAATGAAATTTGTTTTTTGTACTTGGCAAAACAGCAAAAGTACACAAATCTTTTTGACGAATGCACCTCTTACCTTATTTTTTTTCGAAATAAAAGCACGTGAAACATCACGAATATTAAATAGATATAAATATCACCAATTTCTAGATATTTCCTTATTGTAAAAATTAACTTTCTCATTCGGCATAAATATTTCTTCCCTAATGGTGTGAAATATAAATGGAATCATAGTGTAAAATGAGAAATGTTTTGGAGTTTGTAGTTAAACTCTCGATCAATCTTATGTAAAGCTGTTCAGTGAAAATTGCTTTTATTGTCCGCTTGTTCGCTTTATATCCATGCTGTTAGAGTATGATTTCATTTTTTTTTGCAGTTTTAAACATCTACGTTTAATTTAAGTTTCTTTCTTCCATTTGACGTGAACTTGCTAAGAGTGGATTTTGTGCATTTTTTATTGTTGTTGTTGTTTTAATGTTCTATTAATGTGGTTTTAATCAGTGTCAATTCTCCTTTATGCTTTAACAACTGCTTAAGAGAGAAATGTCTTCATCAAATGCTGC
This sequence comes from Allodiplogaster sudhausi, assembly GCA_945643635.1. Lineage (NCBI taxonomy): Eukaryota > Metazoa > Nematoda > Chromadorea > Rhabditida > Diplogasteridae > Allodiplogaster > Allodiplogaster sudhausi. The sequence continues at coordinate 1,383,947 of CALZFC010000072.1, forward strand.
TGCTTCTCTTTCTACTCTCCCTGGCGCTGCTCCACTGGCCGACCACAACAAGCCCATCCTCAATTACATCCCCGACGCCCTCAAGAGGTTCGCGAAAGCTGACTGATTGTGGTTCTTATTGTGATATATATATATATATATATATGTATATATATATACATTAAAGAACTATTTCCCCTATTATTTACTACTGTTTTTTTCTCTCTCTCCCTTTTTTATTTCCTTGCTTTGAAGGACATTCTTGCCAAGTTTTGCCATTTCATAATTCGTTATAATATTCATAAAGTGAGTCGAGAAAAAGTTTACTGCCACATTTTGTCTTAATTTTTTCGTAAATTATTTACTTTCTTAATCTACTTAAAGATAAATTATTTAAAAAAAACAATTATATATAAAAAAATTAAAATAAATTCCCCCCTTTCCCGACTCGCCGTCTTCCTCGCCAAGTGCTTCTTTGGCGGCGGGCACTACGTCGTCATGGAATACATCGTGCGGTTCGAATGCGTACGGGAGGAGGACTTGAGGCAGCTGCTCAGCATGGAGCAGAAGCATCTCAGACAGGTCGGAGAAGACTCTCTCTCTCTCTCTCTCTCTCTTTCTCTCTCTCTCTTGCTCGCTCTCTTTCTCTCTTTCTCCCTTTCTCCCATTCTCTCACCCTCTCTCTATCTCGATCTCTCCTCTCTGTCTCCCTCTTTCTCTCTCTCTCTCTCGCGCTCTCTTTCTTTCTCTCTCTTTCTCTTTTACTCTTTATTTCTCTCTCTCTCTCTCTCTCTCTCTCTCTCTCTTCACTCCGTTCAGCTGATCCTGCAACTGCGCCAAGACAAACTGCTAAAAGAGCGCACCGGCCAAGAGGAGCAGGCGGAGGGGCGGCCGAGAAAGGTCCTCTACTACTTCACCAACTACCGCGCCATCGTCAACGTCGCCAAGTACAAGATTGACCACATGAGGCGAGGGCCAACCGAACTCTTTTTATAGGCTCCTTTTATTTCACTCCCCCTCTAGTAAGATCGAACTGATTCAACTTTCCAAAGGTGTTTAATTTAATTTCACTATATGTTTTACGATAGAAAAATATTGGCCTCCTGCCGTGAGTTTCTTAAATGCAGAGTTATTTTATATGATTGCTTCCAATTTGAAAGTTGATTAAAAAAAAATTATTTTTTGTTTTGTTTTGTAATCAACTTTCAGTTGTTTGGTTGGTTTCTTTTTATCTATTTTTTTTGCCCATGTACACCAGAAGAGAGTGAGAGAGAAAGAAGACTGTGATTAATTAAGTAATCTTATTGATTTTATATGTAGGTTTTTTATATTTAAGTATTATTATTTTTTTTTTTAATTTATTATTATTTTTGATTTAGACAAAAGCTGGAGGCACGTGAGAAGACAAAGTCGCATAGATCATCTTATAAATGCGCCGGCTGTTCCTTTCACTATGATGCACTCGATATGGACAAGGTATTTATTTATTTCATTTTAGAATATTTTATTTTAAATTTTATTTTATTTAAAATTTAAAATTTTACTTCTCGTCATAGTATTCGTTACCCCATAATTTGTTTTGAATCACATTTTCAATTATTATTTCACGTCATAATACTCCTTTGTCCCCACACAATTACTTGAATAAGTTACAGAATTCTCGCAATCTGACAAGTATTGCTGGATTTTAATTTATGATGTTCACTTCTAGATGACAGATGAATGATCTAACTATCACCAATCTTTTTTTTATTATTGTAATTAATCTAAAATTACAATAAAAAAAGGAAACTATTGTTAAAACCCTTTTAAAGTTTCGCCATTTTGATAGATGGATAGTGAGAAAGAATTTTGTTTTCTTCTTATTCCAGATCTACGACCCGACATCTGGCGGACTGCTCTGCTATCGTTGCAATGGCGCTGTCGAATTGGACGAGAGTGCGGGACCGAGCGATGAGACACGCTCGTCATTGGCAAAGTTGGAATCTTTTTTTGTATTTAATTTATATATATATATATTTTTTTTTTTAAATATATTTTTAATATTTAATTATTTGATGCTCTTATTCTGAATCTACAGTGTTGTGGAGATGAAAGTCTTAGTCTTGCGCGCTAAATACAAAGCGAGTAAAAGGAAACAAAAGAAGTTTTTTGTGTTTATTATAAAAGCGAGATAAATTAGGTGTCCTGTAATAAATACGAAACTAAACCGTGATCTATTTCAATTTCCTTGATTATTTAGAAGGCGTCTTCTTAAAAATCGCATGCTCTCTCTCCCCTCCACCCTCTCTCTCTCTCTCTCTCTCTCTCTCTCTCTCTCTCTCTCGCCCTGATGCCTCAGGGAGAAAAGGCGAGAATTCAAACGTGAGTTTTTTTCCCAGATTCAACGACCAGCTGACTCCGCTCTTCTCGCTGATCCGCCAGCTGGATGGCATTCGACTCGCGCCGCATCTCCTCGAGCCACCCGTCAACAACAGCATCGCACTGGCCAGGCAGCAGAAGGCGGCTGGAGGTTGGCGGGAGATTTGAATTTGTTTTATTTTTTAAATTTTCAAATATATTTTATATTTGTACAAAAAAAACAGCCATACCAACCTACATTAAACAAAGTATTATAGTTTATCATATATCACTCCTTTTAAAGTATAATGTATACTTGTTAGTAGGTCAGTTCTACAGTTTCACACCACCTTCGAATTGCAGCAATTCAAGAACGGATTCATTTTTAGTGCGCTTAATTTTTAGTGTCCGCGTCGACGGATACGACTTCACAGAAGACGGCCGCTGCTCGTCCCGGAGCCGGCCCATTCAGGCAGGGAGGAGGAGACGCCAAGAGATCGGAGATGTACGCCACGGATATCGGCATCACTGTAACCATCGACAATGGACAGACAGCGGTCAAGACGGAAGAGAAGGAGGTGAGGAGAGAGAGAGAGAGAGAGAGAGAGAGAGAGAGAGAGAAAGAAGGGGGAGAGAGGGAGAGAGAGTGGGGGAGGGAGAGAGAGAGAGAGAGCAAGCAAGCGATGAGATAGAAAGAGAGAGGGAGAGAGAGAGCAAAACGATCACGTATGAAAAAAAAATATATAAATTAAAAGTTTCAGCGGTTAAATGGAATCCCGGAAATTTACAATTGCTAATGTTTTTTCTTAAATAAACTTTTTTTCCAACGTATTTTATGTGATCAAGTTAGCAGTGCAACTTCTAGCTCAACGCTTTTCTAGTCTAGCCTGCGCACAAAAGCACCGGTTGAATTAGCGTTAAAAGCAAGAACATTTCATATTCGAGAGAAATTGTTTATATATATATATATATATATATATATATTTTATATATATACATATATATAACAATATTCAGGATAAGGTTAAAATAAGCTTCTGGCTTCAGCATCTTCTTCTCTTTCCATGTGCAGGCCGTTCCCTGGCTGACTGCATCGATCGAAGGAGCAAAGGAAGAGACGGGCGAAGAAGAGGCGACTCTGCCACTCGCTCCGCCTATCAGGAAGAAGAAGAAGGATGCAGAGATTCTCGGATTGCTGCAGGTTGGGAGAGAGAGAGTGAGTGAGAGAGAGGGAGGAAGAGAGAGAGAGAGAAGGAGGGAGGGAGAGAGAGAAGAAGGGAGAGAGAGAATTACAGAGGGAGAGAAAGGGAGAGAGAGAGAGAGAGAGAATTAATGTGATGGTAACTATTACATAAAAATGTTTAAAATAAAAATAAAATGTAGTGATAAAATTCCAAAGTCGTGTGATAACCTGAACAGGAAGAGATGGCAGAGCCGGCCGAGACGACCGTCGCCGCCGCGCCTCCTCAGAGAGAATGGCGGCCAAGTGTGCAGGAGGAAAGAGTCTTGAACCGCTCCACGACGCCTCCTCTTCCCATGGACATTCTAGCATCCCCGAAGAGGGCCAACGAAGAGAAAGAGGAGATGGAGATGGATGAGGAGGCTGAAGACCACGTCATGGTGAAGGGAGTACGGTGAGGACATTGAAATCATGCTTATTTATTTTTTTAGATTTTAATTTTGAAAATGTTATTTAATTTTGAAAATGTTATTTTAAAAAAAACCTTGTATAATTTTTTTTTAAATTCTTGTGAATTTCTCTAAAGCTTCCTACTATTTTGGTCATGGTTTGACAACGTAATTTTTTTTCGTTGTAAATAAGCAAAATTTATAAAGCCATATTTACAAGGAATGTTTTAAAAATTAATTTGTATGGTATAATGAAATTTTCTTACAATTAGAATTTAAGAAAAGAAGATGTTAATATTAACCCGTTCCAGTTACCACCTTGATGACATCACTACCGATCTGGTTGAGCAGATGACCGCGCAAGAGAGAGAAGCATACACGCGTCTCTCCATGGCATACAACGACTATTAGTGTACCTGTCAGCCCCCCCCCCATTCCGAGTAACTTAAAATGAAACCCTAACTGCGTATTTTGAAACCCTAACTGGGTATTTTGAAACCCTAATTGGGTATTTTGAAACCCTAGCTGGGTATTTTGAAACCCTAACTAGGTATTTTGAAACCCTAGCTGGGTATTTTGAAACCCTAACTGGGTACTTTTGCTTCCTCCCTCCCTGTTATTCGTTTTTTTATCTGCTGTCTTGTTGTGTTATCTTTCTGTGGCACTATCTATTACTGTATAACTGCTCTATTGAGGCGCTGGTGTTATTGTTGAAAATTATAATCAAAATTTCTGTCGTACTTTCAGTGTTTTTTTCATCATACTCATTGTGTATAACAGGCCACTGATAAAATAATATTCGCTTGAAGTTTCACTCGTTCTATTCACATCTCATTCTTCACTTCTATTTTATTTAAATATGGGAATTATTAAGTCATACATTTGTTTTACGCCCTGAATTATGTATCTTGATTGAGATCTTCAAGGTCATGCTCACTTAGTACATACATCAGTAGATACAATTTAATAGAGAACAGATCTACAAGAAGCAATTTTAGAGTAGAGAATTGAGATATATCAGAGTGTTGCTGTATTAAAAGTATCAGGAAAAAGACCCGTTACTATACTTCTGTTTATATATTCGACTAAAACTTACTGTTTAGATGATGTTAGCAGCTCTCAAAAAATAAGACGGAGTCTATTTTGCTAAGGTCTCGTAGAGAGGAAAACAATCCGAGCAGATGGGCTAGAATGCTGTGGAAAGACGCTTACAAAATGCATAAAAAAATTTCCAATTTTACAAACTGTGAGCGAGTTGTGTAACCTCGTGCTTCTATTCAATGAGAAAACAGAATTCAGTAATAGGTGTGCATTTACATGGGGGGATACATACAACTTGACATTAACACGGAATACGAATTAACAATCGTAGTCTATAGGAAAGCGTGGAACTATCCGCTAGCCGGCACGAAAGAGACCTTACGATTCCGACGCTCTGCAAGCTCGTCCAGGACCTTAAATATAGAAAAAAAAATATGAATAACGACAGAAATAATATTTTAAAAATTTAAAATGGCTAGATTGCAAAGTGCTTGCAATGATAAAAACATTACTTATAACTCTCATTAATTGTAGTTATTGGCAGATGTTTATGGAAATTAAGTTATCTATAAGAAATAATAATTATAAAATAAATTTGCATAAATGCTACCTCATAGACGGTCCTTCCACTCGTCTCCGGGCAGTGGTGCCAGAGAAAGAGGAGGAAGAAGCAGGTGGGGAAGAAGAAGATGAGCAGCGACCATGCGCCAACCACGTTCGCGAGAGGGAAGAAGGCAAACTGATGACAAAAGTATTGATTAAATGTTTTTATTAAATAAATAAAAAACTAACTACAGTTTCATATCTCATTTCTCATATCTAATATAAATTTAATATTCACATTCATATGCAACACGACTACCACCATTCGCCAGGGGGGAGGAAAGAAGGAAGGCAAACTGAGGAGAGAAAATATTGATTTTTTTAAAATTATTTTTCTTTGAAATAAAATATGTATATATGCTTTTATATTAATACATAACATTCAAAGAGCATATGAAGAAATTTCCTTTAATTTTCAGATCCCATTTACACACCCGGTGGTTTCATCAAACGGCCAGAATAGAAAAGCATTGGGCTCGTCGTTGCAGCGCTCATAAGAACCGACATGTAGAAGAGAAAATTTAGAATAAATACCTTTCTTTAAAAAATAGCATTTGTAATTTTTTGAGATTTTAATCTGGCCTCTGAAACCTTCAATTATTTCTTCCATTTCTTTATTCGTTTGCTCTCTCTCTCTCTTTCCCTCTTTCTCCCCCCCCCCCTCCCCCAATCTCTCTCTCTCGGTCTCTCCCTCTCTTTCCCACTTTCTCTCCCGTCTCTCTGCCTCTTCTCTCTCACTGTCCTCTCGCATCCTCTCACTTCCCCCCCCCCTCTCTCTATCTCTCTCTCTCTCTCTCTCTCTCTCTCTCTCTCTCTCTCTGTTCCTCTCTCTCTCTCTCTTCACCTCAACAGCAATCTTGGTGGCGATCTCGATGGCCGATAGGATGGAGACTGCGGAGAGGAGCAGCGAGCGCGGCACGAGCTCGGCTGCGTAGAAGCGAGAGAGCGAGCCGAGCCCGGAAGCATTCGTCAGGAGGAGAGCAGCGAATGAGACCAGCGAGATTGCCTGAGGGGCAGAGGAAATATTAGAAAAAATATTACGGTATATTTACAACATTACCAATATATATATATATTCAAAATTATATTGTTATCAACATTATTAGTATTACTAAATATTGTATTAGCATTCTTCACATAAATATAACAATTCATGCTCTTAATAACGAGCTAAATAATGCTAACACGTGAATGTCAATAAACTATTTTTTTAAGTCGTAAACAAACAAAAAATAATCTTTTATTATTAAAAAAAAGGTTTTTTTATGCTTTATCCACAAGATTACCTTGACATCCGGTCCGAAGGTCAGATTGGCAAACATTGCCGTGAGCGCGAGGACGGAGACGAAGAGTGACGTCAGAATGAGTGGACGGCGGCCGACGCGGTCAACGAGGAAGACGGGGATGAGCGTGGCGGGCAGACGGAGCAGACTCATGATGAAGGAGCCTGACGGAGAAAGAGGGAGAGAGAGTAGAACTGAGAGAGAGAAAGAGAGTGAGAGAGAAGGAAAGAGATAGAGAGAATTGGACAGAGAAAGAGAGTGGATAGAGTGGGGGAAGTGGAGAGAGAGACAGAGAGAGAGAGAGAGAGAGAGAGAGAGAGAGAGAGAGAGAAAGTGTGAGCGAAGCGAGAGATATAGAAAAGGAGAGATAGAACGGAATAGAATTGGAGAAAAAAAAAGAATAGTGTGATAACGACAAAAACCATAAGAGGATACATGAAGGATATAAATTTTATATAAAACATATCTTTATTTTATAAAATTTTAATGAAATAAAAATATCAAAGATAGTACTGACTGTAAAGCGCAGAGTCGTATGAGAAGTGTGAGAGTGAGTAGAGCACGAATGTTGAGTAGGCACGAAGGCAGCGCGCACCAGTTAGCACGTAGGCAACCTCAAAAGAGAGAGAGAGAGAGAGAGAGAGAGAGAGAGAGAGAGAGAGAAAGAGAGAGCAGAAGGTCTGGTGGGCCAATTTTCCAATGGCCAGGCGCAGAGCTGGCCAAAGATGAAAGAGAGGACGGGTGGGCGGAGCTTAGGTGGCTCTCCAAAAAGCAGGTGCGTGCTACCTTGACAAAGACGCCCAGCCAGGCGGCCCATCGAATCACGACCGATCTGTCGTCATTCTTCTTGTACGGATTGAAGATGACTGCAATGCCACGGCCCTTGGACTGCAACGGAGCAGGCGGAAGGGGCGGCGCCGCGTGAAGAGCTCCTTTAAAGGAAATTATTTAAATATTATTTTATTTATTTAACTTTCTTTTTATTTAATTTCTCCATATTTTTTCGCATGTAGCCAAAGAAATCTATCAATCAGCAAAAGTAAAAAAAAAAAATTTTACTTGGGAAATGCTTAAGTTTTCTTTTCTATTTCTATCAGCGGAAAAAAGGGATTGTCGATACAACAACCCTGATTTTAGTGCTTCCTCAAAGGCCTACCCCACCATGGTTTTTAAGGAACATTTGGATAGAAACTCCCGTTTCTAGCCAATGAATGCCATTCTGGTTTTCGGGCCCATTTCCTCCTCCTTCCCCACCTCGTTTTAGCGGACACTCATCAGTGGCTTTTATTACATGATTTCTATTAAAAGAAACGCGCCCAACCATGATCAGGCGCGCTCTTCTCGAGTGGTGACGAGCAGAGTTCGCCGTCTAAGCTGGCGCAATCGTGCGGGACGCCGTGGAACTTGGAGAGGGCTGAGCGAGCCTGGGCAAAAGAAAGAAAGAAAAAGATTAAATAGAAAATGTATATTTATATATATATATTACATATACTATTTTAACCATGCGCAACATTACTTTATTCAATGAATAAAGTAAGAAATAATTAATGGAATCATATGATTTGCTTCAAAAAAAGGAGATAAGTGTCTAACGTGTGAAACAAATGAAGAAAAGAAATTATGGAAAACAAGTAAAAGGCAGCATTTTCCGACAGCTCATGAACATATTTAGCGTGTTT
>CALZFC010000072.1:1397500-1462500 GCA_945643635.1 Allodiplogaster sudhausi
AACAAGTAGAGAGAGGGGTAAGAAAAAACCTCCGTTCCAAGCTCCTCCCAGACACACCGAGATTAGTATGAATTTTCGCACTCAAGCGGAGCGGTCATTCATTGTTATGTAGTGTCTTCTGCCTATATACTGCGTCTTTTTTTCTCCTGTCTGTCGCGTATACCATTTTCCAAATAGGCTCGCCCTTTGCTAATCTCTTGTCCTAACCCGGGAACAGATATAATTTTTTAAATTATAATTTCCGGTAAATATGTAGGAGAAAACGAAATAGAAATTTATGACAGTCAGTGAATTCGCATTTTCCGGAAATAACATTCCAATATTCTATATTTCCTAGTATATCCCAAAAAATTTAAAAAAAAAAATTAATTTCTCCAAATGGTTCTGAATATCTGAAAAAAGGAAAATTTATTTTTTCCTGTTGATCCAAGTATTCTAAGAAATAAAATTAGAATATTCCATTTTTAGTAAAGTTTATAAAGGTTTGAAATTTATTTCTTCCTGAGAATCGGAATTAAAAAATATATATTGTGCCCTTTTTGCTTGTTCAAGACTTATCAATGAAAAATATTCTTATATTTATAATACGATGATAATGGCCAGAGCCCAGTTACTTTCCTTGTTCTTTTCGAACAGCTGGTCAAAGTGATTTGCTTCAATTTTCATTCATTCAACATTTGTATTTACACATTCATATAGACACGGTTTATCCAAGAGGAGCAAGACATGTGTGGAGTGCCCAAGGGAGGGTTTTCATGGGTTGTACTCGATGGGGAGGTTCTTACGGCGGACCATGCCGTCGCCCTGGAACCACTCGCGGCGGAACTGCTTGGCGGCGCCGTCCGGGGTGTTGGTCCACTCGATGGTGATGCGGTCGTTGTTGGTGTCCTCCTGAAAATAGTTTTTTTTTAATACCACAGATTGAATAGTACATACACCAACTTTCCTTGTTTGTTAATTTAATTTTTATTTATTGAAAAGGAATGTGAACCTGGCCGTATGCGAAGGCGTCGCAGGAGACAGCAACGAGGACGGGCTCCTTGGGGACGAGGACACCGCTGGCCGGGTCGACACCGAGACGCTTCATGTTGGTGGTCTAGAAGGCCCATCCGATGCGGCGCGCTGAGGTGTTGACCACCTGAAAATTAGAAACAATTCGCTAAAATTATTTCTTATAGGGAATGGAGTATTCCGATGATTCTAGTGATGTGGGAAGCTGAAGAAAACAAACCTTGATGTGGTAGGTGTGTTTGTCGTCGTAGGGCGTGTTGAAGACGACCTTGGCGTTGGGCTGAGTGACGATGTCACCAGGAGGAACGGACTGAGCCATGGCTTGGAGGAGAAGTGGAGAGGAGAGCAGAGAAGCACAGTCGAGGACTGATGGAAATGCCTCTGGACAGCGGCTTTTATAGGGGTTTCTCAGCCGTGAAATTTTAATTCTAGCCAGAGTGCAACGAACTTATATGCAAAAGTCGTCGTTAATTCTCAGGAACAAAGATTAAAATTTCAAAAACATTTCAGCGAAAGTCACGAACTCGATGACAAAATTGATGTTGAAATATAAATAGTACATTGAACTTTGCGAAAACAAAGAAAACAAAGCGTTAAATTTTTTGTAACTTTGATCTTTGTTCCGTGTTTTTGAGAAGTAAACGCGAATTTGGCTAATGAATTTGCTGCCCTTTAGCAGAAATGTAAAATTTCAGGTATAGAAATTCGTATAAAAGGGTGCTTTCAGAGTCATTTCCATCAGTCCTCGACTGCGCTTCTCTGCTCTATTCTAAACTGCTCCTCCTCCAAGCCATGGCTCAGTCCGTTCCCCCTGGTGACATCGTCACTCAGCCAAACGCCAAGGTCGTCTTCAACGCGCCCTACGACGACAAGCACACCTACCACATCAAGGTTTGTTATCTGAATCTACATTATATCTTGTTTAGCTACCACGCTCTTATTTAAAAAAAAAAGCTCCAATAAAAGAAATTCTAAGAATAACCACGATAATATGTAATTGTTTCTCATTTTCAGGTGGTCAACACCTCTGCGCGCCGCATCGGCTGGGCCTTCAAGACCACCAACATGAAGCGTCTCGGTGTCGACCCGGCCAGCGGTGTCCTCGACCCCAAAGAGCCGGTCCTCGTTGCTGTCTCCTGCGATGCCTTCGCCTACGGCCAGGTTTACATGCTTTTTAATAAATAAAAATTAGATTAACAAACAAAAGAAGTTTCTTTACTATTCAGTGATTTAAACATTTGTAGTATTTCAAAAAAAAAACTATTTTCAGGAGGACACCAACAACGACCGCATCACCATCGAGTGGACCAACACCCCGGACGGCGCCGCCAAGCAGTTCCGCCGCGAGTGGTTCCAGGGCGACGGCATGGTCCGCCGCAAGAACCTCCCCATCGAGTACAACCCTTGAGGGTCTTGACACCCGGAATAAAAGCTTGGGATTCGATGCACTCCTTTCGTACTAAAAATGCGTTTAACTCCTGGAAAAGAAAATCCGGTCAATATGTTACTTGTAAATCAAATCTGGCGAGTTGAAGACGATCTTGGTGTTGGACGGAGTAGCGATGTTGCCAGGAGGAATGGATTTTGCCATGGTAGGGGACGAAAACAGTCGGTGGTGATGAGACATTGAATTGGGAATATGCAAATCGTTGTCTGTAATGTTCATTTCTGGAGATTACGTGATCAAATATAAAATAATATCAAGATAAGTACGATATTCTAAATCTCGTAGTCGTGAAAAGTACAGTTTTGTAGTTTTAGTTCAGCACGAGTAGAAGGATCTTCCAAATTGTAATAGTGGCTTTTTTACTAAGAACTTTTGTATTTCATAACCTAATGAATTAAAATTTCATCACGTCTTCACCCAACATTGTAACTGAACAAGATAAGAAGCTGATTAAGCCTGTTTACGATCATTTTGGTCGAAACATGCTATATTTTCAAATATTGTCAAATTCATTTTTATACTATGATGTGTACATATGAATGAACCGAGTTCTCATTGGCAGATAATAAACCGTCACAATTGCATAGTTATGTATGTGCAATCTCAAAAAAAATGTTACGAAATTAAAAATCACTACGTGCTTACTGGTATAAGTGCTGATAAACTGCAAGTTCCTAAGTTTCCCTGATGAAAACCTCATGATGAGAAAAACTGGAATTTCTAAACTAAGTGCATTCCTGGTCTTATAAAAGTGGTCGATTTCTCCATTAAAATCGTCAGTCTTCATATTCTTCTTCTCGAGTGATCACCGTAAGTAGTGAGGTAACTTTTCCTCTCCACGCTTCCCATTCAATCCCCCACTTCCCTTCTCCCTTCCGTCAAGAGTTTTCCTTCCTCCCTTCCCTTTTCACTTTATATTTCCTTTTCTTCTCTTGTTCCTCTTCAAGAAGGAAGGAGTAGTGGAAAGCACAGCAGAAAAGTCGACTACTGATGTAAATGTCTCTGGACATCGCCTAAAATTTTGCATTTGCGATTATGCGCAGCGAACTAATTAGCAAAACTCGTGGATATTTCTCGAATACCCATAACAACTGTCAATTATTCAAAATCTTTTCATTACAATAAATTAACATTGAAATGTTTTTGTCTGCATACATATAATGCAAAGCACATATGTATATCTTTAAAATAAAATTAGAAATTGTGACCTCTGTTCCGCGATCTTGTGAAATATCCATTAGTTTTGCAAATTTTTCGTTGCATTTCGCTAAAATGGAAATTCCACGGCCGAGAAAATGCTATAAAAGGCGCTGTCCAGAGGAATTTCCATCAGTCCTCGACTGTGCTTCTCTGCTCTCCTCTCCACTTCTCTTCTTCCAAGCCATGGCTCAATCGGTTCCTCCTGGTGACATCGTCACTTAGCTCAACACCAAGGTCGTCTTCAACGCGCCCTACGACGACAAGCACACCTACCACATCAAGGTTTGTTATCTTCAGCTTCCCATATCACTAGAATCATCGGAATTCTCCATTCCCAATAAGAAATATTTTTAGCTATTTGTTTCTAATCTTCAGGTGGTCAACACCTCTGCGCGCCGTATCGGCTGGGCCTTCAAGACCACGAACATGAAGCCTCTCGGTGTCGACCCGGCCAGCGGCGTCCTCGACCCCAAGGAGCCCGTCCTCGTTGCTGTCTCCTGCGACGCCTTCGCCTACGGCCAGGTTCGTATGAAAAAAACATTAGTGGTATCTTAGTTTATCAAACAAGGTAGCTAAATATTCCCTTAATTTACAATTATTTCCATGAGGACACCAACAATGACCGCATCACCATCGAGTGGACCAACACCCCGGACGGCGCTGCCAAGCAGTTCCGCCGCGGGTTCCAGGGCGACAGCATGGTCCGCCGCAAGAACCTCCCCATCGAGTACAACCCCTGAAGGCCTTCGTTTCTCTCCGCTGTCCCGCGAATAAACGTCTTGGGATACTATGCACACGTTTCGTACTAAACTGCGTTTGTTAATAATAAAAGAATTACTACTATGACAAGATCGTTATAACAATTGAGCTTTATTTTATTCCGAAATAGATGTTGAACAAAGTAAAATGACAAGAGGACTGGTGAAGAGGCGAGAGCAAACTAATCGTCTCGCGGCCGTTGTTTGCGGGAGGTTTGTATTCTCGTCTGCCTATGTATATTTGGTCTATATTCGAAAGTAAAATGCAAATTGGATGACACGAATATTTGATAGGAATTATTCTTCAATATTATAGGATATTTTTTAATGTTCATTATCTCTAATTTTGATTCCTTCCATGTTAAAATAACTTTTCAGTTCTAAAATTCGGCGAATACTTCACTCGTACTTTCGACAATAAGTAAGGAATAATTTGAGAAAAAAATTAAAAGGTTCCAATAAAGAAAGAAAAGGATTTTTTTAAATGCTTGCCACGTATTTTCTCATATTTTGCATTTAGGCTTATTCTCCTTATGCTGCCCTTCACTTGGCTAATAATAAAAGAAATTAAAATAGTAAACTGAAATATTATTTACATTCAAATTTGTAGTCTCAGGAGGAGCCTATAAAAGCAGCCGTGACTTCGCTTTACTTCATTCTATTCGTACTGTAGAAGTTGTTTGTCATGGTTTGTTTTCATTCTCTGCCTTCTCTCCATTCTCCATGCTCTGCGTGATCCCTTCATTTAGTTGTTGTCTCCTCGTCTGCTCTTCATCTTTTCTCTGTGCGTGATGCGTCCCGCAACGGCACTGCAATGCTATTCTGGCGTGGGCGTCAGTGGTCGACTCTCGTACGAAGACGTCGAGTTCGCGGGATCCTTCGCAGCGTCGGTGCCTCTAAAGTGCAATGCAACGCAGAAGTTCTGTGGAGAGGTGGTGTCAACACTCGTTCATTCTGTTCAGCATCTCATATCGAAGATACCTCTTTTTAGGCCGCTGGAACTCTGACGTTGCCTCAGAAGTTTCACGGGATCACGAGTTCCCTGTCATTCCTTGCCATGCATTGCGCAGAGTCTTGCGATGACTTTGATCAAGAGGTATCAAGTATATAAACTTCTCGATTTATTACATGAATCTTTAAAAAATTTGTGAGAAAATCAAGTTGCGTTTCGTAGATGAAATTCAGCGCAAAAAAATCTAACAATCTAATTCCATATTTTCCTTTTCAGCACTGGAACTCGGGAATGAAAGTTGCAAACGATAAACTCAAGAGTATCGTCAAGATGTTCGAGGATGGTTTTGAGAAGAAATTAAGAGCGGAAGGAATGAGCAATGAGAAGATTGGACAATTCAAGACTTTTATGGAGACGGTCTCGCTGGAGGTCACGATGGACGGCAAGCCGCAGTGCTGCGCATCGAATAATTGCGTGGCCCGACGGGATGTCATGGCGTTCGTGGGCGAGGCGCCCGACCCCCTCGCGCCGGGCAACCGTCGTTCCCTCGCGCGCAGCCGCACCTTCCCTTCGCTCGCCATCCTCCCCTCACTCCTCTTCGTCCTTTCCCTTATCTCTTGAGAGTGAGGCTCTCTTCTCATATACCCACGCGCTTACAAGGATATAAATATTGTTTATACATTTCTTCGTGTTGAATACAACGTTTTGCATTGAAAGAAAAAAAAGCATAGAATTGAAATTGGGTGACCCATGTGAAAATGTGTATGAAATTTAATGTTTAAATGAATGAAGAATGAATATGTAAATATTTATAAATATTCTGACTTTATACCCTCAAGAGTACAACGCAAGATGTGGAGAATGGTACAAGAGCTGCCATTTCGAACTCAAAAAGGAAAATAAACCAGTCTCATCATCTCCTTATACATTTTTAAACCGTTAAAATAATTAAATTCGACTGTATGAATATATGGGTGAGCATTTTTATGTTAGCTGATCTAATTATTTTAGTGAACATTGCCTGATGTTGATTTTTATTACAATAATAAATATGCTGATGTGCAAAACATCTCGCCAAGTTTTGACTCTTTATTAAAAAATCTGTCAATCATAACATAATGTTATGATAATTAAAACTTATGATATTTATAGTGCTTACAATACATATTTAGCTATTGTAATGAAGATAATAACGGCCTACACGTTTGCAATATGACATGCTGCTGGAGATTTGGAATTTTTTTTTAAGCTCTCAATCAATAAGAAGAAGTCATAAAGGCCTTTTGGAAGAGAGTGGTGAGGCCTTTATGCAAAAGTCCCTCGCTCTGTCGCTCGAAGGCAGTTGCCAATGAGACGACGTGCGCCGAGTGACGTCTTCGGATTCGTTCCTTTTGACAACTCCCAATCATCGATCGCAGCCGCTCACACGTCGCGGCCCTCCAGCAGCGCTAATTAAGTTTGGTCATCGTGGGCTGCTACAAGGCGGGAAAAACGTGATTTGAAAAAAATTGCGCGAAAATTTAATTTTGTTTTTGAATTCGCGGTATCATGATATAAATACGATAGGATTGGGCCGACGCGACATTAAGCATAATGGCAATTTGCCAACTATATGTTATCTTG
This sequence comes from Allodiplogaster sudhausi, assembly GCA_945643635.1. Classification (NCBI taxonomy): domain Eukaryota; kingdom Metazoa; phylum Nematoda; class Chromadorea; order Rhabditida; family Diplogasteridae; genus Allodiplogaster; species Allodiplogaster sudhausi. Next base: position 1,404,492 of record CALZFC010000072.1, read on the forward strand.
CATTATGGCCATTTGCCAACTGTTTGTCATCCAAAATCCCAAAATCACCGGCGTCCTAAATTCCATTATGCGCTGGGCTGCTATGCAGCAAGTAGTAAACATAGTAGTGACAGAGAGTAAACATAGTAATGATTGACGATTTCTAGTACTGGCCGTGACTAGCGTTTTTACTTAGGCGTGGAGGGCCGTGCACGTGCAATCGAGTTTGGAGACGGCTTTTCGAATATCCCACACCATTTGGGAGTAACTTCAAGAACACTTCCAATCCTTTCAGATGATTTGTTGATTAACCGGTAAACAGTAGATCAATCGTGAAATAAAGCAAAATTAGTAGTTCGCTGAAGCAAGAGCAACTTTACTGAATTTTCAATTCAAATAAAATAAATAAATAAATAAATAAAAGATGGATTAATTGTCATCGTCCAAATTCAGTTACAATGTATTCGAGTTCGCAACATGTCATAGAGCAATGACGAAGCATTTCATAGCATAACACGAAGCAAGTCAGGACGAACCATTCAGTGAGTTATGACAAAGGCCGGCGCGAAGAAATGTATGTTTGTAGGTAGCTCGACGACGAAGCTCGGACAGGAGTGTCGAAGACACTCACAATCAGCAGCCTATTCAGCAGCTGGAAGACGACAATAAGTACTATATGAATATATGTACATATATTAGGTAAATGATTGCCATTTCATCTAAGTGTTTTTGACTCTATGTATATCCATCATTCTCGATGATTTTCATCACTCTTTATCTGTCAAATGTCAGGTTGTTCGTCGGATGCTTGCGATTGCTCCCTTGTGTCACTAATCTGCACTGGTCCTGCATCAGTATTACCTTCATTTGAATATGTTCCCTATCTGTTACAGAGAGAAATCGAGAGTCAGATAGAGAGGGAGAAGGAGAGAAAGAAAGAAATGTAGACAAAAAAAGTGAAGGATAGCATGAGAGAAAGTGGAAAGGGAAAAAAGAAAAAGGGAAAAATAGATATAAACAACGAGAAAAGAAATGTAAAATGGAGAATAGAGAAAGAAAAAAAGATAGATACAAAAAAGAGAGAAAAATAGAAATACTGAAATAAAGATATATATATATATATATATATATATATATATGTATAGTGGATGAGCAGAAAGGGTAATTGGGTTGTTAATCTTATCTTTAAAGTTCATTCTTCATTGCAGATCGATGCGAAGTCGGGAACGAAATTGCCGAGTCGGAGAGGCGGCATCGAAATGGACGACTACGATTGCGGAAGGCGAGACTCGGCACTATGTTAGAGTAAGGCCGAATGGATGATGATATGAGTTGACGTTTGAAAACAAATGTTTATATTAGCCCTAATTAGTTTTCAGAAAACTTCAATCATTCTATGCTGTTGAATCAATTTTTGTAAACATACATACATATGTTTCATGTTTTTTTTTATGTTAGCAAGTTAACAGAGGAGGAAGCCTCACTTCATTGATTCTTTTAGAAGGGCTTTTCATACGATCTTTTTTAAAAGACGGCATTCGGCGTTACGTGCAATTCATCGGCGATACTGAGAGCAGAACGAGTGGGAGAAGGAAGGAAAAGAGACGAGAGCCGACTTCGAGAGAGAGAGAGAGAGAGAGAGAGAGAGAGAGAGAGCCGAAGGTGCGAGGAAAGGAAGAGATGTATGTGCTCCGTGGGCACTTCCCTCTCTCATGCCCATTTTCTGGTGCTCTTTTTTTGCCAAATAAATTTGTTTTAATATATTTTATTTGCTCTGAAAGAACTTTTTCTTTTAGACGCAAATGTATTGAGACACGACTGAATGGGGCATTGCAATGAACTGGCTTTACACAATGAAGATCAGTCTGCCAGGAAGCAAACCAGCTTTCACGCACTTCTTTTTTATCTTACTTAAAATTATATGCCCAAAAGATGCACAGCTGCCATTTCTATATGCTACATATGCTATTTTGTATTTTTTTTTCTTGTTATTCAGGGCATATTTATCTTATCTTTTGTCACGTATCCATTTTCTTCTCTTGATTACCGACTTCCACAACAGCTTTTAGAATGTTTGCTGTAAAACTACGTGAAGCCTGATGAGGAAGGACCCTTCGGGCCTTCTGTTTACCAACTTCAAGGCAAGTGCCAGGTGAAATTCCAGCGAGCTGATAGAACGTCGTCTACTCCTCTAAACTTTTGCTTCGTATTTTTTCATTACAGCAGGTTAATTTATCGATTTTAACATTTATTCTGTATTTACTCTATTAGTGCCACTCCTTCTATTATGTAGAACTCCCCTCCCCCCCCCCCCCCACCAATAGTACCCCCTCCCCCCTCTAATACCTCCGCTCGAAACATACCTCGAATGGATCCTGGTGGAATGGGATGCTCTTTCCAATTAAAAGATTGCAAATTCATTCAACATCTATTATAACACGAATCTTCCAGTGATAATTCCATTGAATCCGAGTAATAAATCTCTCTTTTAAAGAATAAAATGTTGTTAGCAAACTTTTAGTCAATCACATTTAACATTCAAAAATAGTGCCCCTCCCTCTGATAGAACCCTGCCCCCCCCCCCCCCACCCTAATAGTCCTTCCTCTCGCGAGGACATTGAAAAATGGGTACCCCCGGGGACACTAATAGAGGAAATACGGTATTTTTTATATTTTTTATTCTAATTTGTCTGACAAATCGTGATAAATTCAGTCTGCAAGCAGCGGCCGATCTAGAACAGAAAATGATGTTTCAATTCGTCATTCTGGCATTGTTTCGTCTTTCAACAATCACGGCTCTCGGAGCTCACAGTGAAAATAATGGTTAGTGATCAACAAAAAAACCCCAACCAAACCCTAGAAGTATTGCTACATGAAACTATTGGCTAAATGTCATTGCTACTATGTGTTCTCTCATTGTCAGTGGATGCGAAGGCGCCGAACGACAGACTGCTGACCGCGCTCCTGTCGCGATACCACAAGGCCATCAGTCCGTACGGGAGCGCGAGTTGGCAGGAGAAGGGCGGCGTGGTGCGCATCACTCTGGAGGAAGCTTCGCTTACCTACGAGGTTCGAGAGACACTTTGAGAGGATTCATCTTCCTTTTATTAACAGAAACAGCACTGAAGAAATTGTCATTCATTTTTGAATAATGGTGGAATTTTGAATAAACTTCTAACACAGGACGAACCACGTGCGCAGCATTACAACTCGCTTGGAGGCCGCGTGGTCGGTGCATTTTATTTTTTTACCTGATTTATTTTTTTATTTTAAATAATTTCAATTAAGTTCTCCAGGAATGGCACGATCCTCGCCTCCGATGGAATTCCTCGGAGCATGGCGGTGCAAGCGAAGTTGTCCTGAGCATACAACAGCTGTGGGTGCCAGAGTTCTCAACTTGCTCAAGGTTGATCACATTCTTTGCATATCTCAACACTCTCTCTCTCTCTCTCTCGCTCTCTCTCTCTCTCTCTCGCTCTCTCTCTCTCTCTCTCTCGCTCGCTCTCTCTCTCTGCATATCTCGCTTTATCTCACTCTCGTTTTCTCGTTATTTCTCGTCTTACTACTTTCTATTTTCCCTGCCTTTCAGCACATCCTCCACACCGCCTCCATTCGCACAGGCTGCCAGAGTTGGTGCCCATTTGCGCTTTAGATTGTTTCAAAGTTTATTTTCTTTTTCCCATGCAGGTAGGAGCATCAGGAAACGTTACCATGTTCTTTATCATTGACGTTGCCTTTAGTTGCCCACTTGAGGTTATTTTAACTATTTCTTCTGATGAGCACAAATCAGAAATATTCATCAATTCAGTGAAAAAAAATTTTTTTTCTTTGTCTATTTACTCTATGTGAATACTTCAAAAACTTTTTTTTAAAGTTTATTTTTAATAAGTATACTTAATATGTCTTATATGAAGGTCGACGATTTCCCATTCGATGTTCAAAACTGCTACTACTGCTTCATCCTCAACAATTATGAGAGCGATGTGTTGAAAATGGAGCTTTTGATTCACGACAATGTCAACGTCTATGTTTGTTTGCAAATATTTCCGAGGCCTACAAAATCCGTGTACTGTTATTTGATAGACATTTACATTAGGATGAAAAATGAGAGTGTTTGAAAAGAGCCATAGTATATTAGCTGGATAACGCCGCGCATTGTTGAGGACACTACGGAATGGAATCTCACCCTCGGGCGCGTTGAGGAAGAGCCGCCAATCAATTCGCATGCCGCCTCTGTACGCTGCCTTTTCATGTTGCATTTCAGAACAATATTCACTTTATGAGAGGAAATAGAGTTATACCCGTTCTCGGTAAGTGCGGAAAAAAAGAAATATGTACCTATCAACTTGAGATCTTCGAGAGTGACGAGCTTCAGGCTGGTATATCCTGCTGGAGATTCTTCTGATTACGGCTGCTGTCATCGTCATTTCGCTGATTGGTCGCAGCAAGAAGCCTCCAAGCTGCTGCACACGATGCAAGTCAGTTCTACACAGAATTTAGTGATCTTCCACAGAGAGTGTTTTGCTCTTTCTTTTCTCGCTTTCAAACGCGAACTCATTTAGCTACAAATTAAATGGCTATATCCAGAGTTTCGGGCATGAAGAAATCGATCTCAACGCCGAGTTCAGCTCCCGCTTCTTGTCTCTTTTCTCTCGCCCGTCGTTTTCTCTCTCCTCGCAACGCGTTCTTCTTCGTGTTTCTTGTAATTCACATTGCAAACATGGCCTGGTTCATGTCTTATTCGACAAATCGTTATTAGCATGTTTAAATCTGCTGAATAGCTATATTTCACTATATGTACGAGAATTACAGCTAAATGGAATAGCAATGCAGATGCTGTGGAAGGTTTATGCACGTCTGGACAACGTGGCGGAGAGGCAAAGAGCTCATAATGATATGTGTACCTGATTAAAAGTAGGATTTGTTTCTCGTTCTCTTCCTATCTCTATGCTCACTATCTCATGGTGGCAGACCATGATCGTATATCAGCGCTAGAGGCAGGAAAAGTCTAAATATATTTTTCGCATGCACGTATCTAGATGTGTCTGTATAGCTTGGAATAATGAAATATGAGACCGAATTCGGAAGCTACTCAGAGAGCGCCATGCCAAGTGTGGTGGAAAAGAGCAAACATCAGATCGTCAACTGGCAGATCGTGAGTAATAGGAAGGAAATTCGTAACAAACAATGGTAGTCGGAGTGAAGAAAAAGTAGAGGAAGATGAGGCGAGACAAGGAAGTGAAAGAAATATGACCCTGTCTCAAATGCAGCCTTCATAGAGTGCGCAATTTGTCGACTTTTTGTCGCTTACCTGTTGTGATTATGTACATACTATGTATGTTCTATAGGCAATTTGTTCAAGCGAAAAGTAGAAAAATTCGGTTCCGACCTCCTTAAAGTCTAAAGCATGCCAGCCGCTCGAGGTTATGTACGGCGAAGCCAGTGGCTATCTGTCCGCTGGATATGTCCTCGACCCAACAGCCAACCCTGTTCACTGTAGAGTTGTCTACTTTGAATGGACATGCGGTGGTGGTGGCCAGAGCGACGAGAGTGTTCTTGTCCTCTCGGTAAGTGGTGTCCTTAAAGGAGCTGTAATATCTGAATGTAAATTCAGGACGGCGTAGCGAGCGGCATGGACAAACAAATCCAATGCAGCGACCGCGGAGTCGACCCTTACTGGGTGCTCGGGGGCCCCGACGGCGAGCAACTAAATGAAACTGGCGCGAAGATCTTCTGTGCGATGCCTGAGAATTCGGCTGGACCCTGCGAATGGATACAGAATGCATAAATAGATCTTGACCTGCAATTTACGTTTAAAACCCAGCATTCGAGACTTACATTCTCACGCTTTTGTAACTCCAATCTCTGCAACCTCCGTAACATTTGCTGAATGAAAAGCCCTCTCAATTTGCATGGAAATTTTATGCGTTTGAAGAAATTGATCCACGGCACTATCCTTCTAGCTGTATGGTTATTGTAATATGTGATTTTCAAGATGGAAACACGCATTTTATGGCTTGGAGCGGTAGAACGAATCGCGGAAGGTCATCGAGGCAATCTATAAAATTGTCAAAATTAAATAACAGTTTCCTACAAGCTCTTTTTTCAGGCCCAAAAAAGTTCGTCTTTCTTGGAAGGAGCTTGAGTGGTGACTGTTCAGAAAGACAATATTAAATATACCATAATTTGTTTTCTGCTTATTTCCGTTTAGTCTTGGGATAAAAAGGAGAGTAGTAATTATAATAATATAGTTTATACGCATTATTCCTGGATTTTATTTCAAAGTCCACAAAGTACTCCATCTTCAGTTCCCATATAGATTGTGATTATAGAAGGTGTACTTGTTTTACTCACATCACGAATTAGCAAGTCACGTATAAAATCCGAACACATGAATTTCATACCAATTCACGCATCTGCGGTACGTCGCCGCCGGGCATTCCATATAAATATTAAGGCATTGATCATATACATATTCCAAAACGTGAACATAATCAGTTCAGTTAAAAGTATAGAAGGAAACCTTGATTTATGTAATATTATTGGTTTAACAAAAAATTCCAATGAAAGAATATCAGAACTAAATGCCATCGACGATAACAATGGCGACAGTTGTTTTCTTCACCCTCAATGACGCCGACGAAAAAAGTCGGCCTCTGATGCCTAAGGTGTCGTGTCTTTGCCACATCATAAATATTTCTTTCAGTCACGCGATCGTTTATGGTTTATGATTACACGGGGAAATAAAATGAGAAGGCGAAATCCTTCTCGGTTTGTCGCCCATCAATTCAAGAAGCGCAATCGCATCCGTTTTCTTCCCAATAAAAGATGATCGAGAACGTGGCTCTTTAGTCTGTCTTCACTCGTTGACGGAAAATATGTTTCCTTTCGTCGCTTTCACTTGAAACGAAAACAGAAATTTTCTTTCAGAGCTATCCTGCTCGATGCCTTTTCAGGCCTTCTTTCTATTTCTGCCTCTGCTAATCGTCACGAATGCGTATTTCGGTTAGCGGAATGTTTTAAAATGGTCCACTCCCTTCTGATAGATCCCAGTGTCTTCCATCAGCGCATTGGCACGAAAAATGAATAAACAGTTTGTTTTAATCCAGAATCATGCTCGTGTCCGCCGATCTCGGCCGCCACTGGCACTGTCGGCAGCGCAAACTGTCAGACTGGCGGCGTTTGTGATCAACAAAAACAAACTCCGCGAAGACGCCTGCGTCGTTTCGTGCTTGCAACCCTTTTCACAGCCAGTTGTCAGCCATACTCTCCGAAAAAAGCGAATGATATCCTCGCAATTGTACGAAACATAACTTTAATTGAATTATCCGGTGTCTAAACATTGTCTCTCATAACGCGGGAACACCTCTAATTGATCTTTTAGGCCAGACATGATTATATGGGAATCTAGTATTTCGTCGGAAACTTCCTTTAATGGAAACATGAAGAATATCAGCAAATCTAGAAATAGCATAGATAACTTTTCACATTGCGGTCACCGTGCATATTTTGTTGTGAGCAGTTTTGAATAATTTCCAAATCATATTCAGAAAATTTTAACATGAATAGAGCAAATCTGTATGCAGTACAAATCCGGTCTCTCGTGGCTGACAGCTGCCAATGTGAACTGCACGGATGGAGAGTACTACGCGAACAACAGGATCATCAAGGCGACCATGCTGAACTGCAAGAACCTTCCACGTAAGATGTTCACTGATGACCAGCAGTCAAGAAACTTTTTCAGCTTGCAACGAATGTACGTTCACAATGGCACCCCCATCCGAGTGCCCGCCTAACAATTTCTGTAGCCCGACAGTTGCGCGTGGATCCAACATCTACACTAACTGCTCCTACGTACACTGCCCGAACAACTACAACGGACAGGTTTGCCAATGCATTGGAGACTAGAAACGAAAACAAAGAGCATTACGCAAATAAATCTTTGAAAGAATATGCTGCCCTTGATCGAACAAAAGTAAAAAAAAAATACAGTCGTTACAAATCGGCTTTTAGCGCACGTTGCATATATTTTTGTATATATGTGCGTTGACTTGACGTTACCATAACTTGAGATTAAACATACGAACGGCAGTGTCACTCCGTTTTACTCGACGCTTACTTGCTCTACTGTAAATAAGAAATGGAAGGACTACAACAACGATTTCTACACGACTCCACAACTCACCTGCAAGGCGCCAAGTTTGTTCTTGCTTTTGCTCTTATGCCAATTGTTGTGTATAAGGAGTGAAACTGTCTGATGAATGCAACTACAAATACTGTACTTGGCTGCCATAACTACTGTGAACATGCATCAAGTGCTTGCGGCATGAATAGAAGAGTGATATAAAAGATAATCTTCATATTTAGATGGATCATGAATAAAAAGCAATTATCGAACACCTAATCTAGGAGCCTGTCCGACTCCGACTCTTATCTTCGATAAGATCGGAAGTGACTTCTTTCTCAAGATGGGAGTAATCAAGAGTAACAGAACGCATGCGTGGTGCAATGACAATGACTTCGCCGTGGTTAGATGTCACAAATAATGACGGTGTCATGGTTAGGTGTCACGAACAGAATACTGCGTTCCTCTAAATACATGCCATCTCTATTCTTGAATGCATGTGTTGCATTTCAAGAACGAGATGTAATTGATCCAGTCATGATCTGATTGTTCACTACACGTCTGCCTTCAGGGCTACATCAACGGCACACAATTACATCAGTTCCACCCGTCAGCTGTGCTGACGTGTGATTCGACAGCTGCTGTCTGGCGTGCAAAAGATGGCCTCATGATTGGCACGGCTGCCTTAGCTCGACTCATGTGCATCTGACTACGTTACTTCTTTCTCAATTCCTTCTATAACACTGACAATAAGGTGGCGCAGCTAAAGTCTCGCAGTCCCTTGGTTCACATCCATCTGACTTGAGCAGTCCGATTAGTCGCAAAAAGGAGATAAATATATATCCATCACCTGATTGATTGCATCATCGTGTAGGATGCTCCCTTCCGAGATATTACGAAATCGGAAACGCCGATACTGCCTACTGGCCCCTGCTGTTCTTGGGAATCCCAATCTACGTTGCCAATTTCATTGGTTGCAGCAACGGTCAATCGGTCTATGTCGTGAGAAAGGTAAACGAAATTCATTCTTACTTGTTCAATTTTACGGGTAACTTGGCCACGCAAGATTGTCCTGATTTGTTTCATGCTCGTCAACCTTCATTTCCTACTCTGATTATTAAGCAATGCTAAATGTATCCGTAGCAACGGTATATCTCCAACTTGACAGGGATCGGAGACTAGTCTCAACTTCTTCGAGCACGCCCACTCACTCACGTGCACTTCTGATGGTTTCTGGAGGAGCAACGACGAAACGCCCAGATTCTACAAGAGCGAAGACATTGGAATCACCTGCGGCACGCCACAACCAGGTTCGTAAACAGATCATGACTGTGTTTTCCAACCAGATAAGGCGCTTTGTCCCTGCATATTATCCATTTTGTGAGTCAACTCTATCGCACAATTCAAAATGGGCTTCATACTTCCTTTCAGCGCGCGCATTGGACGAGCACGGCCATTCAGCCAGTGGTAAAAACGGTCATGATCAAGCATTGAATTATGGCTCCGGAGAAGTGGGCGGAGCTTGAGAGTACGCAGCCAAAATCGCATGTTTTATGCGCGAAATCTCAAATGCGGGAAATTCAAAGCAAAGCTTGAAATTATTGATTCTGCCGCGTCCTGTTTGTTCTCATGGGAATCAAAACACTTGTTATGAATCTTTATTCCGTTATGTTATTTTGTAATGTTTATTATTTTAGAATGAAGCCTCAATTCCATCGAGGAATGCAGCGTGGAGCATCCCGCCGGGTCGAATCCTTCGACGCGAAGAGGTCCATCTTGGACTGCGTGTCGAAGTTGGGCACAATGTGGGTTATTCTTTCTATCCATGATTCAATGTGAATTGCTTTGCTTTGTAGAATCGCAAACGTCAATGAATTGGCGTCCTCTCCTTCCCCCGGCCTGAGCCGACTCGCAGGCAGGGTCGAACGTGGCGGCTTCCATGGCGGACGCGGCGGTGTCCGCGGAGGACGAGGAGATTTTCGAGGAGGACGAGGAGATTTTCGAGGAGGACGAGGAGGCCGCGGCGGAAGCGTCGCTGGACGTGGTCGAGGTGGCGGAGGATTCAGAGGACGCGGAAGTGGAGGCAACGGCAGAGGTGATCGACCCAACCGCCACGTTCGGATGAGCGAGGAGGAAAGGAAGAAATACAAGTTCACTGGAAGAGAAGGTTTTTCTTATTTTATTTACTACTCAACATGCAAATTTATCATAGCTGTTAATACAGCATTCTCTAAAGCATGTACTCTGCCTGAGGTTGATGGATTTATTTTAATAGTATTACTCATTGACGAACAAATGTTATTTATGAAATTGCAGAAAAAACACGTCATCCGTCGACTTCACGCGAGAATTCATCTGCTTGTCGCGCACGTTCTCGCTCATCCTCTCCACGCGAGAATTCATCTGCTTCTCGCGCACGTTCTCGTTCATCTTCTCCTGCTGTGAGCTTGTTTTAAATTTGTTGCTCAAATACTACATTTCTTCATAAATTACTTCAATAACCGAAAACAGCCTGTAGTGAGTTGAGCTACGATTGGGTTTCAGAGCCTGACGGATGACGAGATCGATGAAAACGGGCTGCTCAGTTGACAAGTCTCGGACATTCTCTGCTTCTAGGAGACTCGTCTTGTTTTTCTGTATATTATGTATTTTTCGAAGGACAATTTAAAATGGCTATTTATTGAGTACTCTGCCCATATTATGCGAACCAGTATCTTTATTATAAGTTTATCTAAATATATAGATTTATTCGGCTAAACATTGATTTCCCTACTCTCTGTTTGTAACATTCTTTCCCTTCCCCTGCTTGTAACATTCTTACCAGTCACTTCCCTCCAATTCTTGTAACATTCTTGCCCTTCCCCTGCTTGTACCATTCCTACCAATGTACTTCCCTCCAATGCTTGTAACATTCTTGCCCTTCCCCTGCTTGTGCCATTCTTACCGGTCTACTTCCGTCCAATGCTTGTAACATTCCTGCCCCTCCCCTGCTTGTAAAATTCTTACCAGTGCACTTCCCTACAATGCTTGTAACATTCCTGCCCCTCCCCTGCTTGTAAAATTCTTACCAGTGCACTTCCCTACAATGCTTGTAACATTTCCCCCCTTTCCCTGTTTGTACTATTCTTGTCGGTGATGCTCCCATTGCTTGTGTCATTCTCACCTCATGTCCGTGCTTGTACAATTCTTACCGGTATTCTTCTCTCTCTCTCTTTTACGTTCTACATATTTTTTATAATTCGATTTAGAATTGTGGTTGATCAAATGGCCTATTTGCTACTGTGAATATATAAATAAAACATCATTCTGAAAAAGGTGTCTGCACCGCATTGAAAATAATATGCAACTCACCGTAATCTTTGAATGGAGGTATAATATCTTTTAAGCCAAGCTATGGCAATTAAGACTTGAGATTTGTTACAGCAGAGCACATCCCAGAGCGAAGACGCCGCAACTGACTCTTCGTCCTACAACTCGCGGACCGCTGGGCAGGACGAAGTGAGGTGAAGCAGTCTTCCCTTCTTTCTCCGCATCTCCATCTCGCACTCTCTCTCTCATTTGGTTTCTCGGCCTGCCACTTTCCTCTCGTTTCTTCTGATAAATTTCTCTCACTATATTTGTATGTACTCTCGAATTAATGTTGTAAATTTTTGTAAAGTATCCATAATAAAAGATTTTGTGATTTAGATGAGGCGCTCATCACAATATGAGTTAGCCAAAGGGCAAAGGGTCAAGGAAGGAAGCAGAGCAGAGATACAAAAAGATGAAATCTCAATTGAAAAGAAGGGTGCACAACCCCCAGAGAAGAAGGGTGAATATCCCCCAGAAGAGAAGAAGGGTGAATATCCCCCAGAAGAGAAGAAGGGTGAATATCCCCCAAAGATGACAACTCCTTGCTCAGATATGGCCGTACAGCTGAGAGCTCTCTCGACGTCGACCCCCTCAGCTGCTCGTGTTCTTTTCCCTCCTCCTTGCACCTCATCCCAATCGTCCAATGCAGAAGATACCGAGCAGCTAAGGAAAAATTTGGAAACGGAAAGAGAGAATGTTAAGAAGCTGCTGGTGCATGAATGTGATTTAAGAAGACAGATCACGCAGTTGAAAACAAGCAACCAAACTCTCAGAGATCGCATCCAAACCATGAAGGACGAGTGTGGCCAGAATAGAACCCAAAGTAGTTCAGATCAGCCTCCTCCCACTGCTGTCCAAGTTGGGAAGGAAGCATGTCAGAGAAAAGAATGTCACAACCGAATTAAGTTCTTGGAGAGACAACTAGATGATTGGAAAAGTGAGATCGTCTCACACCGGGAAAAAGTTCGCATCCAAGAGCAGAAAGTCAAGCAAGCCGAAAAACAACTTTTGTCTTCTGTTGAAAATGCGCGTTAGCAAAAGGTGGATGCAATGGAAAAAGAACTTAAAGAATGGAGGAGCCAAACTGAACGCAGCGTGACTGATTTTGACGGTTTGAATGATGCAGAACATCAGATGAACTCCAAGGAATTGATGTTCGCTCATAACATTGCCCAGGAGAGATACGATAAGCTGCATAGAGCACATTCACAGATGAAAGCTAGCAAGAATAACATCGCTCGAAAGCTGAAAAGAGAACTCAGCGATCAGATCTCGCCACGCCAAGGAAAAAAGGTGTTCTAGGAGAATTTGGCTTGCTGAAGGACAGCCAGAGAAGACGGCGACTAGCAGAACTTCACAACTCAGTCGTTGCAGCAGCAGGAGGAATGCCAGATGAAGAGAGCCAAGAAGAGGTCAGAAAAATTGTGCAAGCCTACGTCAAGCAGCAAAAACTAAGCCTGGAGAGTGGGCTGCAGAAGCTTACCGCTGAGAAAGATTTAATGCTAACCACGAAAGCAAGGTTCTCAATGACCCAACGATGCCTAGTTAAGAGCTTACTCATTGAAAATAATGCAGACATACTCGCCCCTTCTCACACAGTTCGAAGATTGCGTTCGGATTACGGTAATCGGTACAAGTACAACTACCGTACCGTGCAGCTGTTGAGAAATGGTCAGCAGAAGACGGTGTCTCTAATTGAAATGGTGAATTTGGAAGAAGCATTGACAGGAAGAGTTCAGATGTTATTGCAAAACAACAAGTTAGAGCTTGATGGCAAGTACGATGGAGAGCTATGGGTCTGCATTACTGGAGATAAGGGGGGCGATAAGACCAAGGTTTCTCTCCTGATTGGTAATCAGAACGTTGTTAACTCTGTACAGAATGGAATGGTGCTGGCAATGTACAGTGATACAGACAGTGCAGAAGTGCTACGACTTCTTCTTCCTAACATTGCAGAAAAGGTAAATTCGTTGACATCCCTGCAAGTCTACTGTGACGGCTCCCAAATTTCCATTCCTCTGAAGAAGTTCCTGACCGGAGACTTCATGTGGCTATATGCTTGTCTAGGCTTGAAGGGCCCCGCAGCATTCAACAACTGCATACTCTGCCTGCGGGTAAAAGGTGTTCCACTCGAAGAAGATGAGCCACGATTCCCAGAGCGTACTTTGGCTGGACAGGAGCAATGGTCGCGGAGGGGAGAGAATGGGGTGATAAAGGGAATGAAGCCACTCTTCTCTGATATTCCCATCCAAAACGTCATTATACCAGAAATGCATACCATCTGCGGCGTAACAATATCTCTCGCTCTTAACCTGCTTCGCCTTGCGGCCATCAACAAGGACATGCAGAAGTGCGACTTTGCACCAGCCCAGAACCTTCCTGAAGAAGAGGACGAGGAAAGTGAGAGCGGAATGCCCTTAAATGCTGAAAAGGAGTGCCAGAAGCAATTAGGCGAAGTCAGGAAGCAGTTGAGAACAAATAAGGAAGAACTGAGAGAGTGCGAAAGAGAAGCAAGAGATGGGCCAATCTTAGCAGAATGCCTCAAAGCATGCATAGAGCGCAGATTACAAACGCCGCGAAAACCACCAAAGTGCTGCAAGGCTGCTTTCTGTCTCACTATGCACAAAGCAAGTACCCGACTCAGTCCTTCCATCTCATTCCACAACTCATGTGTCTGCAGCTTGTGTGAATCATTGGTGCATTATGCCTGTGAGGGCATCTTCACCATGCAGCAGGTTCAGCAGGTTGAAGGGAATGGCGAGTACATCTGCCGCAGTTGCGCCAACAGCACTAACATCAGTCTTCCAAGCCAGCTCGCAGAGATAGAGAAACTACTGAGTAACAGCAAAAAAGAAGCAGAAGCACTGAACAAGCTACGCATCGAACTGGAGGTCAAGAAGAACACGCTTGAAAAGATTGTAGACCAGAAACGTGGTGACGGGCAAATTGAATTGGATTATTCTTTCAAGTCAATTGGAGCCGACCTCCAAGCTTTTGGTCAATGCATGGTCGGCAACCACATTCAAAAGTGTTTGGAGAACGCAGACCTGCTATGGAACCTATATCAGGATGAAGACAACGTGGAAGAGAAGATTGAGATGATGAAGAGTCTCAAGAATATTAGCTCACTCTCTGTGCCCCGAGATCTATCTCAGCAGGAAAAGGAAGTGATAAGGCGAGATATATTGCATCTTGAACAGCTTGCCCGCAAATGTTGCCCTCGCCAAAGCAGAACACCCAAAATGCACGCCCTATTTGTCCATGTCCCTGAGATCATCGAGAGATGGGGTAGCTGGGGCTTCTTCAGCGACCAATCAATCGAGGCCTTGCATCAGGAAGAGAAGAGAAGAGCCAAGCAGTACGCAGCGATCAGGAATGAGGAACAGAGATGGCGCGCAGAGCTAAGGGATATGGCAGTATTGAATGCTATGCATGACTTGGGGAAGAACTGAGATGAGAAAGAATCAAGAAGTAAATGAGTATTCAAGTAGCTAAGATAATTTTTTCTACAATTAACTGTTCTGTTATGTATTCAAACCACATGTTAAAAGGAATGCTAGAACCCTTTTTCTAACTTAAATGACTTGTGTTGTAAACAAATGATGAAGGATAAAAATTTATCGCCTCTTTATCTATCGACATACAAGGGACAAACTAAGACTATTTTACCAGTGCTAGAAAAGAAACTAAAACCCAATGGGATCCAACCTTTCCTTGACCTGAAATCTAGGAATTGAGAATTAAGTAATGAATAAAAAGAAAGAAAAAAACAGCAAACAAGTAAAAAAATAATTGGGAAATTTAACGAAAATAGTAAATTAAGCGAATTGACGAATTCGAACCACGAATTGTGGGTGATATCCTGATGCGGCCTTCACTCATTCCTTCTACGACTGCGGTAGCTCCGTCAACGACTGAGGCTTCTTAAAAAGTTGTAGAAATCAGTAAAAAAAACATCACAAAAACAGTAATAGTTGCATTTGAGCAATCCCTTTGGCTACCACAGGGCCATGTTTTGTCTGTTGCTAAAGTCTACCGTACCACGGTGGCCAATTGGGTCAACGCAACGCGGACGCGTTGCGGTCATTTCAAGAATCTGCGTATAAGCGTGACCATTTTTGATGACAGGGTTTAAATGGCCGTGACGAGGAAGCGTACACGACACCATTCATGTCGCTCTCTCCTATAAATTTCTACGTCAGATCAGACGCTACCGCCGCCTTCTATTGCACGGCCGAAGGGCGCAAACGTTATGCCTGTCCACATGCCTACGGCTTTTATTGGGCACAGAAGATCGACATTTCCAGCCCAGTCAATCTTCGTTTCATCGAAGACCCTTTTTTGAACATGAACTACTCTAGATTCATTTACAGCATCCAGATGAATCCCATTTTTATCGTGGCACTCATCTGATCCCACGACGAAGTAGCTCTGAATATTCGCTCTATGCAGGCGGGCAGGAGGTCGTGACCTTGAACACCACGAGAGCGATCTCCTGCATGATTTGTTGGTCTCATAATTAATTTCAAGAGTTAGAAATGCAAAATATCTGGTGATCGCATCTCGATTCACGGGAAAGTGCGATTAAAGTTGGATCCATTAGAAATAAGATTGTGTGAGAGCGGGCGCACAATTACTGTCAGTGCGAGCGATGTGAGCAATTGACACTAGTTAGGTTTGGGTTTGGGCATTTAGTACTGACTTTTTGGAGTTTACTTTAAAATTGTTGCCATGTGGGAACGTAACCGGTTCGAAATAGGTTATAATGCAATTACTTCTATACTAATTCATTCAAGCAAAACGATCGATAATTCAGGTTTCTTCACTTTTCAGCAGCAGAAAGTGAGTGCCCGTCGCTCGAGGTACTATATTTTAATGCAAGCGGCTATTTGCCCGCTGGCTATGTTCTCGACACAACAGCCAACCCCATTCGCATCGGGTATAATGGCGCTGGAGGCCAGAGCAACGAGACTGTCTTCTTCTACTCTGTACGTGTGGATCCTTACAAGAACAATGACGTCATTCTTACTCTGCTCGTCACATTCAGGACGGCGCCACGAGCGGTATGGGCAGAGGAATTTCATGCTGCGACTTCGCAGTCGAGCCCTACTGGGCCCTCGGGGCCATCGACGGAGAGCCGCTTCCTGCAACAGGCGTCAAAATCTTCTGCGCGATCCCTGAGAGTTTGGCGGGGCCATGAGAATGGATACAGAATGAATAAACATATCTGGTACTGCATTTTTTTCTCTTTTAAATCTAATCTTTCGCCATTTACATTCTCACGCTACTGTCTCTCCAATTGTAACATTTGCTGAATAAAAAGCCCTTGCAAGTTGCCCCATAACATGCTTGTAAGTTTTTGAAAACAGAAGATATCAATAAGTTTGAAGATAGTGTTCCACCGCACGATTTCCTTCTAGCTGTTTATTACCACAATGTGAAATCAGTGTATACCAACAATAATATTCCATTTTTAAAGATTGAAATACGCAAATTATGGAGGAATTACAGGGAGCCCCCGGCACCTTGTAGGTTTGTAGGCACTCGACAAAATAGAGAATTCATAGTCCTGTAGGCACTCGACAAAATAGAGAATTCATAGTCCTACTTGTGATTTATCTACTTTTAGACGCGGGGCATAAGCCAAATAGGTGGCATATCTATTCGTACGTAAAGCGCGAAAAAGGATCCCTTCTGATGACGCGGATACCAGAGGATTCCTTTTGGGTAATTTCTAGTAGACCCGTTCATTCGATCTTCAAATGAAATTATAACAGAACAAAATGCCAAGGCCGATAGCAATAGCGTCAGTTGTTTGCTTCACTCTCAATGACGCCAACGAAAAAAGTCGGCCTCTGATGCCTAAGGTATCGTGTCGTGTCTTTGCCACGTCGTAAATATTTCTCTCAGTCACGCGAAATCCTTCCGGTTTGTCGCCCATCAATTGAAGAAGTGCAATCGTTGCCGTTTTGTTCCCAATAAAAGATCATCGAGAACGAGGCTCTTTAGTCTGTCTTCGCTCTTCGACTGAAAATCTGTTTCCTTTCGTCATTTTCACTCGAAACGAAATATTCTTTCAGTGCCGGCCTGCTCGATGTCTTTTCAGGCCTCCTTTACATTTCTTCTTCTGCCCATCGTCACGAATGCGTTTTTCGGTTAGCGGAATGTTTTCAAATGGTTGTTGAATAGAAATATCCTTATAAAAAATTAACCTTTTGAACAGAAATCCAGTCTTGAATGCGTATTCTATGATATGACTAGAGGTCAAACTTGAAACTAAATTCATATTATGGCTGACTTCCGTGTAGCACTGGACCCAACTGGACCTTGTTGTAAAACTTTTTAATGATAAAGTTCCTTTTCATAGTGGCGTTACTTTATTGAATTTTATGCAATTACAAGTATATTCTAATTTAATGAAGTCGTAAGGCCTTCAACTGTGTAAAGTGGCAGGTTGGCTGGAATTGCTCCTTCTGAACAAGGTGTTCCAGGCCATGTTCTAAACCATTAATCGCCCAATCTCTTCTGATAGATCGCCGTGCATTACATCGGCTCATTGGCACGAAAATTGAATAAACAGTTTCTTTATTTCCAGAATCATGCTCGTGTCCTCCGCTCCCGGCCGCCAGTGGCACGTTCGGCAGCGCAAACTGTTAGACTGGCGCCTATTGCGATCCGAACAAACTTCGCGAAGACGCCTGCGTCATTTCGTGCTTGCAACCCTTTTCGCAGCCAGTTGTCAGTCATAACAGTCTCCACCTCAAATAGACACTCTCCGAAAAGAAGCACATGATATCCTCGCAATCTTATGAAACATCACTTTAAGGGAAGTATCCGATGGCTAAATACTGACATTCATAAAGCGGAACCACCTCCAATCGATCTTTTATATAGACCAGACTTGATCATATGGGAATCTAAAAAAAAGCAGTTATTTTTTCGTCGCATAGTTCCTTTAATGGCAACTTAAAGAATATCAGAAAATCTAGTAATAGAATAAATAAATACTTTTCACATTGCAGTCACCGTGCATGTATTGTTGCGAGCAGTTTTGAATAATTTCCAAATCATATTCAGAAAATTTTAACATGAATAGAGCAAATCTCTATGCAGTACAAATCCGGTCTCTCTTGGCTGACAGCGGCCAATGTGAACTGCACGGATGGAGAGTACTACGCGAACAACAGGATCATCAAGGCGACCATGCTGAACTGCAAGAACCTTCCACGTAAGTTGCGATGTCTTCAATTCAATTTGTTTATCACATTCTCCGATTTAAGAACATATATTATTGGAAAGTACATATGTAAAGTATTCAACAGGGCGGGTCGAGCAATTGAAGGTAAAAACAAAAGGAAGAAGAAAAAACAAGGAAACAGTGCTATCGTAGTGGTACAAAAGGTCCGGAAAAACGAAAGCGAGATGGTAGATATAATTTGCTGCGGAAGGGAATTCCAGTATCTAACCCGAAAGGATAAAAATTAACGTCTTGAACGCAGAGAACGGAGTGGAGGAAAGCAAGCCTGAGAGAGTGACCACGTAGATAAGAAATAGTAAAGGGCCGAAACTGCAATCGGTTGACAAGACTATGTCAAGAAGTGCAGAGTTGCGAGTGGGTTCGAAAAGATGTTGGGTAAGAGAGTGCGTATCGTATGGAGAAAGAAGGGACGCAGCAGATGGCGGGAGAGTGACAGCGGCAGGCACGCAGAGAGGTCCATAAGCAATCCAATTGATTTCAGGGCAGTTAAAGTCACCAGCAATAATATGATTATGATCAGAGAGTTCAACAACGGCATAATCGGCATTAAGAGAGAGCATGGCATCTCAGACAGACTCAGGAGGGGCCCATGTTTCGGTGAGCAGAAAAATGCTAGTTTTCAGGCATGATCAAAAATAATCTAAAATAGGGAGCGTTCTACCAACTGATCTAATATTAATGAGAGCGCAAGAGATAGAAGAGATGTCAGTGCTTTTAATAGCAGTAGAGTTAGGAGTGACAGAATGGGAACTACCTAGTGGGTGGGGAGAGGAT
Source organism: Allodiplogaster sudhausi (assembly GCA_945643635.1). Lineage (NCBI taxonomy): Eukaryota > Metazoa > Nematoda > Chromadorea > Rhabditida > Diplogasteridae > Allodiplogaster > Allodiplogaster sudhausi. The sequence goes on from CALZFC010000072.1 coordinate 1,423,979, forward strand.
AAGAGGGTGGCTGACTCTGTGACGGCGAGAGAGCACCGGGCGGAGTCTGCTTGGCTGCCTGCTCGTCCATCGGCGACACCTCGATCGTGGCCATCAGATCGAAGCGAGTCGCCTTCGTCTGCATGGTCCGTTGTGCATCGGACAGCTCGTGGCCGTCGTGCCTGCGCTTGCCGTTGCTGCTGCCTCTGCCACCGCCACGTCCAAGTCCGTGCGTGGTCGACCGCCCGCGGCCAGAGGAACACGTGAGAAGACGGCCAGTCTGGCCAGCCTCCTGCTGCTGGCGACGCTCGAGCGCCGCTCGACTGCGGGAGCTCTCTGGGGTTGCGGAGGCGGCACACGCGGAGATCACGCACGACGAACTCGAGCCGCCCAGCCCCAGCGTTTCGGGGGCCGCAGTCGCGCCTCAGGTCCGCGTCGTAATGCAGCTGCTGTTGTTTGTAGTCGGGGCGGCAGTAGATATGTATGGGGCGTGTTGGCGAGGTCAGGCAGACAGCGGGACGCTCTGACGTGGGATAGTAAGAGATCGCGTGTGGCCTGTTCGGGGAACTGGATCTTGAGAGGCCGTGGGCGAGTGAAGTTGGGAGGTCAAGAGGGAGGGTGCCGGTGGCAGCTGACGTTGCCGAGGGAAGTGCCATCGGGAGAGAGGAGAGAGCGGACGCCCCCCGTCACAGAGCGGCCCATGATGGAGAGGGGAGCTGTCATGTCCGGCGGTCTCCTGGTCGCTGTCCTTCTCTTCCAAGCCCGTGTTGCCTTCTCCCGGATAAGAGGCTCTGCCTCCATGTTGCGTGCGACTGCTGACGCGACCGTCCTGGGAGCGAGGGAAATGGCTGGGAGAGACGATGTTGAGGAGGGTGTTGGTAAATCGGTCGAGGGACTCGGACAGCTTGGCCAGGAGATTGCTGTTCTGCTCGGCCGCGGACTTGAGAAGCATGTCGTACTTCCTGTCGATGAGGGCTGCAAGAGAAGCGGATACTTTGTCGGCGACAGAGGAGACGAAGTCGTAGTCTGGGGAGAAACTTGACTGGGCTTTCTTCCCCATATTGACTGTGAAGAGTGAGGATCTGATAGCGGCTACCTCTCACTTGACCAGAGCGAGGACTTGACCAGGGCTACATGTTTCTTGATTGTATGCAATCAATTAACTTTTCAGCCTGCAACGAATGTACGTACACAATGGCACCCGCATCTGAATGCCCGCCTAACCATTACTGTAACCCGACGCCGGTGCAAGGATCCAACATCTACACTAACTGCACCTACGTGCACTGCCCGAACAACTTCAACGGACAGGTTTGCCAATGCATTGGAGACTAGAAACGAAAACAAAGAGCATTTCCTAAATAAATCTTTGATCGAACAAAAGTAAAAAAAATAAAGTCTGTTACAAGTCGGCTTTTAGCGCACATAGCATATATTTTTGCACAATGTATATGCATTGACATGACGTTACCATAACTTGAGATTAAACACCCGAACGGCAGTGTCACTCCGTTTTACTCGAAGCTTACTTGCTCTACTGTAAATAAGCAATGGAAGGACTACAACAACGATTTCTACACGACTCCACAACTCACCTGCAAGGCGCCAAGTTTGTTCTAGCTGTTTCTTTTATGCCAATTGTTGTGAATTAGTGGAAGGAATGCAACAACAAATACTATACTTTGGCTGCAATATCTACTGTAAAAATGGTGACAAGTTCTTGCCCCATTTATTGAAAGCTGACAATTGTAGCTATTTTGCATATTTCCATGGATTTCTCTACCATTGAAATATCCACCAGGTGTTTGTATGTAGAGAAAAAAAACATGATGAATAAATCGCAATATCGAGCACCTACTCCAGGAGCCTGTCCGACTCCGACTCTTATCTTCGATGTGATTAATGACTTCTATCTCAAGATGGGACTGATTGAGAGCAACATGACGCATGCGTGGTGCAGCGACTATGAAGGCGCCGTGGTTAGGTGTCACAAACGGAAGACTCCATTTCCCTCCACAAAATACACTGCTTGATTACATGTAATCAAGGAGTGATATTATATTTCTAGATCAAGATGTTGTTGAACACGATCAAGATCTGCTGATTGTTCAATACTTGCCTGTCTTCAGGGCTATCTCAATGGCGCAGAATTACATCTGATCGATCGGCCAGTTATGCTGACGTGCGATTCGGCAGCTGGTGTCTGGCGTAAAAAAGATGGCTCCATGATGGGCACGACTACCGTGGCTCGGCTCATTTGCACTAGAGACCGTACATAAATTCTTTCACTCTTCCTACTATAACACTCGACATTGAGGCTCAAATCTAACATACAACAGCTCAAATCTAACAATCAATTAGTTCACATCAACATGACTTGAGCAGCCCGTTTACTTTTCACTAGAGGCAATTAAATTAGACTTTCATTGCTCGATTGAATACACCGCTGTGTAGGATGCCGACGTCCGCCCTCCATCGTAGCCGGAAGCATCGCTCCAGCTAATCCCGCCTATGGGATCTTCGCCTTGGACGAACCATTCTTCATTGATGGCTTCATTGATTGCCCTAACGGTCTCTCGGTCTACGTCACAAGAAAGGCAAAGCGTTCATTCTTAATTGTTCAAATTTTTGAGAGGTATGCCATTTCTTACTACTTCCGATCCATGTTGGTGCATTAAAATTTCTCGTAGGAAGTTCCGAATTTGTTTTACGCTAGTCAACGTTAATTTATTACTTTGATTATTAGGGAATATGAAATGTATCCATAATAACAGCCTCTCATTTGACAGAGATGGATCAGTCCGGAGCCACTCGACTTATACGAGCACGTCCACTCACTCACGTGCACCACTGATGTTTTCTGGAAAAGCAGCGACGATGCGCCCAGATTGTACATTGGCGAAGACATTATCATGACCTGCGGCAACCCACCACCTGGTTGGTGAACACATTGGACAAACGAGCATCGTCTCAGTCTGTTAGCAATTTTGTGTATCAATATCAACTCAATCGCACCCTTCAAGATGGCTTCATTCTTCCTTTCAGCATGCACATTGGATGATGAGGCGTTCACGAGGCCACTCACGCCGCTCCCCCCTGTAGTTTCCTACGTCAGCTCAGACCCTATCGACGCCTTCTATTGCACCGTCGACGGGCGCAAACGATGTGCCTGCCCACATGCCTACGGCTTCTATTGGGCACAGAAGATCGACGTTTTCCCTCTAATCATAGTTTGTTGCATCAGAGAAACATGATCTATTCTAGATGCATTAACAGGAGCCAGATGAATCCCAATTTTATCGTGGCACTATTCTGGTCCCACGACGTGTCAGCCATGAATATGTGCTCTTCTCTGACATGAAGGAGGTGATGACCTCGAACGCCAGTAGAGCAATCTCCTGCATGACATGTAGGTCTCTTAACTCATTTCAAGATTTAGAAATGCAAAGTCTCTAGCGAGCGTTGTGCGATGAAAATCCGGAATCCTCGAGAATGGAAAGTGAGCGAAAGAGCTGTACTGACCCTGCGTTCCGAATAACACCATTCATAAAACAAATGAGAAAAAACATTACACTGGTGTATGTTGAGAGGATGGAGGAGGTCGCTTATAGGAGCCGTTCACTGAATAATTGACATGTGGTTTCATGAATGTGGATCAATTTGTATTTGTCTAAAACTTAGTACCAGAACGTGTGAACAATTTTTTTCTACTTGATATAAAATTACAAATCCGCAAAATATTAAAAAGAAAAAGAAAGAAATCAAATGAAGTTCTCTTAACCGCCGTTCTCCATTGTTTTAATCTGTCTGAATAATTAATTATATTACAATTGCTAACATACGAATTTGTTCATTCTTTTGAAAATTCAGTTTGTTACTCCACTAAGCCGTCGGAAGAGCGCGCAGGTCGCTCGAAGTGTTGTACCGTGACGCAAGCGGCTATCTGCCCCCTGGCTATGTCTTAGATCCAACAGCATTAAGATAGCAGTGATGCCATATTCACTCTGCTTTTCACATTCATCAGGACGGCGTCTTGGACGCCATGGACAAACGAATCGAATGCGGTGACCTCGGACTCGACCCTTACTGGGCCCTCGGGGGGCCCGACGGCGTACAACTACCTGAAACGGGCGGGAAGATCTTCTGCGCGATCCCGGCGAGTGCGGCAAACACACCTTGAAAATGGATACAGAATGCATACATATGCATACATACCTTTAGTGTTGAATTTTTGTTTCTTTTGCAATCAGCTTTCAAGGCTTACATTCTCACGAGAATAACTCCCCAATCGAATGAACTCCCCAATCCCTCCATAACATTTGCTGACCATGAATAAAAAGATCAAGCAATCAATTTTTCACGTGGAAATATTTGTAGCTTTTTCGGTAGCAAACTATCAGGGCACTGAACTGGAGCTAAGGCAAGACGGTAACAGCGTCTTTTAAAAGGGACGCCTATAATTCGTTGTGATGCCTACACCAGAATAGATCAATGATTTCACTTTCAGATGGACTATTTAAGGACATGTGAGTGACATGCTGTAAATCGCAGCCTGAATCGTTCTTTAGAACATAGCAACTTTCAGGGGTGGCCGGCCCCGGCCAAAGCCCCGGGCCCCGGCCCCGGCCCCCGGGCCGGAGCCGGGGCCGACCTCGGGGGCCCCTGGGGCTGTGGATAATTAAATAAAGTTCACCCCCCGTTGAACAAATTTTGAGCCAATTTATGATGAAATGTGAAATTATTTATTCAGTATGCGTTGCATATGTATTGCACATACGCATTTTCTCAATTCGTAATGGATTTTGGAAATTTTTTAAAGAAATTTTTTTTTAGCTTTGGGGCCGGGGCCGACCTCGGGGGCCGGGGCCAGATATTTTCGGCCCCCGGCCACCCCTGGCAACTTTTGCGCCATAATTCCGAGATATTTGGGCATTCCATGACATCTCAACTTACGTGGAAGATCCTTGCAGTTGAGCACTGTCGAATTGATCATGTTGTTGTTCGCATAGAAGTAGCCACAAGAACAGTTGATCTTGTCCGCCGTCACCACGAAAGCCCGCTCTTGTACTGCAACGACGACTCAGCATCATTATTTTTTATGTGTACTGGCTCTATTTTCCATTTGTTCTACGCTACCTGGATTTTAGTTTCAAAAAGAAATCGTAACCAAAAAGAAATCATTTCTACCAATAAGTATAAAGAGGACAGAGTGACGGTGACAATACGCTTAAAATTTTGAACGGGATCTTCTACTTATTCCTAGTTCAACGCTTGTCATTAAAGAAGAAGATGATGATGAAGAACTTCTTTTCAATGTACATATGTTGCATCGCAAGGGACACAAGAGATGCTAATTAGCTAATGGATGCGGTGCATAATATGCGTGGATCTGTCTAATTAGCATATAAATACTCTCATGTTGTGCTGTCGCGATTAGTTGTGAGTGAGTCGTCCGCACGTTATCGCCGTAACCTCACACGTCATCACCGTCGCAATCGTGCAAGAGCCAAAAGGTCTTCTTCGTTCCAACGAAAGCAGTTCATTCCACAGGTTCAATTTATTATCATTATTAAAAGTAGGAAATCAAAGTTTTTTTTTCTTTTTGGCTATTAATTTCAGGTATTGAACAACCAATTGCGATAGCTTTTTATTCATCAAATGATAGACAGTTGGGGAGAGTCGAGAATGCTTAAATTTAAACGAAAAAATGCAGTTCTAGATGTACAGTCCCGCCAACATTTCAGGTACATAAATTAATTAGATTAATTAGATTAATTTAAATAATTTCAATTGGAATTTGAGCGATATTAGGCTGTTTTACGTTTGTTGTGTTTGTTCGGGTGGTTTTTGACATGCTGAACAAGTACATATAGTCAGATTTTAAAAAGAATCTGAAATGACCGTTAAAAAACGAATTCGGCCGGTTTTAGGACGGTCATGGCCGTCTTTTAGCTGCTGTCGATCATGTGTTATCCAAGGCACCTAAAACACGGCCATGGCCCTTCTAAATCCGGCCGAATTCGTTTTTAAACGGTCATTTCAGATTCTTTTTAAAATCTGACTGTATGTACTTGTTCAGCATGTCAAAAACCACCATGACAAACACAAGAAACTGCGTAACAGTGCCTAATATCGCTCACATTCCAATTGAAATTATTTAAATTAATCTAATTAATTTATGTACCTGAAATGTTGGGCGGGACTGTATGTATGCATCTCGTATCCATTCTCAAGGTGTGTTTGCCGCGCTCGCCGGGATCGCGCAGAAGATCTTCACGCCCGTTTCAGGCAGCCGCTGGCCGAAGGCGCCGAGTTCCCAGTAAGGGTCGACCCCGTGGTCGCTGCATCGGATTGTTTCGATACGCCATCCTGAATGGGACGGGGGCCGAGTAATTATGATATCAATTTCCTTTATGGATCCACGTACAGAATAGACGAGGACAGTCTCGTCGCTCTGGCCGCCTCCACATGTCCATTCAAAGTAGAAATAGGTGCGGTGAATGGGGTTGGCTGTTGGGTCGAGGACGTATCCAGCAGGCTGATAGCCACTGGCATCGTGGTACAACACTTCGAGTGGCCGGCACGCTTTCGCTTGCGCTTAAAGGAGGCTTAAATGAATAGTATGTAAGCATTTGTAATATGATTAATTATTCATCAAAAATTCATTATATTAAAACAATGGGGGAACTGCAGCTCCCATAACCTATTTTCCTTCTTCTTTTTTTTTTCGTTCTTGTAATCTTTTGATAATTTGTCATATGAATGAATGAAACGTTGAATCAACACTAGACTTACCTATCACGCACGAAATTGCCCTACTGGCGTTTTGGGAGACCGCCATCTGGCCACGAGAGTAGAGCTCGTATTGATGGTCGAGACGTCGTGGAAGAAGATTAGCTCCGTTATAGAATTTGTCCCCATCAAAATGAATGGAGAATAGATCATGTTCACCAAAGATTTTGCGATGAAACAAACCAGGACTGGAGGGATGTGCACAGGCGTATTCAGGATGTGCACAGGCGTATCGTTTGTGCCCGTCGGCGGTGCAATAGAAGTTGGCGGTAGCGTCTGATCTGACCATGAGAACTATATTGGGAAGCGGCGTGAGCGGCGTCGTGAACGCGTCAACATCCGACGCGCATGCTGAAAGGAAGAAGGAAGCCATCTTGAAGGATAGCGATCGAGTTGAGACACAACATCGATATCCGATAGAGATAAGAAGCGTTGCCTGGTTGGTGTACAGTCAAAGGTGTGCACGAACCCGGTGGTGGCGTGCCGCAGGTGATGTTAATGTTTTCGCCAATGTCTGGGCGTCTCGTCGTTGCTTCTCCAGAAACCATCAGTTGTGCACGTGAGTGAGTGGGCGTGCTCGAAGAAGTCGAGAGTCGTCGGCTCAACTGTTCCCTGTCAAAGAGGGGAGATAAGAAACATTGTTATCATGGATAGATTTAACCTACCTGTCCTAATAATTAAACTAGGAAACTAACGCTAAAACAAAGGCCTTTCCTACGAGCAATTACAAAACGAAAAACATCTTGGGAAGTAATCAATGAACTCTTACCATAAGATAGTGCAAGTAATGATGTTTTTCTAAACCTTTCTTAAGACGTAGACCGATAGGCCATTGGTGCAACCAATGTTGTCGTTGTCGTAGAATTGTGGATCTTCCAAACCCAGCTTATCCCGCAAGGAGGGATCGATGTTTCCGATGGGGTTTGGAAATTGGCATCCTACACGACCATGCAATCAATCAAGCGATGAATTTCGATTAATTTCCCTTTAGTGAATAAACAGGCTGCTCAAGTTAAGCAGTTATGAAGTAATAAAGTGCTACATTTGATCTGTGCACCCTCAATGTCAGTGTTACAGAGGGAAGTATGAAAGAACTAACGTTGTGTGATGCACATGAGCCGCGCCAAGTCAGTCGTGCCCATGATGGTGCCATCTTCAAGACGCCAGACACGAGCTGCCGAATCGCACGTCAGTACAACTGGCCGAACGAACTCCACGGATTGTGTGCCATTGATGTAGCCCTGAAGGCAGAAGTGAATTGAACAATCCGATCTCCAGAAAGGAGCGTTTATTTTGGCGAGGAACGTTGTTTTCTGTTCGTGCCGCCTAACCACCATGCCGTTACTGCACCACGCATGCGTCAAGTTGCTCTCGATAACTCCTAGCTTGAGATAGTAGGTATTGTCTATCGTTTCGTATGCAACAGACGGCGTCGGGCAGGCTCCTAGATCAAATGTTCGCTATCTGCATCTTATTTATCGCGATATTTTTGTTTTCTTCTACCGTGTGGCTATTTAATGGTAGTGATATGGAATAGCATATCCATGGAATTATGCAGAATATCTTATATTACCACTCTTCAATACATGGCACAAGAACTTATTGCCTTGCAAACAGTACTTGTGGCATCCAATGTACAGTATTGGATTTTTCACAAGACTTGGCATAAGAGCAGTGGAAGGAATGCGACAACAAATACTGTACATTGGCTGCCACAAGTACTGTTTGCATGGCATAACACAAGAACGAACTTGGCGCCTTGCAGGTGAGTTGTGGAGTTGTGTAAAAAGCGTTGTTGTAGTCCTTCCATTGCTTATTCACAGAAGTGCAAGTAAGCGTCGAAGACAGCGGAGTGATGGATGTTTAATCTCAATTTATGGTGACGTCTAGCCGATATGTTTATATGAGCTGAATGTTGTTTGTTGCACACTGTATCAAGAGGAGAACGTTGTTTCATCGATTTCTTCCTGAATATGTGTTTTGTTGCCAACGTCTCATTCGATGGCAAACCTCTCCGTAAAAGCTGTCCGGGCAGTGTACGTAGGTGCAGTTAGTGTAGATGTTGGATCCACGCACCGCCTTCGTGCTACAGTAGTGGCCTGGCGGGCACTCGGATGCGGGTGCCATTGTGTACATGCATTCGTCGCACCCTGAAAAGGTTCTTGATTGCACGTAATGAATCAATATCTCACTGATGACTTCGCAACTTACGTGGAAGGTTCTTGCAGTTAAGCATGGTCGGCTTGATGATCCTGTTGTTCGCGTAGTACTCTCCATCCGTGCAGTTCACATTGGCAGCTGTCAGCCAAGAGAGACCGGTTTTGTACTGCAAACAGATTTGCATGTTTAATTGTTCTGAATACAATTTGGAAATTGATCCAAAATTAATTTTTATTTATTAATTTACGCTTTTTCTACAAGTGCTGAGGTTCTTCATGTTGTTATTTAAGCTAAGCGTTAAATTTCGCACAGTATTGCAGTGATATCAACAGCATTTTCCAGGAGTGCCTATTTGAGGTGGAGATTGTAATGACTGACAACTGGCTGTGAAAAGGGTTGCAAGCACGAGACGACGCAGGCGTCTTCGCGGAGTCTGCTCGGATTGCAAACGGCGCCAGTCTGACAGGTTACAGTGCCATTGGCGGCCGCGAGCGGCGGACACAAGCATGATTCTGGAGAGAGAGAAAACTGTTTATTCACCATTCATGCCAATGTGCTCATGTGAAGGGAGTTATAAATTCCATGACACATTGGTATGAAAAAGGAGCTTAGGACATGGTCTAGAACACTCTTGCCAGCCACACAGGGGCTCTACGCAGTCGACTCCCACCCAATAGGATTTTTTTTCTCATTTTTAATTAATCATTTTAAAAATATTCCGCTAACCGAAATATGCATTCGATACGATAGGCAGATGTTTTAGATCACGTAGATCGCATGCATCCTCCTCCTCCAGGGGAGGATGCATGCGATCTGCGTGATGCGATCACATTTCAGCTTCTTGTCGCCATTAACGAGATGCTATTTTCCTCCTGGCTGCATATATCTGCCTCACTGATTGGGAGTGTCTTTTCGACCACCAAGAAGTAAGCTGAAAAATTATTTAAAAATAAATAATGTATCCCGACCCGAACATCCGTAATCGGATCGACTTATCATCCTAATCAGCGTTTTTTTTGCTTTCAGAATGTGAAAGATGTGTCCATCCGTCAGTGATTTTGGCCGATGGGATGGGCATTTGCTGAGACGACGAAGATCTTGAAATGTTCTCGAGATCAAACTTTATCGTTGTGTTTGCTGTAGTAATGTAGAATGGCATCCAGCCGGGATTACTACTCTTGCGTCCCCATCAGCATCGTGACTTGCGCGAGAATTCGTTTGAATTCTTTGATGGTACGCTCGGATCCTTTTGGACGGGGGAAACTTTTGAAAACAGTCCTCACGAATACCGACTCATCAAAGAATTCCAAGTCGCAGGCAATCAACTCCGATCGATCCTCCTCATGTACAAGACGTTTATAAGCAATGGACTCGACGCCCTTCTCACAGTCCTTTACCTCTCCGAATTCTCTGCAGAAGTCTCTTGTCTCCTTCATAAGCTCCGCTCTCTCTCTCTCTCTCTTTCTTTTGTGATCAGCACAGCAGCACAATTTTCACAATTCCTTCATTCGATCACACTTCCGTCGTTCAGAATCACACGTAAAGGCAGCACAAAAGTTGCTAGACTAGGTCTTCATTAAAAGTGAGGTAATCAAGAGCGGTGTACATTTTGAGGTTGCAAACTACATAGGCACTTTTTAATGGCTCCATGAGCTTTTTATTTGAGAAAAAATGGGAAGGGGACGGGCGAAGGGATAGATTGGATTGGAAGTGGGCAGAGGTCATTGGGGAGTGGGCGGGACATCGACAAGTGGGCGGGGCCTTTTTCCTAGCTTTGCCCCCTTCTTTTAAACGTCCATCGTAGTCGCGGCCGTCGGCCACTTGTTCCTCTTCTTCCCGTTGTCGGCGTCGTCCGGTGCCGCCTTCTTCGCTTCGAGTCCATTGGCAGCGGCCGAACTGGAAATAGTAGCCGTGATTTAAACATCTTGTTGCATGTACAGAGAAGAGGTTGGGCGGGCTTATCCCGTAATAAACCTACTCGATCGCCTTCGTGAGATGTTTCATATTCTTGTCAGTGTGTGGGCGCTGCTCGACTGGCACGACATTGCGGCCAAACTCCATCAGCATTAGCAGAGGGAAGGCGATGTCCTGGATAGATAATTAATTATATATTCTTTTAATGTCATAATTAGAAATTAAGATAAGAAGATAATTAGATATTATTGTTTTCTTTTTCCATTTTTTTTGTGTTTATTCTTTGATTGAATTCATTGAATTGAGTTATTGATTGATTCGATTTATTAAGAAACAATTTATGGATTGATTCATCTTACTGATGATGACATGGCAAAGCAGCGCTAACCAGTGACGTTTGGAAGGCGCCATGGCGTGACTCGGCGACCTTGACATAGAGCTGCTCGATGACATTCTATGAATAAATAGATGAGATTTTTTAAAGTTAAAAAAGAACCGAAAAGACTGATTCGATCAATCAATCAATCAATTTATAGGGTGTAACATGAAACAAGAAGTGTAGCACACGTGGAAAATTATTATGAGAGATAGAGCAAATAATCGATCGGTGCAAAAATCGAGCACCTCGGCGCCGGATTTCGGAAAGTCCAGCTCGGTGTGGAAGAGATTGCGCCCGAGCACGAGCGCAGTCGCGACCTGGACAGCGCGTCCGCCGCCGAGGGCGTCCATGACGAGGATGCGATGGCTACTGCGCTCGAGCGTCGCCTCGCCGCACGTTTTCAGAAGTCCGCGAATCATGTCCTGAAACGAAATGGTATAGGCTAGGAGCTACGGTATTCACTGAGAGTTACGGTATTCATTTAGAGTTACATTACTTCGTGAAGGGCTACGGCATAGGCCCGGAGCTACGGTATTGCGCGTAGGGTTACGGTATAAGCTAGAGCCACTGTTTGAACTGAAGGTTTGCGGAATAGGACTTGGAGCTAAAGAAAGTCATGGTGGGTACGGCACCGAGATGATGTTTGCATCACGCGGCATCTCTCGCTCGGGCCAATTCGTGACTTTGAAGAACTCGACGGTCGTCGACGACACCTGAGAGCCGTCCTCGATCGAGTGCTTGTTGATGCAGAGCACGCGGCGTTCGACGTCACTCTGAGGAAGAGAACTTGGACGGGAGGGCGGCGCTTAGATGGCGCTCAAATTTAAGTATAATAAGTGCGAAGCCTAACCGGAGCCGGCTCGTCCTTGACGTGCACGCTAATCAAGAACTTCTTATCGCACGATTCCATGAACATGAGCTGGCGGTTATCGACCGGGATCAAGTTTTCCTCTTTCTGCTGCTTATTTTTCTTCATCGCTTGATGCCGTGAAACAAGCTGGCGGTTATCGACAGGGATCAATTTATAATCTTTCTTTTGCTCATTTTTCTCCATCGCTGGATGCCATGAAATAAGCAGGCGGTCATCGAGCGGGAACAATTTATCCGCTTTCTTTTGCTTCCCTGGCTTCTCTGGCTTCTCTGGCTGTTCCGGCTTCTCTGGCTTCTCTGTCTCGTCTGTCTTGTCTATCTTCTGGGGATTCTCTGTCTTCTCTGTCTTCTCCGGCTTCCCTTCTTCTCCTTCATCCTTCACACTCGGCGCTTCGAGGTTTCTACACTTACGAGGGTACATTAAAAAATTGAATTTTGTAATAAATATTTAAAAAAATATAGGTGTTTCCACAGTAATTGATATATGCATATATGTACATAGGAAGACCTGAAATTAGTACAAGACTACGATTCATTTCGTTGATCGATTAAGAATATATTCTCGAATTGTTTGAAATAAACAATCGTACTTTTGCCCAAGACTTTTCTGGCTGCCTCCAGCGGCCGCCCTCTTCTTGCTGTTCTTGCTGTTCTTGCTATTCTTCTTTATGATCTTCGTGCCCATTTTTTCGAGCTCTTCTTTCAGGTACTTGTTGTACTTCTTTTCTTCGATGCTTTGTGGAAGGAAGAAGGGAATCTGAAATAACAATAAAAGTTTCAATCAACACTTTTTTGTCTTCTCGATATCGAAAGAAATGGTCGATGTAACCGAATCAATGGCATCAAAGCGGAGTGACTGCTTGACTGATTACGATATGCTCACCTCATCGGGCAGAGCAATGCTGACGAAGACACTGATGTTATTCCCGAGGATGTTCTCGTAGAAGACCGCTCGCTGCTTCATCGTTGGGATCTGGCACGATTCGGTATGATTATTGACAAGCTAGCCAATCTACTTTACTCTACGTGTGTATCTTCTTCAAAAGAACATGTGTGTGTCATTTCAGAGACATTAATATATTTAGAAGAAAAACTCTCGTCTCCTCGCCTGTCCGATGATAATGTTCTCGTTGCCGCGGATGTAGTTTGCATGAAGACGGGGCAGGCCGCGTGGTGCCTTTAGCGCAGTCGCCATCGTCTGCGGAGTCGAAAAGCTGTGCAAAATAATGAATGAAGAGACAGAACTCAAGATTGAATTGAATCGAATAAAATTGTCCTGACATAGTTTTTCTTATATTTTTAAATTTGCCGCCGTGAAATAATATCGATCGAACCGCTGCGCAAGACGCTGCTCGACGCCAATGAGATGGACTGCTCCGTTCTCGTCCTCCTTCTCTCCGTCGTCCTTCAGATGCACAGGCTTGGGCGGCTTGTCGAAAACTGCCTTAAAATAGGTTTTGTTAGCTAAGTATCTTAAAGGAGCCTTAATAAGGACGTTGGCTAAGCCAAACCTTAAAATTATGTCGTAGTTATGTTCTTAAGCAAGTCTTAATGAATTTTTTTAAAAATTAATTTTTTGTTAAGTTCTGAGGTTAATACTCAAGACTAAAGCAGTCTTAAGCTAATCTTACTTACAATCAGACTCGTCTATAGACCATCCAATTGCAAAAAAAAAAAAAATCTTTTGCCTCCGCAGTATTTCCGGTAGTACTTTCGGAAGGCGATGACGGTTGTGGCTCCCTCTTCTTCTTATTCTTCCACAGCTTCATCCCCTTAGCGATGAACCAGATTCCTGCAAAAGCTAGAACAGTAAACATAGGATGTTACTCCATCTATAGAAGTTTGTGATTATCTTTCTTTATTGCACATTTTTTTAAGGAATTTACGAGAAATTATGAACATAGATTTTTTGGGCGTCTCTAATTTTTACGTTCTTTTGCATGATATTCAGACTAAAGAGCGCAAATTTAAACGTAGATTTTTTTTTCTGATTTAGATTTTTTTTGTGTTGGATGATCTGATCCTCGTACCGGCCACAACCAGAGCGACTAGGAAGAGAGAAGCGACAACGATGATGATGATAGTCAACATGCTGATGCCTTTCTGAAGAGAATTTATATGACATTCGATAAGAACTCGTTCCCAAATCTCTGCAGAATGCATCCCCCGTACCGAGAATTTAATTACATAAAAAATAGTGCCCCTGCACTCTTTTTGTAAGAAGTGCGGCATATTACGAATATTCTTACTCTCTCAGCTTCTGAAGTTGTCTGGCCGTCAATCTAAATTAAATGTATTTGGCCAACTAATATTTTAGTTCAAGAAGAAAAATTACTTGAATAATTTAGCAAACTAAATAAGCATTTTGACGATTCTGCCGGTAGGCAATATTTTTTTAAGCAAAACTTGCAATTTATTCGTTAGTCAGCGAACAGTTTCGCATATTCTGCATTTGAATCACAATTTTTACTCGATTGACAAAGTAAGCCATTGTCAAGAGCGATCGTTGATCATCATCCTTTGCTCATCTCCCTGCCGACCTGGCTCGACGATGTAGAGTAGGACGACGACACGGTCGTCGTGGTGCGCGTCAACTCCTTGTACTTGTCCCTGACTTTCTTCTTCATTTCATTACGCCATTCAAAACTGTTGCATGGTTCCGTTCCATGCAAGGTACAATAACACGAGACAGTGAGCTGGGAATTGTTGAAGATGCCGTCGGTGCAGCCATTCCCACTCGTTTCAAGGCATGCGTAGGTCTTCTCGTGATATTCTGCGATGTTACTGCTCGTAACGTCGAATTTTGCAACGCACGTCTGCTTATTGGAGTCGGTGCAGTTTGCTTCAGGAAAATTTAGTTTATCCGTGAGACAAATCTGAAGCGATTTTTTTTACTTTCTTCAATAACTCTTGTTCATAATCTTTCGACGAATGCAATCAGTTCAGTGAGAAAATTACTTAATATATATTAATATTAATGTGATCTTTGACCGTAGAGTTCGTCATGGTGCGATCAACGAAATGGTTTCCTGAAAGTAGAATTATAGAGATAGACGAAGTAATTCATCTCGTATTAGCTTTTTGAAATATTCACGTTTCTTAATCATTAGGGGATAAAGTAGGATTGCAATAATCGGAAGCCTAAATATTTGGAAATTATAAACTACTGTATCGAGAAAGGGAAAAGGTCGGGCAAAGTGGAGGATGAGAGAAAGCAGGCAGGGAGAAGAAGCAGAGAAATAGAACGAACTTCCAGAAGCGACCGACCGAGGATGACGAGAGTAGAACAAATGATGGCAAGTGCTCTGCGAATCGCTCTTTTATACGCTCTTTGGCTGCACTCTCAACGAAATGCACTTTGAAAGTACAAATTTCACCTATGATAATGACCATTACAAACACGTAGAAGAGCGCTTTTCGCATTTCGAAGAACATTTCAAGAACTAAAGACTACATCTGCACGTAACTATCACGAATTCAACAGTCGCTGCTCACGCTAGTTCACTCTTTAAATTTGCATTTTTAGAATTAAAATTAAAATATTTATCTAGTACCTACATTGTTGTGCGCTAAAGGAGATAGTCGTTAACTCCTAACACGAAATGTCAGCACGCTTAAGTACAGTAGTAATGAGCAACACGTTCTGGGCAATTTGACAAGATCCTTATTTCGAAACCTTTTCTACCAAGCTGCCTGGAATCGCATCCAGTTTTTTTACCACTGTTTTTTTCTTTCATAGTTCGGTGTTACCTTTGTTTCCGCCTCATCAACCAATTATGTCCACTTAGCGCAATCTTGAATCACATCCAATTAAAGCAATGTGTTGCGCCTTCTCTTCTTCGTTTCGTCATTCATTCAGGTAACCTCTCTTTTTTCATATTTCTACTTCTTCCGTGACTTTTGCTCTCTTAACAAAATAATATGTATACATTTCAAATCGATTGTCGTTGTAGAGATCAACGTTTCCACTGTCATTAATATTATGCTTGGAATAATAATTTTAATAAATATTTTTTTATCTCTCTCTTTCCTGATTGGTTCTTCCTTTCAGCGTCTTCAATGGCTCTTCGTGCCCTCTCTCATATCGGCTGTTTCCCACGCGACTTCCCAATGGAAGACGAGTGCAACGTCCCGAAGATTCTCGCCGTCTCCGAGCACGTGATTCTCTGGCGCCAGAAGTCTGGCATCGACGACAACTCAACGGAATTCGTCGTCTTCTCCGCCAGGACTCCAACCCAAATTTCCCTAGGCTGGCGACCCCTCAGGCCGACTGTGACCGCTGCCGACTCTTTCTCACTCCTCTCACGCCGATGGCGTCGCGACAACTCGCACACCATGCCACTTGCGTGCTGCCGGTGCCAGTGCCGAATGATGATTGGTGCATTGTGTCAGCCGCTTTCGCGACCGCAACGCTTCTCTTTGTGCCCATCGCTCTGCACACGAGAGGCCTTGCTATCGTGAGCTTCGCCAGTTCTTCACCCCACTTTGACGGTGATGTCACATACGAAATATCCATGCACATCCCTTTCATGGGTGGTATCCCCTATGAAGTCTCGCTGGCGGTTGAGGATCCGGGTCCCTCGAATGATCCAGACTACATTTGTCTGCTTTCTTATGAGAACTGGCTCGGGTCCAACACCTACAAAAAGTGCTCGTTCCGCTATGTCTTCTCTCGAAATAGAGGCCATGCCATTTCAAGCGAATGCGTCATGGAACATCAGGTCGAGTATCGTGAAACCCTCAATCACAGGGGCGAGGCAGCGAAGCAGATTGCCGGACTGGCCGAAAGACGCGTTCTCAGCGACGATGATCTTCGTTTGAATTTCCTGAATACGTGGATTCCACGGCAAGAAAATAAGATATTCGAGCCAGTCAATCTGTTCACGAATGACCACGCATCCAGGCTGGAGTTTACGCTCTTGTTGATTGCTCCTGGGGGTGGGCGGACAACGATCAGCTTGGACCTGAAGAGAGAAGGGGTCAGCATCTGGAACCGGTACTTTCTCAATAACAGCGTCAGTGTCGCTTCCTCTCGGAGAGGAAGAGTGGTAGCGCGTCTTGAGAACGCTGTCTACACGGTTGGTATTAATCATTTAGTTAACAAATTTATAATAAAATTAATGTGTTATACTTATAAGCGACTCTCAGTTACCCAAATCGAAAACATGTGTCAGTTCGATTAATATTATAATAGAATTGACCCTTCAGCTCATTCCTCCAGTTCAGTGCGAGTTATGAACATCAAGAGGACTCTGGTGCTAGTTCATGTTGAATGCAGAAATATTCTTATTGTTGTTATTATTTCCAGTTCTCAGACCTGCACACCAATATATTGTGAGTGCCTCGGGGATAAGATGTGATAGCGAGTGGTTTAAGAGTCCTTGTGCATTGTATCTTCTGGTGGAGAAGAAAAGATTGGAGTGGAAGTTAAGAATCACACGCACATACGAATGTGTGCATATATTGTGAACCGCAAAATCAGTCTGCTGGAAATAGCCGGGCTGACAATGACATTTTTTTTTGCAAGGCTGACATGCTGCTCCCCAATCATCCCCCCCCCCCATTCGGAATGACCCATGTTCGCACCCGCCCCGCGCTCGATTGTCCATCGTGTTCATCATGGACGCTGCATCTGAAGAAACGGTGGCTGGCCAAGAATAGAAACCCAATGTGAACTTTGTCAGTTTCCTTCAGACGAAGAATCTTCGAACTCCCTTCCTCCTGGATCCCACGATCATTCATTAATGCTACCAGTGCAGAATGAAAGAGAGGAGTGGAAGTTACAGAATCACGCGAACAGACGGATCTACTATATATTGTGAACAGTGAGTGCTGGAATTATCAAGGCAGGCAGTGACATACATGATCGAACCGAAATGTTCTAAAAGCGGTTTATTCTCAATATGTTTCTTAAAGATTGCAAAACTATGAGATTGTACTGCAGAGGACGGAAGAGACATGGATAGACTAAGTAAATGGACGGCAAAAATGTTATGACGAATTTGGAGCTACTAACGAGGAATTTGGAAATTATGCACAGATACACACGACCATGTGAGGATCAGGAAAGTAATAAGCTTACTATTTTCAAAAAAGTTTCAACTAAAATGTCTCCTTAGAGCTCAGGCATGACCCCCATACCCATAGCACGATGTCAAAGACTAGCAGGTTTTTGACACGGATCTTCGAGATCGAAATACCCTTTCTCGTGGTTCAATCTTATTGAATTTTTCCACATTTGTTTTTACGCCTAAAATAATGATATATTCGAAATTTCATCCGGATGTGAATGTTAGAAATCGATTTGGAGTCAAAAAACCAAAAACATTTCTACTATGTCAAAAGCCCAAAGGTTTTTGACACAGTGCTTTTGGCATGGGTCTCATAACCGATGGTTATGGGACCCATGCCTGAGTACTAAACAGAAATTTTACGTCGATAATTTTTACGCCAATCGCTTCAGCGCCCTCGAAATCCCCAGTGAACATGTTTTCATGTCCAATTTCCGACTTTGAAATTTTTCACTTTTTCACGCCATCAAAACTTACGAACCACGCCAAACCAACAAAACGAAAACGCATATAAGGCCAGAGCAACGAAATGAAATCATACATAAGGCCAGGCCAACGAAATGAAATTGCACATATGTCGAGTCCAGCACCATGCGAACATAGCAGATGGCGAGCGAGCGATACCATCCAATCTGGCAAGTTAGGCAACATCGGGCCGCGACAGTCTAAGGTTCATGTCACAAGCGATAACACGCAGCCTTAAGGAAATGAAAACACACATAAAGCGAGGCCAACGAAATGAAAAGCGCATAAAGCAAGGCCCATGACCTGGAATCACATATATGGCCAGCTCAACGAAATGAAATCACACATAAGGCCAGGTCAACAAATCGAAATCACACATAAGGACAGACCGACGAAATGGAGGCAAGCAAGTTCCGTGGTTCATATCTCATCTCAAAATTGACGCAGAAACTTCATCAATAGCTCAAAATGACCGGAAAATTCTGCAGATCACAATGAAATGAATACTGTGGACTGTGGACAGGACGAGCCGGCTCCGGTTTGGCTTCACACTCAATTCTTATACTTAAATTGAGCGCCATCTAAGCGTAGCCTTTGCATCTCATCCTCTCTACTTCCATTCCTTTTCCTCTATAAGATTTGTCTTCGGCCAATTCTTCGCTTGTCACTGGTCAAGGCAGTACATCATTAAAAGAGTTTCTGGCTTTTGTACCGCCAATATTTTTCCCGTAAACATGATGACTTGAGGGAGGAACCAATCTAGAAGATGTGGCGTGTTCAACGGCGTTCAACGGCGCCTCTTCTGGGCCTACATTTCTTTCGAAAACAGTGTTGCGTGCCAACTTCAAATCAGGCTCTCAATAAATGTTTATTGTACAAATTGTACTAAGTACATAATAAACGATTAATAATGATAAAGTGGAAGAATGATTAAATTATCGCATTATCGTCCATTTATACTGAACAGCGATGGCCTGTGATGAAACGATTCGTGATCTGTACATATAATGCTTCCAGTGATAGGAGCGAGGCGTTTTGGCCATATTTCTTATCTCGTACGCCATCGTGAGAACTTATTGTTAGTCGGGGGGAAGGTGGCAAAAGTTTCCAATAGTCATGCCAGTGTAGTCAAATCTGACCATTGCCGATGAACTTTGTTGCGATCGATTATGTCATCTGCACGTCTTCCTCTCCTTCCACATCGTCCTCAAAACAAATTTTTCTTAAAAGTAACATGGGTAATTTTTGGGCGCTCATAAAGAAGGGTGGCAATGTATTGTGACTATAGGCTTTCATTTCATTGTACTTTGGATGCATTCAGTGTTTATGCAGAAAAATCTCTTATAAAATAGAGTTTGAGAATTCTTCGAAATTAAGTAAAGACATACTAGAAAAGCTATATTTATACTGGGTTCATTGTATTCTCTTTATTTTGTTTAGCATACGATGAAGTCAACTCCTGAAGTAACGTTGGCATTGTGTTGATGTAGCTTATGAAAGTACAGTACATGGAGGTAGATTTAAGCTGCCTTTACGGCGCTTTAATTCTCGCGTGTATGGTGAGAGAAATCTAAATGATATTAATACGAAGACGAACCATTAATTACAGATACATATGTACATACATATATGTAGGTATTTAAAAGAAAAGTATGAGGAAGGCAAAATTGGGTGAATTTTTGAGCTCCCCGGCTTGCTATCTGCGATATAGGAGCAAATACTTACTCTCTCTCTCTCTCTCTCTATCTATCTATCTATCTATCTATCTATCTATCTATCTATCTATCTATCTATCTATCTATCTATCTATCTATCTATCTATCTATCTATCTATCTATCTATCTATCTATCTATCTATCTATCTATCTATCTATCTATCTATCTATCTATCTATCTATCTATCTATCTATCTATCTATCTATCTATCTATCTATCTATCTATCTATCTATCTATCTATCTATCTATCTATCTATCTATCTATCTATCTATCTATCTATCTATCTATCTATCTATCTATCTATCTATCTATCTATCTACGACTCTCTCTCTATCTCTCTCCCACCTTCTCTCTCTCTTTCTATCTATCTCTACGACTCTCTCTCTCTCTCTCTCTCTCTCTCTCTCTCTCCTTCACTGGCTCTTCTCTTATTTCTCTCCTTTGTTATATGTTTACATTTCAACTCATCTCCCCGGTGTCCTGATAATTCTTCCAATGATAATTCTTCCAATGATAACTCTTCCAATTTCAGAATGATAATTCTTCCAATGATAATTCTTCCAATGATAGTTCTTCCAATGATAATTCTTCCAATGATATTTCTTCCACTTTTTTTGGAAACGGTGATAATTCTTCCAAATATTTTTTTGCATATACACTTCTGCTTGAAGAGTCAGAAAAAATGATCAGAACACACAAGGTCAGAACAAGTGAAATGCACCTGCATATGCAAAATAAAGTGTGAAATTATGCCAGTAAAAAAGAACGTTAATTATTTGGAGACAGTAGTTTAAATGTTTCTTTTAGGCATACAAGGGGGCAACTGGAACGGCTTATCGGTGCGAGCGCCAGAAGGAACTCGCTTGTCTGGGGCGCGTCATTCTCAAGGGCGACAGCTTGCAAGATATCCACGTTCTCAAGAAGCACTCGTGCGTCGTTGTCCCCGGCAGAAAGGAAGCGAAGATCATCAAGTCGACGCTCTTCGAGGAAGCTAAGACGAGCCAAGCATCGAACCGGAAGATAATCGCGAAAGCGACTCACGCAGCTTCAAATGCCGCACATGCGCATCTTCCAAGTAACAGCAATCTCGCGCAAGCAATGGCACACGCTCGAAGACGAGTCAATGCACCGCTGCCATCTCCAAAGGTCAATCACAATAAAATAAAATAAAATAAAATAATTTTTCTGTTAAGAGTTTGGCCGGAATTGACTTCCCGCCGACCTTGACGACAACGGCAAAGGGATCGAATTTCCTCTCCCTCGATACGGGTTTGTGCATATTAATTGATTGATGAGAAGGTTTTCTAAATATATAATTTCAGGAACAACTGATCCGGAGCGCGTCTTCATCTTCGCGATTCCTGAGAATCTCATCGAGCTGGCGAAAGCAGATATTATTGCCGTGGACGGGACCCTCTCTCCCGCTACTCTACACACAGCTCTGGACTGTTCACGCCAGGGTGTACGGCGCATTCCTTCCGCTGGTATGAACACAACAAACCTGCAACTTAACATGTTATTAATTATTAAGGCCTATGCCATTCTGCCGAGCAAGCAAGGTCGGCTGTACTCTTTGGTCTTCAGTCACCTGCTCTCCCTCTGCCTGGGTTCGTTATATCCAATACAGTATTCTACATTATACATACGTGTTCCAGGCCTGAACCCCCGGTTCGTCATCATGGACTTTGAAAAGGGAGAGGAGAATGCTGCTCGGAGTGTCTTCTCGAATGCCGTCGTGCATGGCTGCCATTTCCAGTTCGCACAAGCCATCTCGCGCAAGATCGGTGAAGTCGGACTTAGCAAGGATTATAAGGTCATAAGCCTAATCTAAGCCTAAGGCTGCGTCTAATTATTTAATTATAGGCTGGGGGCGACATCTATGCCGCTCTTCGCAACTTCATGGTACTCCCTTTCGTGCCGGAGGGCGACATCGACAGCGCCTTCTCGTATTGCGTCGACACTCTAGAGGCTTGCCCTGCGAATACCGCGGCCATCTCCTCCTTCAACAACTACTTCAAGAACACCTGGGTCGGCGATAAATTGAGGAATGGAAGGTGCGCGGATCCCCTGTTTCAGGTTGAGATGTGTCTCTCTCTCACTCTTTCTGTCCTTTCACTGAACGAAGTCTCTTTCATTCTAAATAACATAAGCGAACGAAGTGCTAAATGCATTAATTATTCGGTTCCACTTGTGATTATCGCTGCTTCGTAATTTATCACTAGAATTCTAATAACTCATTAGTGCCTTGCACATTAATATATATACATACGTACTTTCACATTAATATACATACATACGTACTTTACACACTTTGTATGAATTGCAATCTTGAATGCTTGTTATGAATCATAAAATTAGTCGCAAGTTTGAGTCTGATCATTTTCTCTGCCTCTTCAAGCAGAAGTGTATATGCAAAAAAATTTGGAAGAATTATCACCGTTTCCAAAAAAAAATGGAAGAAATATCATTAGAAGAATTATCATTGGAAGAATTCTCATTAGAAGAACTATCATTGGAAGAATTATCATTGGAAGAATTATCATTCTAAAATTGGAAGAATTATCATTGGAAGAATTATCATTGGAAGAATTATCAAGGAACCCATCTCCCCTCTCACTGCCTCAGTGTCTCTCTCCATCTCGCAATACCTCTTTACTTTCTTACTCCGTCTGCTCTCCTTTTCATTCCATCCCTTTTCTTTCACCCCTTCTCTCTCTCTCTCGCAGTTTCTCTGTCTCACTTTCTCTCTCTCCCTCCCTCTCTCTCCCTCTTTCTCCCTCTCTCTCATTCTCTCTCTCTCCCCTCTCTCTCCCTCTTGCTCTCAACCCATGAATAACTGTCTCTCTTGGCAATGGCAATGGGATTGCACGGGTTATGCTCTTACGAGTGAAAGGTTAAGAAAGAAGGAGGAAGCCTGCGAAATGGGATATTTCATTAAATTTTTTTCTCTCTCTTTCACTCTCTCTCACTCTCTCTCTCTCTCTTTCCCTCCCCACTTCTAGCAAAGAAATTGTTGTCCCAATTTATAGAGAGAGAGAGAGAGAAAGAAAGAGAGAGAGAGAGAGTGAGAGAAAAAGTCAGGAATAGAGAGACGATTTGAGCAGGCAGGCAATGAGAGAGCAATGAGAATACGGAGGTTAGAGAGGAGCAAACAGCCCTGGCATGCGTGCATTATGGACCACATACAAAGTCCTTCAGTTGCATGCTGAAGAGGGCTTTTTGGCTCTCATTGTCAATACTTTTTTCATTTTTGACATTTATTCCTATTCAACATTTCTGCAATATCTTCCACTTTTACACCTATGATTCTCTCTACTTTTCTCTCTCTTTCTCTATCCTTTTCGCTATTTTTCTCTATCTCTTTTATTTCCCGCTCTTCCTTTCTTTCTCTCTGTCTCGCTCTGCTGAACGTTCTATTTTGACATGTACATACATATTTTTCAATACATCCATTCGCATTTTCAGCTTCTTGTCGCCATGTATGCGATGTTATTTTCCTCCGGGCAGCATAAATCTGCCTCACTGATTGCGACAGTCTCTTCGACCGGTAAGAAGTAGGCGGAAATGTTATTTTTATCTATATTTAAATGGTAGAATTTGGCTGCATTATATTAACGCATGCTTCGGGCTCCTACTCTGCTACAGGCTCATCGTTTTGTTGATGGTCATTCTTTTACGAATCAAAAATCCACGTAAATGAATATTACAAGACAGAATGGGGAGCTACCTAGTGGGTGGGGAGAGGATAAGAACTTGGCTGACTCTGTGACGGCGAGAGAGCACCGGTCTGCTTGGCTGCCTGCTCGTCCATCGGCGACACCTCGATCGTGGCCATCAGATCGAAGCGAGCCGCCTTCGTCTGCACGGACCGTCGTGCATCTGACAGCTCGTGGCCGTCGTGCCTACGCTTGCCGTTGCTGCTACCTCTGCCACCGCCACGTCCACGTCCGTGCGTGGTCGACCGCCCGCAGCCAGAGGAACACGTGAGAAGACGGCCAGTCTGGCCAGCCTCCTGCTGCTGGCGACGCTCGAGCGCCGCCCGACTGCGTGGCTGGAGCTCTCTGGGGTTGCGGAGGCGGCACACGCAGAGATCACGCACGGGCGTACTCGAGCCGCACAGCCCAGCGTTTCGGCGGCCGCAGTCGCGCCTCAGGTCCGCGTCGTACTGCAGCTGCTGTTGTTTGTAGTCGGGGCGGCAGTAGATATGTATTTGCGTGTTGGCGAGGTCAGCCAGACAGCGGGACGCACTGACGTGGACTAGGAAGAGATCGCGTGTGGCCTGGTCGGGGAACTGGATCTTGAGAGGCCGTGGGCGAGTGAAGTTGGGAGGTCGAGTGGGAGGTTTCCAGTGGCAGATGGCGTAGCCGAGGGAAGTGCCATCGGGAGAGAGGAGACAGCGGACGCCCTCCGTCATAGAGCGGCCAATGATGGAGAGGAGCATGGAGCTGTCATGCCCGGCGGTCTCCCGGTCGCTGTCCTTCTCTTCCAAGCCCGTGTTGCCTTCTCCCGGATAAGAGGCTCTGCCTCCATGTTGCGTGCGTCTGCTGACGCAACCGTCCAGGGAGCGAGGGGAATGGTTGGGAGAGACGATGTTGAGGAGGGTGTTGGTAAATCGTTCGAAGGACACGGACAGCTTGGCCAGGACATTGTTGTTCTGCTCGGCCGTGGACTTGAGAAGCATGTCGTACTTCCTGTCGATGAGAGCGGCAAGAGAAGCGGATACTTTGTCGGCGACAGAGGAGACGAAGTCGGGGTCTGGGGAGAAACTTGACTGGGCTTTCTTCCCCATATTGAATGTGAAGAGTGAGGATCTAATAGCGGCTACCTCTCACTTGACCAGAGCGAGGACTTGACCAGAGCGATTACTTGACCGGTGCGAAGTCTGCGAGGACTTGACCAAAATTACATGTTGCTTGATTTGCAGCAATCAATTAACTTTTCAGCCTGCAACGAATGTACGTACACAATGGCAACCGCATCCGAATGCCCGCCTAACCATTACTGTAACCCGACGCCGGTGCAAGGATCCAACATCTACACTAACTGCACCTACGTGCACTGTCCGAACAACTTCAACGGACAGGTTTGCCAATGCATTGGAGACTAGAAACGAAAACAAAGAGCATTACGCAAATAAATCTTTGATCGAACAAAAGTAAAAAAATACAGTCTGTTACAAGTCGGCTTTTAGCGCACATAGCATATATTTTTGCACAATGTATATGCATTGACTTGACGTTACCATAACTTGAGATTAAACACCCGAACGGCACCGTCACTCCGTTTTACTCGACGCTTACTTGCTCTACTGTAAATAAGCAATGGAAGGACTACAACAACGATTTCTACACGACTCCACAACTGACCTGCAAGGCGCCAAGTTTGTTCTAGCTGTTTCTTTTATGCCAATTGTTGTGAATTAGTGGAAGGAATGCAACAACAAATACTGTACTTGGCTGCAATATCTACTGTAAAAATGGTGACAAGTTCTTGCCCCATTTATTGAAAGCTGACAATTGTAGCTATTTTGCATATTTCCATGGATTTCTCTACCATTGAAATATCCACCAGGTGTATGTATGTAGAGAAAAAAAGATGATGAATAAATCGCAATTATCGAGCACCTACTCCAGGAGCCTGTCCGACTCCGACTCTTATCTTCGATGTGATTAATCAATTCTATCTCAAGATGGGACTGATTGAGAGCAACATGACGCATGCGTGGTGCAGCGACTATTAAGGCGCCGTGGTTAGGTGTCACAAACGGAAGACTCCATTTTCCTTCCCAAAATACAAGCCATATCACTGCTTGATTACACGTAATCAAGGAGTGATATTATATTTATAGATCAAGATGTTATTGAACACTATCAAGATCTGCTGATTGTTCAACACTTGCCTGTCTTCAGGGCTATCTCAATGGCGGCGCAGAATTACATCTGATCGATCGGCCAGTTATGCTGACGTGCGATTCGGCAGCTGGTGTCTGGCGTAAAAAAGATGGCTCCATGATGGGCACGACTACCGTGGCTCGGCTCATTTGCGCTAGAGACCGTACATAAATTCTTTCACTCTTCCTACTATAACACTCGACATTGAGGCTCAAATCTAACATACAACAGCTCAAATCTAACATTCAATTAGTTCACATCAACATGACTTGAGCAGCCCGTTTACTTTTCACTAGAGGCAAATAAATTAGACTTTCATTGCTCGATTGATTGCACCGCTGTGTAGGATGCCGACGTCCGCCGTCCATCGTAGCCGGAAGCATCGCTCCCGCCAATCCCGCCTATGGGATCTTCGCCTTGGACGAACCATTCTTCACTGGAGGCTTCATTGACACAACGGTCTCTCGGTCTACGTCACAAGAAAGGCAATGCGTTCATTCGTAATTGTTCAAATTTTTGAGAGGTATGCCATTTCTTACTACTTCCGATCCATGTTGGTGCATTGAAATTTCTCGTAGGAAGTTCCGAATTTGTTTTACGCTCGTCAACGTTAATTTATTACTTTGATTATTAGGGAATGTGAAATGTATCCATAATAACAGCCTCCCATTTGACCGAGATGGATCAGTCCGGAGCCACTACACTTATACGAGCACGTCCACTCACTCACGTGCACCACTGATGGTTTCTGGAAGAGCAGCGACGATGCGCCCAGATTCTACATTGGCGAAGATATTGACATGACCTGCGGCAACCCACAACCTGGTTGGTGAACACATCGGACTGTGTTGGCCGAGAAGACGTCCAACAGCTTTGTCTTTGTCTATTATCGATTTTGGGTATCAACTCAATAGCACCCTTCAAGGTGGCTTCTTTCGTCGTTTCAGCGTGTTCATTGGACGATGAGGCGTTCACGAGGCCACTCACGCCGCTCCCCCCTGTAGTTTCCTACGTCAGCTCAGACCCTATCGACGCCTTCTATTGCACCGTCGACGGGCGCAAGCGATATGCCTGTCCACATGCCTACGGCATCTATTGGGCACAGAAGATCGATGTTTTCCCTCCAATCATAGTTCGTTGCATCAGAGAAACATGATCTATTCTAGATGCATTAACAGGAGCCAGATGAATCCCAATTTTATCGTGGCACTATTCTGGACGTGTCAGCCATGAATATGTGCTCTTCTCTGACATGAAGGAGGTGATGACCTCGAACGCCAGTAGAGCAATCTCCTGCATGACACGTAGGCCTCTTAACTCATTTCAAGATTTAGAAATGCGAAGTCTCTAGCGAGCGTTGTGCGATGAAAATCCGGAATCCTCGAGAATGGAAAGGCGATGAAAATCCGGAATCCTCGAGAATGGAAAGTGAGCGAAAGAGCTGTACTGACCCTGCGTTCCGAATAACACCATTCATAAAACAAATGAGAAAAACATTACACTGGTGTATGTTGAGAGGATGGAGGAGGTCGCTTATGGGAGCCGTTCACTGAATAATTGACATGTCGTTTCATGAATGTGGATCAATTTGTATTTGTCTAAAACTTAGTACCAGAACGTGTAAACAATTTTTTTCTACTTGATATAAAATTACAAATCCGCAAAATATTAAAAAGAAAAAGAAAGAAATCAAATGAAGTTCTCTTAACCGCCGTTCTCCATTGTTTTAATCTGTCTGAATAATTAATTATATTACAATTGCTAACATACGAATTTGTTCATTCTTTTGAAAATTCGGTTTGTTACTCCACTAAGCCGTCGGAAGAGCGCGCAGGTCGCTCGAAGTGTTGTGCCGTGACGCAAGCGGCTATCTGCCCCCTGGCTATGTCTTAGATCCAACAGCATTAAGATAGCAGTGATGCCATATTCACTCTGCTTTTCACATTCATCAGGACGGCGTCTTGGACGCCATGGACAAACGAATCGAATGCGGTGACCTCGGACTCGACCCTTACTGGGCCCTCGGGGGGCCCGACGGCGTACAACTGCCTGAAACGGGCGGGAAGATCTTCTGCGCGATCCCGGCGAGTGCGGCAAACACACCTTGAAAATGGATACAGAATGCATGCATACCTTTAGTGTTGCTTTTTTTTCTTTTGCAATCAGCTTTCAAGACTTACATTCTCACGCGAATAACTCCCCAATCGAATGAGCCCTCCATAACATTTGCTGAATAAAAAGAATCGAGCAATCAGTCCCTTTCAATACGTGGAAATATTTGTTGCTTTTCTGTGGCAAAATATCAAGGTACTGACACGAAGCAAAGGTAAGACGGTAAGAACGAGGTTAAGCATATTCTTTGCCTCATGTTGAACAGCGTCCTTTCGTTATCACGCCTACACATGATTTCGCCTCAAGGTTGACTATTTAAGGAAGAAATTGCGAGGCTAAAAATATTTACTAGGCAGTAAGAGCCAGCCTGCGAAAAGTGTAGAGAAAAATTGAGTAATGAGGGAGAGGACAGAGCTGGCTCGTTGACGATCATTTTCTTACATAAGCGATTTAATAGTAATGAATGCATAAACATGTTTGAATGATCCGAACTCGGCGAAGGCGTCACACGCCAGCTCGGTTTGAGAGCTATGACTCGGATCCGCTTCTCAAAGATGGTTTTTTGTCATGTGTTCTTCAAACAGAACGGTTCGACAGCTCTGACTCGTATTCGAACGAACCGGTCGCATCCGCTTCTCAAAGGCGGCTTCTCCTTGTTTTTGTTAAAAGAATATTTGCAGTATTATTTTATTATAAATTGTATACGTATGAAGTCTAAACGCGATCGTCGCTCTATAAAGCAAGAATGGGGAGTTATAATGTATTTCTGTAGAACCGATTCATTTACATGAGCGTCAAGCAAAGTGGGGAAAAGGATTCAGAAAATGGATAGTTTGGTGAAAGAAAAGAAGAGTATGACAGGAATTTGTGTCGTATAGTAGTGTATGGAATGTTCGCTTCTCTCAGCCGGTACGTATGGCGCAGAAGATAGGCCAGTAGTATTCGAAGTAGTACTTTTAAGTTCGATCGCCGTTGTCCATGTGCCAGTGGTCATCAGAGTCAGCTGAGCTCCTTGCCGATGTTGAAGATAAAGCCGTCTTCCTGAAGAAGCGCAGCCAACTCGTAATGACACGCAAGGAGTAGGTTCAAAGCGCTTTAAAATGGACATTCTTATTTACGCTTCAATCGCTGCGTTTAAATAAAAGCAAATGGGCATGATAAATATGATACAAAAGTTTTTGACGACTACGAACCGTTATGGTTGTATACGAGGACAATGCCGGAGGTGCCACCGCTACACGAATAAGATGTGCTAGTGGAATCGCTCGCAAGCACGTCAGCCGACGTGTCGAGCATATAGCCACTCGGAAGAGTTTTCGATGCATGTGTATTCCTGCGCTGCAGCATTCTTATGTAATAGAACTCCCAAGAAAAGTAATGAATACAGCAGCATTATTAGAAGGAGTGCATATGTAGGAAATACAAATTGCAAGTGACACTCTTTAATACCGTCAATACTCTCTTTTCTTCGATAGACAAAGTTATAATTTCTGACACAAAACACAGGAGACGGCTCTGTCAGAGTTCGCTATAGTGACCAATTCGCCACCCTCGTACACTTCGTATTGAGCAAGTCGTCCTCTCGGAATCAGCATATTGCCCGTCAAGACAGCGTCACCCTGAAAAGGCGCATACAATTGTAATAGAAATACGTATGTCATCCTGCGATTTGAATCAGAACTACCCGCCGTGACTATTCGGGATATGTACATAGTACTTTGTCAACAACAAAAAAGTACTTTGATTCGAACCTCATTCGCTGGCGCCAGTCTGAATTTCTCCTGAACACTGCATATGTGCATTTTACTGCATATCACCTTTTTATTGAGCAAATGTTACGATACGGATGTCGAGACAATTGGAGAGAGAGAGAGAGTAACGTGAGAATGGAAGTAACCAAAGCTAGTTTTTAAACGAGAAAAAACTGCAGGACCAAACGTATGTATGTATTCTGTATCCATTCTCAAGATCCCGCCAAACTCTCAGGGATCGCGCAGAAGATCTTCACGCCCGTTTCGGGCAGCGGCTCTTTGTTGGGAAAGAGCCCGATATCCCAAAATGGGTCGACTCCCTTGTCGCTGCATTGGATTACTTTGCCCATGCCGCTCGATGCGCCGTTCTGAATATGACGAGCAGAGTAATATCGCTTCTTTTTTAAAAGGAAACACGTACGGAGTAGACGAGAACAGTCTCGTTGCTCTGGCCACCAGCGCATGTCCATCGAAAAAACAAGATGTCGTGAATGGGGTTGGCTGCTGGGTCGAGGACATAGCCGGCGGGTAGATATCCGCTTGCTTCATGATACAACACTTCGAGCTGCGAGCACGCTCTCGATTGTGCTTGAAGGAGAAACAAACTGAATTTTTGAAACTTTCCTTTTAAGAAATTAATAAGTACGTAATTGTAATATAATTAATTATTCAGATGAAAAAACTGAGACTGGAACTTCTTTTTCTATTATTAATTTTTATTTTTTTAATACAAAAGCAAATTTTAATTTTAATTTATTTTAATAATAAAGGACTACAAGAAACAATACATGTCGTGATTTAAGTAACCTTCTCAATCCTCTCTACGTTCATCGGGTAATGTTTTGCTTATTATTTTATGAATGATGTGGTTTGATAAGTATTATCAGTTTCCCGGGGATCGAGATGCCCTCTCCTGGGGATCGAAATGTCCTCACCAGGGACTATGCATTTCGAAATCTTGGAATGAAGTATGAGGCTTACATATCACGCAGGAGATTTCTCTACCAGCGTTCGAGGTTACTGCTTCCTGTCCGCCAGCGTAGAGCACATATTCAGAGCTGAGGCGTCGTGGGATCAGATTATATCCCCTATAGAAGTAGTCATCACTTGGCGGCTGTAAATGAGCTGAGAATAGATCATGTTCCCCGTAGAGTTTTCGATGAAACGAACTATGATTGCGGGAAAACGTCGACCTTCCGTGCCCAATAGAAGCCCCCAGGACCTGGACAGGCGTATCGTTTGCGCCCGTCGGGCGTGCAATAGAAGGCTGCGGTAGCGTCAGATCTGACGAAGAGAACTACAGGCGGGAGCGGCGTGAGTGGCGACGTGAACGCCTCTTCATCCGATGTGCATGCTGAAAGGAAGAATGAAGCCATTTTGAAGGGTGATGCCTAGTTGATGCACTAAATCGATAACCCACAGAGATCTATCTGGTTGTCAAACAAAGTCCTATGTATTCACGAACCTGATGGTGGAGTGCCGCAGGTGATGTTAATGTATCCGCTCATGTAGTATCTGGGCGTATCGTCGTTGCTCCTCCAGAAACCATCAGTTGTGCATGTGAGTGTGTGGGCGTGCTCGAAGAAGTCGAGAGGCGTCGGCTCAACTGTTCCCTGTCAAAGAGGGGAGATTAGAGACATTGTTACCATGGATAGATTTGACCTACCTGTCCAAATAATTAAACTAGGAAACTAACGCTAAAACGAAGGCCTTTCCTACGTGCAATTACAAAACGAAAAACATTTTGGGAAGTAATCAATGAACTCTTACCATAAGATAGTGCAAGTAATGATGTTTTTCTACACCTTTCTTAAGACGTAGACCGATAGGCCATTGGTGCAACCAATGTTGTCGTTGTCGTAGAATTGTGGATCTTCCAAACCCAGCTTATCCCGCAAGGAGGGATCGATGTTTCCGATGGGGTATGGAAATTGGCATCCTACACGACCATGCAATCAATCAAGCGATCAATTTCAATTAATTTCCCTTTAGTGAATAAACAGGCTGCTCAAGTTAAGCAGTTATGAAGTAATAAAGTGCTACATTTGAGCTGTGCACCCTCAATGTCAATGTTACAGAGGGAAGTGTGAAAGAAATAACGTTGTGTGATGCACATGAGCCGCGCCAAGTCAGCCGTGCCCATGATGGTGCCATCTTCAAGACGCCAGACACGAGCTGCCGAATCGCACGTCAGCACAACTGGCCGAACGAACCCCACGGATTGTGTGCCATTGATGTAGCCCTGAAGGCGGAAGTGAATTGAACAATCCGATCTCAAGAAAGGAGCGTTTATTTTGGCGAGGAACGTTGTTTTCTGTTCGTGCCGCCTAACCACCATGCCGTTACTGCACCACGCGTGCGTCAAGTTGCTCTCGATAACTCCTAGCTTGAGATAGTAGGTATTGTCTATCGTTTCGTATGCAACAGACGGCGTCGGGCAGGCTCCTAGATCAAATGTTCGCTATCTGCATCTTATTCATCGCGTTACTTTTGTTTTCTTTTTCCTTGTGGCTATTCAATGGTAGTGATATGGAATAGCATATCCATGGAATTATGCAAAATATCTTCTATTGCCACTCTTCAATAAATGGGGCAAGAACATATTGCCATGAATACAGTTCTCGTGGATGCCAATGTACAGTATTTGTTGTCGCGTTCCTTTCACTGCTCTAATGCCAACTCTCATGAATTTATTATTGGCATAAGAGCAAAAAAAAAACAAACTTGGTGCCTTGCAGGTGAGTTGTGGAGTCGTGTAAAAAAGCGTTGTTGTAGTCCTTCCATTGCTTATTTACAGTAGAGCAGGTAAGCGTCGAGTATAACGGAGTGACGGTGCCGTTCGGGTGTTTAATCTCAAGTTATGGTGACCTTTAGCCATTGCATATATTTATATGAGCTGAATGCTGTTTGTTACACACTGTACGTTTTTCTTCTGATCGATCAATAGTAGAACGCCATCTCAACGATTTCTTCCCGAATGTTTGTTTTGTTGCCAACGTCCCATGCGATGGCAACCGTAACTACCTCTCCGTAAAAGTTGTTCGTGCAGTGAATGTAGGTGCAGTTAGTGTAGATGTTGGATTCCCTCACTGGCCTCGGGCTACAGTAGTGGCCAGGAGGGCACTCGGATACGGGTGCTATTGTGTACGTGCATTCGTCGCACCCTAATAAGGCGTTTGATAGCACGTAATCAATCAATATCTCACTGATGACTTCGCAACTTACGTGGAAGGTTCTTGCAGTTCAGCATGGTCGCCTTGACGATCCTGTTGTTCGCGTAGTACTCTCCATCCGTGCAGTTCACATTGGCAGCTGTCAGCCACGAGAGACCGCTCTTGTACTGCAAACAGATTTGCATGTTTAATTGTTCAGGTTGAGACTGTTATGACTGACAACTGGCTGCGAAAAGGGTTGCAAGCACGAAACGACGCAGGCTTCTTCGCGGAGTCTGTACGGATTGCAAACGGCGCCAGTTTGACAGTTGGCACTGCCGACAGTGCCATTGGCGGCCGGAAGCGGCGGACACGAGCATGATTCTGGAAAAAAAAGAAGTTTTTATTCACTGTTTGTGCCAATTTGCTCATTCAACGCACGGGGATCCGTAAGAAAGGAGTTAATATGTAGCAATTAATGGCTTAAAACATTGTCTGGAACACGCTTGCTTAGCAGGCGCATTCCATACACATCCTGATTTTCTACGCAGTCGCGAGCCATAATAGTACAATAGTACCGGACTTCCATTAATTGGTATATATTTTTTTCTTGATTGTGCTGCTTACAATTAGCATGTTTTTATCGACCGACTTTTAAAGATTCTCCTTACCGAAATACGCATTCGTGACGATGGGCAGCAGCAGAAATGCGAAGAAAGCCTCCAAAGACATCGACTAGACGAGACTGCCTGGCAACATTGAAAGAATTCTTCCCCAGCGAATCATTTCATTGTAAATGAGGAAAGGAGACATATTTTTTGTCAACGACTGAAGACAGAATAAAGAGCTAAATTCTGATTCTGGAAGAACAAGGGTAATGACAGCCAAAGCGGTTGCGATTACCCTTGTTCAATTGATGGGCGATCAAATTAGCCCTGTCATTAAAATTTTTAAAAGCCAGTTTAACTATTAACCATGCACGATTGTGAGAAATATGTACTATTTGGCAGATGCAATAAACTTGAGGTGAAATGAGCTGAAAAATGAAGGGCATAAACATGAGATATCCTATGTGATTTGCTATTTACATGGCAATAGGACGTTCGAATGATAGCGGTGGGTCTCACATTCCTTAAATACATGCATCAAGTTACAGCGTAGTTCACCTCATTACATATTCAATAAATGATAGGGTGTTCTTTTTTGATTTCGGTCATTCGGTAAAGGATAGAACTCTCGGATCGCTTATAATATCTATAACGCGGCCGAGAGAGCGTTCCGTCATGAGAAACGAAGCACGGAACATGCGGAATTTTGCGCTAATCTTTCGTTCCGAAGGCATGCCTGAACTTTCGGTTACACGCTGGCAGATTACCTTCTGGCCTCTTCAGTGTCAGTCAAACAACGCATCGCATGATACATTTGTATGCATGATCGGAACGGTATGAAGGATTATGATTCGAAAGGAAGGGTATTTTACATCCTTTTAATATGTGGCCTATAATATTTACATTCGATCCTTCATGGAGTTCGTTAATTGTGTTTATTCGTCTTTTTTTAGTAATTTTATCAAGATCACTGAGAAGGTACAGAATTATTTCGCTCGTCGCGTTTTTAGCCGTTGTTTTGGTCACTCCTTTGACTCCCTTGCAGATAGTGATTTTAGAAATTTGCGACTCCAGTTACCTTCAAGAATCTTCACTATCTAGTCTTAAGAACTCGTAATCTCTCTTTCAAGCTCGGTGTCCCTTCTTCCAAGCTTCAATGCCGTGGTCACTCCTTCTTCGTTAGGGCTCCAACCTCCTCCAATAGCTACCACAAGACTTCATCTTCCATTCCGTTTTAGCATTTTCATTTCATTGTTATTATTATTCTGTTTAAATATTATTTTCTTAGTGTCTTGCCGTATTTCTGTTAGCTTACATACTATTTTTTGTTATCACGCGTATTAGTCCATAAATTCATTAATTCAAATCTTTTGAATTATTATTTACAAAAGAAATGCTACAGTAAATTAGAATGATTGCGCTTGGTCTCATGTTCCTTATACATATGCATCATGTTCCAGCGTATTTCACCTCATTACATATTCACATATTGATAGGTTTTTTTATGTCGGTCCTCCAGGCAAGTGATAGAACTCTCGGATCGCATATATTATCAATTATGCGGCCGAGAGAGTGTTCCATAAAGAGAAACGCAATTGCGACCAAGCGAAATTTCCGGTAATCTTTCCGTTCGAAGGCATGCCTGATCGCTAATTCGATTTCACGCTGGCACTTTACCTTCGGGCCTCTTCACAATCTTTTTTTTTTCAATTTTATTCTTTTAATGCTTGGATTGAATATGTCATTCAAATGCATCAACTAACTCCAGTTCAAACCAAAAGTCAATGTTCAATAACCGAATAAATATATTTTTTTAATATTTTATTTTAGAAACCTATTCATAGAAAATACTATTAAAATATTCAAGAATATTTTCAGTTCATCCTTGCAATCGTTTGACACGCGTGGAACAGCTCGAGAGACATACTCACAATCCGCTTGCTGTGAGGTGTCAACCACAGGGTTCCCAATTTCTAATTTTCTCTAATCTTCTGTGTCCTTTTCGGGCAGATTCATCCAATCTCTTAACAGTATTCATCGTGTCGCCTGCTAACTGCACTATTTTCCTTTTATACATACATACATTGAATTGAAATTGTGGTGATATGAATAAAAATTGAAGGAAATGGTGCTGTGGACCAATATCGTTAATCCTATTGATACTATCTTCTGTCTTAAAAAATTTCCAAGCGTGTAATGCGGCAACTTGCGAGGGCTTTTTATTCAGCAAATGTTACAATTGGAGAGACAGTAGCGTAAGAATGTAAATGGCGATTGCTTGGATTTAAACGAAACAAAAGGAGTACCAGATGTGTTTATACTTTCTGTATCCATTCTCAAGGTACCGCCAAACTCTCAGGGATCGTGCAGAAGATCTTCACGCCCGTTTCAGGCAGCGGCACTTCGTCGGGAAACCCGATAGCCCAGAAAGGGTCAACTCCTTGGTCATTGCATCGGATTCGTTTGTCCATGCCGCTCGTGACGCCGTCCTGAACGTAAAGCAGAGTAAGTTGTGACTTCATTGCTCTTTTACGGATCCACGTACAGAGTAGACAAGAACAGTCTGGTTGCTCTGGCCACCACCGCATATCCAGTTATAATACCCGTTGCGATAGGGGTTCGCAGTTGGGTCGAGGACATAGCCGGCGGGCAGATATCCGCTTGCGTCATGATACAACACTTCGAGCGACGAGCACGCAAGAGATTGTGCTTAAAGGAGTAACCAACCGAATTTTTGAAACATTCATTTGAATAAATTAATATGTAGGTAATTGTAATATAATTAATTATTCAGAAAGATGAAAAAAAAATACATGTCTTGATTTAAACGACCTTCTCCCTCCTCTCAAAGGTCATCGTGTTAGTTTTGCTGATTTTTTGTATGAATAATGTGATTCTCGCTTACTTTGCATTATAATGGATCCTGCATTCTTTGCACTTTTCCGGGATCGAGATTCGCTCACCACGAACTTTGTATTTCGAAATTTTGTAAAAGAATTGTTAGACTTACGTGTCACGCAGGAGATTGCTCTACTGGCGTTCGAAGTCACCGCCTCCCGCCCGTCAGCGTAGAGCATATATTCATGGCTGAGGCGTAGTGGCATCAGATTAGTTCCCTCATAGAAGTATACCAAACGTGGCTGCTGCAAATGAGTGGAAAATAGACCATGTTAACCAAAGAGTTTTCGATGAAACGAACAACGGGGAAAACAGGGAAAACGTCGATCTTCTGTGCCCAATAGAAGCCGAAGGGATGTGGACACGCGTATAATTTGCGTCCGTCGGGCGTGCAATAGAAGGCGGCGGTAGCATCTGATCTGACGAAGAGAACTACAGGCGGGAGCGGCGTGAGTGCCGTGGTGAACCCGTTATCATCCAATGAGCACGCTGAAAGGAAGAACGATGCCGTTTTGAAGTGTGCGATTGCGTTTTTGCACAATATCGATAACATGCAGAGACAAACAATCTAAACTGTTCACGAACCAGGCGGTGGCGTGAAGCACATAATGTAAATGTTTTCGCCAACGTAGAATCTGGGCGTATCATCACTGCTCTTCCAGAAACCATCATATGTGCAGGTGAGTGAGTGGGCGTGCTCGATAGAGTCGAGTGGCGGCGGCTCAACTGTTCCCTGTCAAAGAAGGAAAATGATAGAGACTGTTATCATGGAGAGATAAAAAGGAACATGTAAGAATGATTTTTTTTTACCTTTCTTATGACATAGACCGATAGACTGTTATTGCAACCAATGACATTGTCCGTGTTATATATGATATCCGAGATCCAGAAGTTGGCATCCTATACGACGATGCAAAGCAATCAAGCGATGAATATCGATTTTTTCCCCTCTAGTGACTAATCGGTTTTCTCAGCCAATCGAGTGCAAGATTTGAGCTCTGCCATCTGATTGTCAGTGTTATAGAGGGAATTGGGAGAGAATTAACTTCGCTTGATGCACATGAGCCGCGCCAAGTCAGCCGTGCCCATGTCGGTTCCATCTTCAAGACGCCAGACACGAGCTGCCGAATCGCACGAAAGCACAACTGGCCGATCGAGATGCACGAATTCTATGCCATTGAGGTAGCCCTGAATGCAGAAGAGTATTGAACAATGCGATCTACTGAAATTCCGATCTTGTTCTTAAACAATCAGATCTAACTCTTGAAATATAACAAGTGTTATCCAGAAATGAGATGACGTTTATTTGGGCGAGAAACGGAGTCTTTTATGTTCGCGCCGCCTTACCGCAAGGCCGTCATCGCACCACGCATGCGTCATGCTGCTGTCGATGAGGCCAAGCTTGAGGTATGTACTTGCGATCTTTTCGTAGACAACAGTCGGCGTCGGGCATGCTCCTAGATCGAGTGTCGGCTTCTTATTGAAGTGTTTTTTTCTTCTTTTCATCTATCTGGTCGTTATTTCAATGATAGTGATACTCTACAGGCCGCAAGAAATTGTTGCCATGTATACAGTAATTATGACAGTCAAATCACAGTATTTGTTTTCGCATTCCTTGCACTGTTTCACTCATTCTTCACCACGCTTGGCATAAGAGCAAAAGCAAGAACAAACTTGGCGCCTTGCACATAAGTTGTGGAGTCGTGTATAAAGCGTTGTTGTAGTCCTTCCATTGCTTATTTACAGTAGAGCAAGTAAGCGT